>CM053399.1:47922316-47995145 GCA_028644305.1 Xerus rutilus
GGTTATGTACTATGACTTGAAATGCATTTAAATAAAATAACTAAATTTAAAAAAAAAATCCATGTTTATCTTTGACACACAGAATTTATACTTTGGTTTTCCTATTGAGTATGTGTATTATTAGATCCAAGAGCTTTTTAAGGCAGAATTATAGAAAACACATATCTGAAATAAATCTATTGGATTAGGTCAGCTGATATGATCCAATAGTGTGATTTATATTTCAATATATGTATTGTTCTATTTTTCATGGTGACATCATGTTCCCATAATGCTCTAATAGGGAAAATTTCAGTATGTGTGTTTAAAACTAATGTTATATTTTTGCAGTGTGTGTTAACTCTTCAACAAAAGTTGTGCTTTTTTTTTCAGGTAAATTAAAATAAACAAACTTGAATATTTTAGGTTACAAATTTTAACTGTCCTAGGGAATGGTATCTTTAGGGCATCTTTAATGTTTTCAAGTTATTACTCTAATGTTAATCCATAAATTTAAACAATGATATATTTTCACATCTGTATATTGACCATTTAAAAATGACCCTATACTTTGATACCCATGCATAAATTTTTCTTGGGAAACATTAAAAAAAAAAAAAAAAAAGAGGTTTTGGTGAAGTTCACAGAGTTAGGGAATTCTTCCTTATACCAACATGACTGTTTCCTTATCGTCCCACTCCCTGGCCCTTGGTTGGCCCTTAGGACCACAGGACACAATTCCTCAGGCAGTCCTTCAAGCCTGAAGGCTGTGTTTTCCCTAGTAATGACAACTCCCTATTATAATTAGAGAAGAAGAGGTAATCCCTTTCATCTCCCCACTCTCCTCTCTAGCACTGGAGATTGAACCACTGAGCTATATCCATTGCCCTTTTTATTTTTTGACACAGGGTTTCGCTAAGTTACTGAGGACCTCACTAAATGGCTGAGTCTGACCTTGAACTTGTGATCTTCCTGCCTCAGCCTCTCAAGTCACTGGGATTATAGACATGCACCACTCCCTTCGATATTGCACAGGTTTACCTGGCAATATTAAACAAGAACCCCTTTGAGGGCAAAGACTATATCCCTCTCAGTCCTGAACTCTCAGAGCTTTGGGTGACATGTGTTGGACAAGTGTTGGGGGGAGGGTGTGCCTGTGCACATTTGTTTGCTCTGTTTCTTCCTCACTTAGAAATAAAATGTGGTTGTAACCAGAGAGAAAAGTGAAGAAATCTGACAGATCTAGAAGTTCTATGCCATGAGTTCCCCTGGCACTTGGACTTGTAAGCAAAATATTGAAAGCTAAATTTGTTCTTTTGTTCATGAACAGCTGACCTTAGCACCTTCAGGCTAATGGGAAAATGGCGCCACTCTCAGGGGCAGACTCCTTGCAGGAGTTCACACTAACTCCCAAAGAGGGCCTGAGCCTTATGCGAAAGATTCATTCCCAAGATAGTGTCATCTCTGTGGCCCATTCCTCCCTGTGGTAGGGAGGTGGCAGTTCTCGAGCCAGGGTAGCAGAGGCCATGACAGACGACTGTGTTGAGCCCTTGTAACTCATTGCATTTCCTTTTCCAGACAGAAGATGTGGAGGGGAGCTGGGAGATTTCACAGGATACATTGAATCCCCAAACTATCCAGGCAATTACCCAGCCAACACCGAGTGTACTTGGACCATCAACCCACCCCCCAAGCGCCGTATCTTGATTGTGGTCCCTGAGATCTTCCTACCCATAGAGGACGACTGTGGAGACTACCTGGTGATGCGGAAAACCTGTGCGTCTCACCTTCTGCTTCCCTCCCTTCCTAGAGCCAGCTGGGAAGCCTGAGGACCTGCTCCCCAGGCTTTAAATGTGAGGAGCAGGCTAGACTGTCAGCTCTGTATTAGAACAGAGATGGGGTGTAAGTGTATGGAGTTACCAAGAAATGACCCTTAGACTAGGGGCTGGAGATGTAGCTCATTAGTAGGGCACTTGCCTGGCATGTGCTAGGTCCTGGGTTCAATCCCCAGTGCCAAATTAATATGACTGATAATACATTGACTAAAACCATATATCCAGGCCTTTTACTGAACCCCAGAGGCAGGGACCCTGTAGGTCATTCTTCCCCTTTGTACTCACTGGGATGTGTTGGACCCTCTCCACTGGGGCATGGAGAGGAAATGAGGCATGTGCAGTGCTGGCTTCAGATGCTGCCTCACCCTGGGTAGCAACCCATGGCTTGGGGAGTGACCAAGGCATGATGCATCCAGGAGGAGACCTTCCCTCCATCCTGACTCATGACCCAAGGTCCATAAGGCGAAACCACACCATCAATACAGTTTAGTGTTGATGGCACTAAACTGAGAGGGCTTAATCCCAGACCTACCTCTTGCTAGTTCTGTGATCTGGGCTACTGTCTGAACCTTCTGCACTGCCATCTCCATAGTGATTAAAGTGGGGAAATATTAGTTGCTGTCTCATAGGGTTATTAGATGGACTAAATTTGTTAAGCACTTGGAAAAATAATAGCAAGCCAGGTACAGTATCATACACCAGTACTCCCTTCTACTCAGGAGGCTGAGGAGGGGGGATTGCTTGAGCCCAGGAGTTCAAGACCAGTCTGGGCAATATAGTGAGACCTCATCTCAAACAAATAAAACCCCAAACAAAAACAAACAAAAAAATCAATAGAATAATAATAGCACATTGAGCTACTATATAAATATTTCCTATTCTTATTAATGGTTACAATGTCTGATGTCAGGTGAAGATTTGAATCCTGACCTTATCACAGACTGGCTCTGGCTCTGGGCATGTGTACTTAATCTCTGTGAAATAGGTAACAATTGTACCCACTTTTTGTGGTTTACAGAGAATTAAATGAAAGACTCTAAAGTGGGTCTTAGCACACTGCTGGGTCTTGGGAAGGGTGCATCATATAAGAGTGAGTGTTATTAGATAATGGCAGCTCAGCTCTGAAATTCAAGGGCCCTCTGCTTACCCCTAGAGTGTGTCCAGCCACAAGCAGTTCAGACCTAGCTTTCCCTGGGGGCTACTCTATTCCCAGTACTTTATTGTTAGGATGAGTCAGCTGGGATTAAAGAGCTCCTCAGTATACTTTGTTTTATGGTTTGAGTGTTTGAAAAGATGAGCATTCATTGCCTGCCTGCTCAGTAACAAGTCTTGAATGCCACCCCCTCTAATTTCACTCTGCAGCTTCGTCCAATTCAGTGACAACGTATGAGACCTGCCAGACCTATGAACGCCCCATTGCCTTCACCTCCAGGTCAAAGAAGCTGTGGATTCAATTTAAGTCCAATGAAGGGAACAGTGCCAGAGGGTTTCAGGTCCCGTACGTGACCTATGACGGTAAGCACCGTGAAGCTCTGACTGTAGCACATGGCAGAGGCGTCTCTGAACAGAACCAATTTCTGAGCCAGCTGGCGGATTGCTGACAAGCACACACACTCAGAAAGGCAGGCATGGTGAGGGGAAAGGACATCACTGACTCACAAGTGCCACATTTTAAACAGGCATTTGGGGACACTGACTCCAGGGATGAAAAGATGATTTAGAAGAGCACAGCTTAGTGGATAAGAACGTGGGCATTGAAGTCAGACAGCCTGGCTATTATCTCATCTGTGATTTTGCATATGTTACTTATCATCTCCAAGCCTTCCTTCCTTCCTTCTTTCCTCTTCTTCCTCCTCTTCTCCTCCTCCTCGATCTCCTCCTCCTTTCTTCTTTTTGGTGCTAGTCATTGAATTGAGGTTCAGATGCATGTTAAACACACACTGTACCACTGAGCTATACCCCTAGTCAAGTCTCATTTTCTTAATGTTTGATGAGGATAATCATTAGATTTAATGTGAGAGTTCCTAAAGGACTTGGTGCAGTGCCTGACACACAGTAATTGCTCAATAAATATTTCTTACGATTGTGGCTTTTATTATATAGAATCCTGAAGGAGGGAAAAAGACCTGAGTTCTGGTTCTGGCTCTGCCACTGACTTGCATTGTGACCTTAGGCAAGTCAGAGGATGCCTCTAGTTTCATTTTCTTAATTTTAAAGTCCTCCTGAGGGGCTGGGATTGTGGCGCAGTGGTAGCGTGCTTGCCTAGCATGCGTGAAACACTGGGTTCGATCCTCAGCACCACATAAAAATAAAATAAAGATATTCTGTTCACCTACAACTAAGAAAATAAAAAAAACATTTAAAAAAAAAAAATAAAGTCCTCCTGAGCCCTGGGGCCCAACTACTCAGATAGTGGGTTGATGAACATTTATGGAGCTTAAAATGAACTATAATTTGTCCTAGAGAACTTAATAGTCTAGAAGGGAAGAGTCATCTGTCCATTCATGAAGATATTCATGCGTCTATCCAACAGATATTCAGTGGGCCTCTCCTGTGCCAGGAATGGGCCCAAGTACTGGAGACAACCTGGTTAGTGTTATGAACACAAAACTGTCTATATTGTCATAGACGCTTTAAAAGGGTATATACACAGCATTGTGAACATAGAAGGGGCAACAGTTATTTTGCATGGATTTTTGGAAGGAACAGAACACAGTCTGAAGAGATTTGGGTCATAATAAAATATAAGGGGCATAAATGGGGAGGAAGAACATTCAGGAAGAGAGAAAGTCCAGAGGATGGCATGCGTGGGGACTGATTTGACCAGTGAGTGGGGAGCATGGGGCTTAGCAGTGAGAGGAGACGAGGTGGGAAGGGCCTTGAGTGACAAGCTCAGGAGAGTAGACTTAATCGTATAGGGAGCCATTGGAGGTTTTTAGGCAAAATGCAAAAACTAGATGTTTAGAAAAACAGCCATTCTGTGACTCTCCTGAAAACACTTCACATAATTTATTTCCCACATGTGACAATAGCTAGGATCATCATTCCTGTTCTGCAGTTGCCTAAAATAATGTCAAACACCCAAGACAAGGGCTTTTCATGTCTGACTCCTGGGGTGGACACAAATTTCTCCCACGTGCCTCTGCTGAGAGAGACAAAGAGCCTAGTCATCCACCTGGAAGCGGTTTCTGGGCAACCTCTCCTATGGGAATTAGGAAGGAAGCACAGCAGACATGTTACCAAAGCTCACACACTTTAGTATGGCTGTTTTCATCTCTGCCTTTGTGACACAGAAAATATCTTTATTTACTTATTTATTTTTTAATTAAGAAAAAGAGTTGTAGCTTGAGCTGAGAAAGTTACACGCAGCCCTGGATAGGCCCATGGAAGGGTATCACGCATGTGTTACAGCAGAAAAGAGTTGAAAACTGCCTCTAGGTCCATCTAGAAGACCCTCAGGTCCTCACTCAAAGTCTATATTTTTAAAACTTGTATTTTTATATCTGTTTGGTATGTGCTTTCCAAGCCCAAAAGACTAGAAATCACAGTTAGAAGGTATGGTTGAGGCTGCTGCAGATGAGCCTCCTAACTGAAGGGAGAGGATTATAGTCCTGGCAAACAGGTACTGAGCATTCTGAGCACCAGGTATGTGCTGAGGCACCTTTTAATGGTACATTCCTCACAGTCACCCCACATGTGGACACATTTATTTCCTGGTTTTACAGATGAGGCCATTTAGGCCTAAAGACTTAAGTAACTGGCTTAAGGTCACAGCATGACAAAGACACAAAGCTGGGATTGACCTTTGTCTTTGGGACTCGGAGCCTGGGTTCCCACTGCAGTGCTTCACTGTTTTTCCTGAGGACGGGAGCAAGGAAGGACACACCAGCTCTTAGAAGCAGAGGAAATATTAAAAACAAAACAAAACAAACAAACAAACAAAAAACCACAGCAGTTTGAAAGCATCTGGTGCAGTGGCAAACTGCCGTCTAGAATATAGCACAACATCTACGTCCCTAGGTGTGAACTCCCGTCGTGGACAGGAATCACCTCTCTGAGGTAGAGACGCTGCAGCAGGGGGATTCAAGCTTTAAAATAAAAAATAAAACTTGTACTCTTGCTCATACTCAATATTCACTAAAATAAAAGAATGAGAATACCACATTCACAGAGTAGCCATGATATTGTACATGTATCAAATTGGTGATTACACATAATATGGTGTTAATTTCCATTTACCATCTCTTGACTGAAAGAAACTTTTCAAGAGCTCCTCCCGCACAATTTCAATGATGTTCTCATAGTTCGTGTGGCTTTGTAGCACATGATATGCATACAAAGAGGCATTTTTCATGTGTCTGGGATTTGAAAAAATTGTGCTTTGCATAAGCTTGATTTGAATTATGACTGTGGGAAATAGACTAGACTGTAAAGGGGGGAGGCCTTCATTTAGAGAAAGATTACCATGTGCACTGCATTTAGTGTATGTGAGGACAAAAAATTATTAATGTAAAAATGAACAGTGCTTTTTTTCCACCCTGGCCAGCCGCAGTCTCTACCCTCAGCCCCATTCAAATAAAGGAGAGATGAATCTTTGCTTATTGGGTAAGAAGCTTGATTGTTTAATGCTGTACAAGGACAGAGAGATGGGGGGTGGAAAGGGAAAGAAAAGCCTGGATGAGCTCACCAGGGAATGTGCATAGACGGAGGCGAGCAGAGCACCAAAGACTGAGCCCTGGGACCCTCCTGCAATAAAAGGCCACGGAGAGGAGTAAAAGCAAAGAACTCTCAGAGGGAGTGGCCAGCGAGGTAGGAGAAAAACCAAACAGCAAAGTGTCCTGGAAGCCAAGAGAAGAATTTGATCAAGATGGAGGTGTGACCAGCCGGTCAAATGCTACTTATGTGTCAAGGGTTGTGTCAGCAGTTTTGGAGGAGTGATGGGAGCTAAAGCTGATTGGACAGGGTTGAGGAGAAGAAGAGAATTGGGTACAGTGAGTGTTGTCCATTGTTTTGAGGAGTTTTGCTACAAAAAGAAGCAGAGAAGTGGAGTGTAAGCTGGAGGGAGAAATGAAGTCGAGGGAGGGATTTTTTTAAAGATCTGAGACATAACTGCTTGTTTGTACGCCAATGAGAAAGATCAGTAGAGGCAGAATTTATCATGGAGGAAAGAAAGCAGAGAATTACTGGCACAAATACTCTTCATTTAGTGAGGGAAGATGGGGTTGGAGTGCCAAGTGGAAGGATGAGCCTCCAGTGGACATAGAGAGGACTTACCTGAGGGAAGAGGGGATGGGGAGACAGGTGCAGAGGTCTGTGGCTAGTGGAGGTGGTAGAAATCTGTGCATGGATGTTCTCTGATGATTGTCTTCTCAGTGTCGTAGTGGTAAGTATTCTGAGATGGCCACAGAAGGGACACTTCTCAGAACCTTATCAAAAATGAAAGAGCAAATTTGGAGATAACTAAACCATAAGAATACAAAATATGTCCTTTATTCCAACAGAAGACTACCAGGAACTCATTGAAGATATTGTTCGAGATGGCAGGCTCTACGCATCTGAGAACCACCAGGAAATACTTAAGGTGAGTACTTGAACGTGGTGTTTTTCACAGAAGTACAATTGTGAAGGCTTTCCTGCTCTACCCTGCCACCTCTCAGACTGGGAGCCTGCCCTGGGCCATGCTCAGTTTCATACCTTGCCCAAAAGGAAGTCTTTTTAAAAACCAGATTTCTATTTTTAGTGTTGTCAAGTGAAGTTGTATTTTTCAATTTGGAAATTTGTGAAGGGCTGGTTTGGGGGAAGACTTGCTTATAAATCCAAGCCAATGGGATATAGTATTTTCGTATTAATTCCAAATAGTGAGGGACCTTTTTCTCCATGTTTGTCCTTCACAAAATCCACTAAAGTTTGGATACTTATAAATAGTTAGCAAAAAACACTTGCTGTGTCACTAACCCTAAAAGTATTCCCCAGGTCCCCATTTTACATTTTATCTGGCTGAAGAAAAAAAAATCAGTTTTTTTGTATATTAAATATTTTCATTAAAATAATGCATTCTTGTTAGAGATAATTAGGAAAAATGAAAACTGGAAAGATAAAAATCAGAGGAAACAATTTTCACAAAGTGTTTTTTAGCTAATCAACCTACTGCTTAATACTGGGTCACTATAGTTCCATTGGCAAAATGTCAGGATGTTTAAATATTTTGGCCCAGTAACAAAAATTCTGTTCTCTTTAGGATAAGAAACTGATCAAGGCTCTGTTTGATGTCCTGGCCCACCCCCAGAACTATTTCAAGTATACAGCCCAGGAGTCCCGAGAGATGTTTCCAAGATCTTTCATCCGATTGCTGCGTTCCAAAGTTTCCAGGTTTTTGAGGCCTTACAAATGACTGCCCACGTGCCACTCAGTACAAATGTTTGGCTGTGGGCTTGGTGGGATGGAGCCGTCTGCCTTCCACACAGTCGGATATTGCCATCTCCAATATCAGTGACTCATTAGAGTTCAATTTTTATAGATAATACAGATATTTTGGTAAACTGAACTTGAATTTTCTTTCCCAACATTGTGGAATGGCTTTGAGTGGCACTGACTTCTCACTGCTATGGGAAGTATGCCCAGATGTCTCAGGTCCTGCAAGGGCTGGCTGAGCTGGACTTCAGTCAGTGCAGGTGAGACTCACCTGTCCTTGGGTCTCACTCCTCCTCTGGAGTCTGTAGTGAAAGGAGACCACAGAAGGGCTGCTCTGTCTGAAAGTTCCACTTTCTCCAGCCTGGGGCTCCCTAAGGCAGCCCTCTGAGCCCCTGTGCAGGCTCTGACCAGGCAAAACAGGCAAAGAGGGAGGGAGGGCACCACCCACCCACCCTGAGACCTGGGAGGACTCTTTTCCCATAGCCTTCTCCAGCCTATGTGAGACAAGTTTGATCTCAGGAGCTTGAGTTCTAAGCTGTGATCATTTTTTTAAAAATACTGAAAGCCGAAAGAATTAGAAATAAACCTAAGTCCTTCTGGAGACTTAATAGCATATACATGTTGCCAGCCCCCCGGGCTGTGCCAGCTCCTACCCTATAGCAAATGAACAGAGCTGGTTTTAGCACCTTTCTTTGTGCCCTTAGACATGGCTGAGCACCAAATTAGGGCTTAGAGAGTTCTGGGTGAAGGCAGTCTCCTTGGTGGATGAGAATTTCACCATCATTAAAAGGAGATTTCACCAACCCTGGTCAGTACTGTCGAGGGTCCTCTTTCCACCATGAGGCTTCCTCCTGCCAGGCACCTGAGGACCATGTGGGATATGGGGCCCAGCCTGTCACGTGTGCCTTCTGTCCCCACTCTCCAAGGGCAGAGTGGACTCTGCTCTGGGCAGTACTGTTCAGGATGCTCTCATTCTCTGATGGCAGCAACACTACTGGAAGCAGCTAGACACTGGCCTCTACAGGCCATACTGTCATCTTGCTTTGGTCAGCACAGTGGACCTCATAGTCATTCTCTCACATACACTTGCATTTTCAATATTATCAAGACTGTAAACATTTAAATCCCAGGCCAGAATCTCATTGCACTGGGTAAAAAAGAATCCTATCAGACAAGATGCCATTTCCCTAACCCATAAATTGACCACACACAGCCATAGTGTTTTGTTATTTCAGTGATATTTCTACACACAATTTTCTACACCAAAGTACTAAAAAAAGTCTTTCTTGAAGAAAACAAAGATTATTTCATTATTATGGAATATGCTTTTCACCTCTGCGTTACTGTTTTTTATGAAGCATCTTTATTTGGATGGGTCCTAAATGCCCATTGTCAGATTTTTCTTCAAAAATTTGAACATCTTCATTTTTTAAAAAATTATTAAAATGAGCACTTGCAATTTGTTTTGTTTTTTGTTTGTTTGGTTTTTTTTGGTACCAGGGATTGAACTCAGGGGCACTCAACCACTGAGCCACATCCCCAGCCCTATTTTGTGCTTTATGTAGAGACAGGGTCTCACTGAGTTGCTTAGCAGCCTCGCCGTTGCTGAGGCTGGCTTTGAACTCACGATTCTCCTGTCTCAGCCTCCCTAAGTGCTGGGATTATAAACGTGAGCCACCATCCCCAGCTAAGCACTTGTAATGTGTTTAACTGGAATTTGGCCTATATTTCTGAGTCTAACCATAAGATGAGAAGTTAAATGTAAATAACCTGAGTTACTGATACGGAGGTAAGATGGGCTGAATTGTGCCATCCTGTCCAAGCATGTAGTAACTTTGTGCTCATCCAAGTGTGATTCTCTATTGCCAGTTCCACAAGAAATCTGGGGGTGGGTATGTTCTGGGGGTTGGAAGGATGATGCATAAACCTGGCTGCTGTGGAACATCCTCCAGGAACAGCCCTATGCACCAGAGCTGTGCTCCTGGAACAAGCATGAGCCCCTGGGCCCTCTTGAAGCTTTCTCTCTAGACCCGTCAATCATCCTAAGAGACACCGTCCCATCGGAAGGCTGTCTGACTGTGGCTGCTGTTGCTATCTGCTAAATCAATAAATATTTATCATACATTCCCTTGGTGTCAGGCACTGTTCTAGCCCCTAAGGAAGCACAGTGATAAGACAAAGAGTCCCTGCCCTTGTGGAGCTTTCATTTTAGAGGAGAGAGACAGTTAACAAACAACTAAATCAACACAAAAACAATCTGCTTGGGGCTAGGGTTATGGCGCAGTGGTAGCGTGCTGGCCTAGCATGCAGGAGGCACTGGGTTCAATCCTCGGCACCACATAAAAATAAAATAAAGATATTCTGTCCACCTACAACTAAAAAATAAATATTAAAAAAAAAACAATCTGCTTAGTGATTCATGCTAGGTTGAAAATTGAAACAGGTTAATATAACAGGTGGCTGTGTTTGGGGTCTGAAAATGGCCTCTATGGGGAGATGGCATTTCAACCGCAAACTACTCGGCAAGGAGGAATGAGCCTTGGGAAAACAGGGGAAGAGCGTGCCCGATGGAGGAGCACCAAGCTCAGAGGCTATGCAGGGACGAAATCATGTGTGTATCACAGTCTGGTGAGAAGGCCAGTGGTACCAGATGAGGCCCAAGAACTGCACAGGGGCCAGATCCCACTGGGCTGTGGCATCCAGAAGGAGAGGTTTGGGTGTAATTCTAAATAGATTGTGAAGTTTCAAAGAGGTTTAAGCAGAGGAGTGAAATGATATGTATGCTTTTAAAAGGTAGCACTGACCCCTGTATGGATGGATTGTAGGAAGCGGGTATAGAGGCAGAGAGTAGATAACAGGCTATCACCAGAGACTCATCCCAGTGAAGGGTGAAGGTCTGATTTAGAGTGGTGGTCGTGGAAATAAAAGAAGTAGAGTTCTGGGCTCTATGAGTGTTTTACTGATAGAATATGGCAGAAGTTAACACTGCCAGTCTCCAGGCCCAGGACTTAAGACAACAGCAGTTTCTACTTCAACCCCTGGGGACATTTACACTTGGAACTCAGTCACTGTGCCTCAAGGACGCCTTAACAGCCTGTGGAGAGAAACCTTGCCCTCATCCCTGCAGGCCAGGCAACAGCCAGCTAAGGTTGCCAGCAGCAGGAGTGAGTCATCTTGGAAATGGACTCAGCCCCGAGTGGAGCTGCCTCAGCTGATGCTTCTTGAGCTGGCTTTGTGGAACCACACAGAAATTACAAATTTGTGAACAAAGCTAATGACTGTCATTGCTTTAAGTTACTAGGTCTGGGGTGATTTCTTATGCATTAATAGGACACTGGAAAATGGGAAGAGATTGAGAATTCTGTTTTGACCATTCTAGGTTCAAGGTACCTATTAACTGTTCTGGTGGAGAGTTCAAAGAGGCAAGAAGTGGGCTGGGGCCTAGCACGTGCGAGACACTGGGTTCGATCCTCAGCACCACATAAAAATAAATAAATAAAATAAAAATAAAGATACTTTTAAAAAGATAGGCAAGAGGTTATATGAGGCCCCAGAGAAGTCAGGTTTGGAATAAAAATTTTAATGTCACAGAATAAAGAGAATACATGAGACTTTCCCTAAATTAAGGTTAAAAATACAGTAGTGTTTCCTCCTAATCCCTTTCCCCAGTCAACTGCAGTCCCAAAATATTAAATAGAAAATTCCAGAAATAATTCATGAGTTTGAAATAAGTTTATTATAATATATTGTTATAGTTGCTCTACTTTATTATTAGGTATTGTTGTTAACCTTTTTTTTTTTTGGTACTGGGGATTGAACTCAGGGGCACTTAACCACTGAGCCACATCCCCAGTCCTATTTTGTATTTTATTTAGAGACAGGGTCTCACTGAGTTGCTTAGTGTCTGAGGCTGACTTTGAACTCAAAATCCTCCTGTCTCGGCCTCTGGAGCTGCTGGGATTACAGGCATGCGCCACTGTTGTTAATCTTTTATTATGCCTAATTTACAAGGTAAACTATAGTAAGTATACATGTGTGGGAATGAACACAGTATATATAGGGGTAGGTAATATCCACAGGCTCAGGCATCTGTGGAACGTCTTGAAACATGTCCCCCAAGGATAAGTGATTACTGCGTGTACATGAAGTAGTCAAAGGAGCTCTGAAATCTGGGACTCTCCCATGTGGGCACAGGGACCAGAATTTTGAGGAGCTGCTTATCAAGTAAACAGGAAGAGGCCAAAATTGAGGTTCCACCTTCCCTCCAAGACAGCAAATTCTGGGAGTAAACTCCAAGCAGGGGTAAAATCTGTACAAGTCCTCCCTTCCAGCTGTGGATATTGTTCTTTAGCCATTTACTGAAATGCTGCATCTATGGATTTAGCAACATTTCCCTTGAGTTTCCAGTGCTAATGAAAGAGTGTTTGCCTTTTCACACTAACGGATGATTATCTTCACTTCGGAAAATTGCTTCCTCTGAATCATTCTCTGGGCTGTTAAGTGCGTCTGTAGGCACTCACTGGATTTAGGTTTGCAGGTGATTTTAAAATGTCATGTGGTAACTTGGGAAAGTTGGTGGCTGCACAGCACAAAGCAAGGACTCATTTGCCCTCAGCAGACCTTTGCAGGAAGATGGATCAAGGCTGTTGCCTGCTGCAGAATGCAGCTGCCAATGGACCTGTACACTGGGAAACCCAGGGATTTCATGCCAGATCCAGCTGCAGTATTCTCAACCCAGAAGAGATGCCTTTTGCTAGGGTTGTCTGCATCTCTGCTTCCTTCCCCACAGCAGAATGGGTCCTGAGAGCATTACCCAGGTCTACATATTTTTAGCCAGCAGTTGAGAGGCAAATGGTTCAGCTGGGCCTGAAGAAAAGTGGTTCCTCATCAATTGGAGGGAGCAGCATGGTCCACCAGCCGGACAAGTCATCAGCTGGCTTAAAGCTGGGCCCTGGGAGAGGCCAGTGGAGGCCCGTCCACAGGAATTTAGAGGCCTTGATGGTACTTCCTTTCTGTGACCATCTCCCACTCCAGAGGCCTGTGAGCTCAGCGCAGGGGTGTCCTAATATTTGTGGCATATTGCCTCCTTCTGCGTGCAGGCAGTCCTGATTAGCCTGCAGGAGACCATCCTCAGGGGACTCTTGGCCCTGCAAGGCTGCTCCTATGCTCTTAGACAATGATTCAGCCATGAAGACATACCTACAGACAGGGCTCTCTTTCCAGAGAACACAGTAAATCAAAATAGATTTAGAAAATGAAACCATTCTAACAGGCAGGTAGCTCTAGTTGAATAATAGGGATATGAAATAAGCCTGCTTCACTCCAAACAATGACATTAACTCAGAATTGCTGGTTTTCAGATTATCTCATAAGGGTAATGCAACTACAATTATTGACCTTAGTTACTTATCATTGTTATGTGTTTGCTCATTCATTCATTTATGTAACATATATTTATTGAGGGCCTACTATGTGCTAGGCATTGTAGGAGCTAGGGATATAGCAGTGAGCAAAATAAAGTCCCTGCCCTTGGGGAAGTTAGATTCCAGCGTGGGGGCAGGGCCATGGACGATAGACAAATGAACATATAAAGTCAAGTCAAGTAATGACGGTGCTATAAAGGAAGTAGGGTCAAAGGGTACCCAGTAAGGAGGTGGTGGGAGTGGCTATTTTAGGTAGGATGAGCTTATCACTGGTGTCATGAATCTAAGCCCCTTTCAGGGCACTGGCTTTTTAAACCAAGACTGGCAACACAGGCCCTGGCAACCTCCTTTATTCACCCAGCAAAGAACTTGGCATTTCATGTCTCAACAACCCCAACAAAACACCAAAGTGTGAACAAAATGTCCTACAAAAGGCACCACCTAGTGGTTGTAAGATGGAGTTGGCCTGTATTTCAGTTGCCCATCCCATTGCCTGGGAGCTCAAATGTCCATAATTCAAGACAAAATGTTACCCAGCGGGGCCTTGAGGACCAAGGCTGTTGTTTGATAACTGAGTGGTTACATACAGCTTGACACAGACTCTGGAGTATATCTGTTTATATCTTTATGTTTCCTCTGCCAGACCTAAGAACTAATGACCAAGGGGAAGCCATTGGTTTACATCATTTCAAGCTATTGACAATGAGTTTCACACACACACGTTGTTCCGTGTCTAACCCTTGCCTCATGTGCCTCCAGATACAATGTTCTGAGAAGAGCAAAACATAACCTATACCATGCTGATGCATGAGGATGGTGATCCATCCCCTTGTGGAGTCCAGAGTTACCTATTCTCCAGCTCTGCCTCTTTCAAAGTTGATGTTTCCAGTATGGCCAAGTCCAACTTCTCACTCCACACAGGCCATGCCCTGGCATACTGCAGACATTCACTTTAGCAGGATGCAAGTAATTTGCATGACCCACTGACAAAGCCTCTTTTTGAGACATGAAGACACAGGCCCGGCCAAAGTGGGTCTGACCACTGTGCAACATGTGCTTGGGAGAGTGCAGAAGTCCAAGTGCAATGTGCTAACCAGAGAATTGCATCTTTGTAAAACTCATGAATTGAAGGGAGATAAGCCAATAATGACACAGTAGCAAAATCAAGCAATATGTTGATCCCATGATCAAAATTAGTGTATTTAATAAAGGACAGATGGATATCATGTGTCTCCAGATATGATGTCCTGAGAAGAGCAAATGTCACCTGTACCATACTCATGCCAAGGATGACAACCTCAACCTAAATAAAAGAAAATATCAACAAACTAAAACAAGGAATGCTCTGTTTTAAAAAGAGGAAGAGAAAGATTAAAAAAAGACGAGAGAAGTTGAAAACAAATAACTTACATATTAATGATTATACACATTTGTGCTTCACAAGATACCCTTAATAAAGGGAAAAGGCAGCCTACAATGTGGGGAGAAACTTTGCAAATAATTTATCGCACAAGAGACTTATTTCTAGAATATATAAAGAACTGATACAACTCAATTATAAAAAGATAATTCAGTTTTAAAATGAGCAAAGGATCTGAATAGATATTTCTCCAAAGGAGATAAATGGATGGCCAATAAACACCTGAAAAGATGCTCAGCATCATTAGCCATTAGGGAAAATGCAAATCACAATGAGATGCCACTTCACTCCACTAGGACAGCTGTCATCGAAAAGATCAACAATAATAGCTATTAGCTAGAATGTGGAGAATGCGGAGAGACCCTCATACACTGCTGCTGGAGAGGTAGGATGGTGCAACCACTTGGGAGAGCAGCCTGTTAGTTTCTCAAAGGGTTAAACATAGAGCTACCATATGGCCCAGCAATTCTATTCCAAGAGAAATAAAATATATATGTGTACAAAAAGACTTATACATGAAAGTTTATAGCAGCATTAGACAGAATAGCTAAAAGGTGGAAATGGCTCAGATGTCCAACAACTGATGAATGGCTAAAAAATGTGACATATCCATACAATGGAATACTATTTGACCATAATGAAGTACAGACGCATGCTACAGTATGAATTAACTTTGAAAGACCATACTTCTTTAAAGCTTTTTATTGATGCATTATAATTACACATAATAGTGGGATTTGTTGTTACATATTCATACACACACAATAGAACAATATAATTTGGTCAGTTTCGTTCCCCAGTACCTCTCCTTTCTCTCCTTTCCTCCCCCTATCCCGTTTCCTTCCTCTATTGTACTAGTTTTTTCCCCACATTTTTATTGGTGCATTATAGTTGTATATAATGGTGGGATTTATTGTTTACATACACAATATAATATAATCTGGTCAATATAATTCCCCAGTATTTCCCCCTCTCTCTCCTCCCACCTGCTGGTCCCTGTCCTCTATTCTATTACCTGCTTTCAATTTTCATGAGATACCTCACCTTTCTTTTCCCTTTTCCTCTCTAGCTTCCACATATGAGAGAAAACATATTGCCCTTGACCTTCGAATTTTGGCTTATTTCACTTAACATAATGGTAGCAAGTTCCATTCATTTTCTTATAAATGACATAATTCCATTCATCTTTGTGGCCGAATAAAACTCCATTATATGTATATACCACATTTTCTTTACCCATTCATCTGTTGATGGACACTTAGGCTGGTTCCATAGTTTGGCTATTGTGAATTGCACTGCTATAAACATGAGTATGCATGTATCACTATAGTATGATGACTTCAATTCTTTTTTTAAAAAATACTTTATTTTATTTTTTTATGTGGTGCTGAAGATCGAACCCAGGGCCTCACGCATGCGAGGCAAGCGCTCTACCACTGAGCCACAATCCCAGCCCCATGACTTCAATTCTTTAGGATAAATACTGAACAGTGGTATAGCTAGGTCATATGGTGGCTCCATGCCTAGTCAAAAAGACCACACATTGTATGATTTCAGTTAAGTAAAATGTCCAGAATATGCAAATCCACAGAGACAAAAAATAGATTATAGATTATCTAGGGCTGGAGAACTTGAGAGAAAATGAGGAGTGACTGATAATGGGTATGAAATTTCCTTTGGGGTGGCAAATGTTTTCAGAATTTGGTTATACGGATCCGTGAATATATTAAAAAATGATCGAGGGACTGGAATCGTAGCTCAGTGGTGGAGCGCTTGCCTAGCATGTGTGAGGCACTAGGTTTGAACCTCAGAAGCACATAAAAGTAAACAAATAAAATAAAGGTATTCTGTCAGTTTGTTTAAAAAAACCATTGAGCTGTACACTTTGAGTGAATTATATAGTATGCGGATTATATCACAATAAAACAGTCACTGAAATGAGGGGATTGTATTCTTCAAAATATCAGTGTCAAAAAGGACAAAGAAAATTTTGGAAATGTTCCAGGTTAAAGGAGGATAAAAAGGACATAACAACAAAAAAACCTGACCCTAGCCTGGATCCTGTTCTCAAGGAATACGCTATAAATAACTTTAGTGTGTGTGTGTGTGTGTGTGTGTGTGTATGTGTGTGTGCATGTGTGTGTGTCTGGGGAAGCAAATGATAAAGTAAATGGAATAAAATGTTAGTAACAGGTAATCTGGGTAAAAAATATACATGTATTCTTTATATCATGTTTATGTTTGCAACTTGAACATTTGAAATTGTCTCCAAATAAAAAGTTTTACAATAGCCAGGAATATCTTTCCTATCTGGGCAGCGTAGAGCTATGTGAAAGTAGGTCAGCGTGACTGATGTATATGCGTGTGTGTGTGTGCGTGCGTGTGGGTGAATGTGTCTGCATGCCTGGGAGTCCGCATGTGTTGCACACAGTGTATCACCTCTCTGCTGCATTTTCCCCAGGCCCTGTGGCCTGTCCAGCAAGGGCCACTGACCTGTCACTGTCACACTCAAGCAGCACACTTAATCAAGACAAGAAGGTGGAGCCCTTGCTGCTCCCAAGGTAGACGGAAGTTACAGAGCAAACTGCCCTGCTGGCTGTCCCTACTCTGGATGGGGCTGACGTAGAGATGTGGAGTGGAAGGTCAGGCCTAGGCTTTGGCTGGATTCTCAAAGACTTGCTGTCCTCTCAGATCTCTTTTCCATGCTGGAAATTTCTCCACCACCTCAGGAGGGCCACACTTGTTTCTGGGTTCCCTATTTGTGCTGGGGAGGGGAAGGAAAAAGGAACAGGACTCAGATTTAATGAGGGCTCACTTTATGCCAGGCCCTCTATGTTTTACATAGTATCTTTTTAAACCACACAGAGCCCTGCAAGAACTGAGTCTGAGAGCTTCAGTTACTTAGCCAAGGTCCCATAGCAAGCAAGGGGCAGTTCCCTTCCAGACTTCTACCAGATACTCCTGCTTCAGATACTGAGATTTCCCCCACCTTTCTCTCCTCTTTTGCTATCCAATTTGAGGTCAAAATCTGTCCTTATCCCAGGAAATGAAACCAAATCCCTACTGACAGGAATGGATCCAAAAGAATCCTTCAACTTTGGAAAATACCAGAAGGGCTGCCATCAGCCCTGTTTTTTGAGGCCATGGTGTTGCTTGGAATTCCTCTGAAGAAAGAAGACAGAAAAATCTCTTATCTCTGCTTTAACCTGCCAAAGTAGACACAGTCTTCAGGACTAGGTGCCAAATCGTGGGCACCATGCAGTCAGAGATCCTGGCACACATCTGGTATCTGCAGCGACAACGGTTTCAAGCATCTTCCTTTCCAAGGAAATTATGAGGGTGGTGAGGACACCAGAGGGGGACTAGAGCTCTATTTGTAGCAATAAGGATGGAGGTAGTGAGAGAAGAGGGCTCTGGGGAGTGGCCATTCTAACTTTGAAGGTATGGCAGGGGGCAACTTGCATGGGTGGGCAGACAAAGAGGACGGTAAGGGGAGAACAGCCTCCCTTTTATCCTCTGTTCTCCTCCATATTTCCAGCCTCTCAGCCTCAGAACTTATTCTGTGTCCCATTCGTAAAGGCCTGCCACTCTGTTAGTTGAAGACCTTACCCAAAGGAGGGTTGTTGGGAGAAGAGGTTGGAAACCTGAAGCTGCTGGTAGCTATCAGACAAGAAGAGCCTGCCTGGGACATCAGTTTAGAAGAAAGTAGAGCTGAAATGCAGTAATAATGTCATTTGAGTCTTTAGATCCAGTCATGCTGAAGCCTCTGCATTTTTAAATGAAGGAAACCAAAAATTTTATATTTTTGCATAGATTTCCCATGGGATTACTATCACTTATAAGAATAACATGAAAAAAGTCCTAACTGAAACAGCATGGGCTTTTCCAGTATGATTTTCAAGTATAGATTCTCTACAAGAGCCAAGGTAAGGGCTGGGGCTGCAGCTCAGTGGTAGAGCACTTGCCTACCATGCGTGAGGCACTGGGTTCGAGTCTCAGCACCACATATAAATAATAAATGAATAAAATAAAAATCCATCAACAACTAAAAAATATTTTAAAAAAAAAGAGCCAAGGTAAGATGCAGAGAACTTTAGAATGGAGCTACCGGTCACGATAAGTCCAGAACCAAGAGACATTAGGAAAAGAAAAGAGCTGGATAGCCCCTGTCTTAGGAAACCTTACGGCGAGGGAGGGAGAAAGACTCAGGTCTGACTTGTGTGCCTGGAACTCTGTAGGAGGCTTGGAGAAAGCATAGGCCAGGCCTGCCTCTGAGAGCACAGCAACCCACAAATTCTCCTGAGGTTGTCCCAAGTAATAATGGTAGCTGCCTCCTGCCAAGCCTGTGCTCTGTGCCTGATGGTGTGCTATATCTATTGTTTAGTTTAATCCTCATAGCAGCCCTGAGAGGTAGAGATGTTACTGGCATCATTTTATAGACGAGGAAGTGAATGCTCACACAGGTGAAGTCACATAGCTAATAAGTGGCAGAGCAGGAATTAAAATCTAACATACTGCACTCCCAAACCTGTACTTTTAACAACTATATTATATTTTCTCCAAGATGGGTCAATGCTGCAGGGGAATTTGGCTATATAGAGAATTAATAATATTTTTCTGTTGGTGCATCCCTCGAGAGTTTACAAAGCACAACTGTATATGCAATCTCACTACATCTTTTTTCCAGATGTGAAAACTGAGGCCCAATGGTAGGGAATGACTTGCTCAGTCATTTGGAGAAACCACTCAGAGGTGATCTCCCTCAAAATGAGCAGCCAGTTTGTATTTTGTAGAAACTCACAATGTAAGCACAATTGATGCATGCTTAAAGGCAGTGATGGTATCAATCTGGCCAAGGAAACTCTGACAGTGAGGTGGGAGACCAACTGTTATTGTGGCCACAGATCCAATTGCAGAACACAAATCTCACTATAGCAAAGAGCTCTGAATTCACAAAAAGACTCCCAGCTCTAGCAAGTCCCCATTTATTTTTGAGCAACACTTGATATGGCCAAATTCCAGTTCAACCAGACAGATTCAGCTTCCTGGTATTCCCAGGGGGATCCAGCTATGAAAGGAGCCCCTTTCTTCTGCAGGGACATCCTCAGCAAAAAAAAAAAAGGTTGCTAGACTGAACTGAGCTGCCTCAGGGATTCCAACTCCTCCCCCAGAGTTTCTACCAAGTAGTTGTCTGGTCCCAAACCACCTGGGCTCTCACTATTGGTCCTGTCCTGAAGCTTTGCCAAGCCCAGAGGCACCTGTCCTAAATAGACAAGGCAAAGTTGTCTCACCATTCCCTGGGCATCCTATGCCTGGAGGAACAACCAGGTAGGGATCCAGGCAATGGGACGGTAGGAGACAGGGCAGCCACCATTGTTCATCATTGGATGTGTGCCAAGGGACTGGAAGGTGAGCAGGAATCTCATCCACTTCCTCAAGATCCTGCCCTCTGCTTGTGGGGAAGAATAGAGGAGGAATCTAGCCCTGGGGGGTTCACTGAAGGCAGGTGAGTGGCCTTCTGGATTTGTTTCCCCATAAGCAATTTGTGTTTTCAGAAACTAGGGCAAGTGTTGAAGGTAGAGCAGAGGGAAAGAAGCGAGTTCATAAAGTCAAACCCAGCCCTTCCAGGTCTGGAAAGCCTGGCACAGACTGTAAGGGCAGATCCCAGCTCTACCACTTGCTTTCCTTGGGCACAAAAACCTTAACTTTTTGACATACCCATACTAATATTTATTAAGAGCCTTTTATGACTTAGGGATTCAATGTCAAGCAAAACACAGTCTCAGCCATCTTCTTGGGGGTTATAATCAATGGAAGAGACAAATATTAATAAAACAATGAGTACTCCCATACACATAGAATGAAATATACAGCAGAAATACATACTACATAATTAGGGAGGTCTCTGACCCTCACTAAGGTCAGAGACAGCCCTCTTAAAGAAATGATAAAGGGGGGCTGGGGCTGTAGCTCAGTGGTAGAGCACTTGCCTAGCATGCATGAGGCACTGGGTTCGATCCTCAGCACCACGTATAAATAATACATGAATAAAATAAAGATCCATCAACAACTAAAAAAATATAACAAAAAAGAAATGATAAAGGAGCTGAAGTCTGGAAGCATAGGCATTTACTGAAGAGGGTAAGAAGAGGTATCCCAAGAAGAGGCAAATTCAAAGGTAGGCAGTTTTGCAAGAGAGGTAATGACTCCTCTAAGAATTGGAATAAGTTCATGAGGTGGAAGTGAAGAGTCCAGAGGCAAGTGGAGGCATACCACACAAGAATGTGGGTCTTTGTCTCCTGAGCAGTAGAATGTATTTTAAGGTGCTCTTAGCAGGGAGGTGAAATGATGAAATCACTTAAATGATGAAATCACTTAAAATTTGAGATTACTCTGGGAGCACAATGAACAATTGATAATAAAGGAAATAGGGGACATTCACAAGCCAGTTAGGAGGAGGTCTCATATGTTTCCCTGTGAAGGGAAATACTATACTACTATTTTACAAGATACTACTATTTTACAAGATGGCACATTGTGCTTATTTGTGTACCTGGATCATAATAAAAAATCAGTGAGACCCTCTCTCTACATAAAACACAAAATAGGGCTGGGAATGTGGCTCAGTGGTCGAGTGCCCCTAAGTTCAATCCCCAGTGCCAAAAAAAAAAAAAAATCCTCAATTAGTCTCGTTATTACTTGTATTGTTGGTTCTCTTTAAAGTGCAGATCTTTCTGATTCAGCCTACTCCTGTGAGATGGAGTGGAGAGAGTAGTTGTGTGGTGCCCAAGATGGAAACATGGTTTGTACAAAGTTACAACATCAAGTCCAGAACTCTGAATGCCTGAAAGTCCCCACAGAATGCCTAGAAAGTATGAATGATTCACAAAGAAAAACGAGTTCCTACAACCCATTTCCACTACGATGCTGGAGAGATGGGTGAAAGACATCCCGTCCTCAAAGGTAAGCCCTAGCTTTTGCTGAGAAAAACAGGCGCTTTCTGTCGATTTCAAGAGCAGGTGTAAAGTTCCAAGTTGTGTGCCCGGAGGCGGGACCCTCTCTACTCCCCAAACCCCGGTGAATCTTCAGGCTTGCGACAGGACCAGCCTACCCTGGCTCGGGCCAGTGGATGCCTGGATCCAGGTAGAAGGTGCCAGGAGGAGGGGGTCCCAAGAAGGCCGGCTCCAGCCCGCCCGCACAAGCTGCCTCTTCTCCAGTCACGTGTCCCCGTGGGTGGGGATCGACCTGAAGTTGGAGAAATCCTGAGCTCAACTTCAGAGTGCGCCGCCCTTCTTCCGTGCTGTGGGTGCGGGCTCGGGGCAACGCACAGAGGTGCGAATCTGAGAAGCCTAACTGCGGCGCGGGCGCCAGGACCTGGGACATGGCCCAGCTGTCGGTGATCCCCGGGACGGCCACAGCGTGGAGAGGTGAGCTGGCACCAGGGGCGGCGGCTGGGTGAAAGAGGCTGCTGGAACATTGGGCCCCACAGTCCACTGCAATCCAGGGGATGCGGGGCACCCACACGAGATGGGGGGCGGTCAGGGGAAATGGCTGCAGTGGATCCTTGGCCAGACGGCACCGTTTGCTCCTTGCTTGGTATTCCGGGTGACCAGCAGAACAGAGGCAGGCGACAAGCTCAGGACCCTTAGGAGCCGCGCTCCAGGCGAGGTGCTGTGCCGGCCCTGCCTCCCGCGCGCGCACTGGCTGCTTCCCATGACGTCACGCTCGGCTATAAAAGGAGCGGCACCCTGTGCTTGCAGCGCTGTAGGAGCTCGAGGTCGAAAGCCCTGGGATCCGGGAACTGGGAGCGGCTAGCCACTTGGCCCCACGGCCGCGGGCGCCTGAGCAATGTTTTACTCAGGGCTCCTCACCGAGGGCGGCCGCAAGGAGACCGATATGCGGGAGGCGGCGTCGCTTCGGCAGCAGCGCCGGATGAAACAGGCGGTGCAGTTCATCCACAAGGACTCCGCGGACCTGCTGCCCCTGGACGGCCTCAAGAAGCTGGGCTCGTCCAAGGACACGGTGAGCCCCCGGGGCCGCGCCCGGCTCAGGATCCCCGCCGCCACTCACTTTTGGGCCCTTGCCGCCAGGTCACCTCCGCGCGGTTTGGCCAGGGGCCTGACCGCTGCTGCGTTCACTGAGTCACCCGCGGGGCCCGCAGCTGTCAGCTGTTGGGCGGATGCTGGGTCAGAGGGATTCCTCTCCTCCAGCATTCCCTTGTGGGCTTGGGTTTCTATCGGGATTCCGTCGTACCTTTTCTAAACTGCGCTCGCTCCGGGGTTGCCTCCTCTCTCTCGGCGCTCTCCTCTCGGATAGAAGGCAGAGACCCTGCCGCCCTACCCTCTTGCCTTCAAGGTCTCCTTTCCTCTGGTATATTTAGTACTGAATTTGGTTCTTAGATTCGAGCCTCCCGCAGCGTGGGCAGCTTCCGCTGCCTCAGAGGCTGCAAGTCAAATCCTAAGACCCAGACAGAGGTGACTCCTAATGGATGCGTGAAGGAAGAGTGGAAAGAGGTTTCTTGACAGTCATCATATCCAGATGCCTTTTTGTTCACTCCATTGTCTTCCTATGCAGAATCTACTTCTTCGTTTGGTTTTGGTCTCATCTACCTCTGACCTTCCATCCTGAGTGGGGAGAGAGAAAAGGGGAAGTTTCCCTGAACCCTAGACATCTCTTGATTATTCTCATCTCTCCTCCTTCTCCAGCCACCCAACCCCCTCAAGATGTAGGTGGAGGGAGGAAGCCAGGCTGCTCCAGCTCACTGCTCAGCTATTGTGTGTAGTAGTTGGAGCTGGGGCTGGTGCGGTCGTTTGTTTCTAGCAGAGCTGTTCTTGAAATTAAGTAAAAGTGAGTGCAGGTCTGGGACTTGGGTTCAAAAACCATGCTGTCCTCTATCTATAGAATGGGGATGAACGATTAAAGGTTATCAAAGAACTATATCTGATTCTCATCCCTCAGTCACTATAGTGGTGATGGGCCAAATTTATGTTTAACTTTGTAGTTTTATCTGGACTTGTCTTAAATTCACAATCACTTTATTCATTTGGGAGTAATTTATGAAACATTAATTATTTCACTTTTATAAGTGAAGTAAGTGTTCTACATAATATTTCTAGTAATTTTATATTTTGAGCTTTTGAAATATTTAATTTTGGATATGGTTGTTGGTCCTGGTTCACTGAAATTGCCATTTCTGGCCCCAGGATGGCAACAGAAGGCATCTTCTGCATCTACATTTTCTTTTTAAACAGTTCCAATGACACATCCATACCAACCAAATTTTCCCTCCCTGCCATTAGTGACTTATGTGCTGAAGATATCTACTCCAGTCATCTGTTTTTAAAACATTTTTTTCTGCCTAAGCCACAGAATAGTTGATCTGATATGCTAACTCAGAGTGATGAGTGACATGTATTCCTACCAAAGAGATAACTCCCTTTTCCCTTCTCTCTCTTTAAAGCAGTCTAGATTCATTTAGCAACCAAGATTCAAGTCTTCACTTCTTCAGACCAAAACAATCCTAGTTCCTGGAAGCTTCAGAAATCAGTAAAGAGGGAAGTATTAGGAGGAGAATTAAAATGTGGCCTTTTTCCTATTGGATTTTAGATTTTGACATTTTATTATCTTGGATTGTTAAGGACTTTCCTTCCTCTGAAGAACTACCACAGCCTCCTTCTTCCTAAGATTTGTTACACTACTTCATGCTACGTTAAAAGAATTCTATCTGCTTTTCTAACTCCAGTCTGTCACAGTCGAGCCACCTGGAGCTGATGGCATAGAACATTGCAGTAGCTGCAAGAAGAAGCATCCTCATAAAGCAGAGTTTGCCATAGGTGTGACACACAGCAGTTGACTGTGAAGCTCTGAGCCATGGTTCACACTTTATGTACCCATTAGCATGGAGTTAATTTCCTTCTCTCCTGTTCTCTCACCTTTAATGTGCAAGTTATTGTACAGAAGAGTGAGAACTGGTCACAGAAACCAAAGCAGGCTGAGGTAGGATTTAGAGAACAAGTGTACTTGATATTATTGAAGAGTTGTAAGATGTCCAGTGTGGCTAGAGAAAAATGAGCAAAGGAGAGGACTATAGGAGATAAAATCAGACATGCAGTGAGACCGCATGCTTTAAGCTCTTTTGGAACTGATGTTGCAGTCTCAGTACAATCTGAGGAATACATCTTTATCATTTCACTTTATAAATAAATCTGGCAGGATAGACCAGTGCTGACTCCATATTCTCTTAGTAGAAGTGAAATTTGGAGAGTGTTAAAATTAGTTGAATGATTCTTAAAATAGTTTTATCAAATAATCTCAATAAAATGGGGACAATAGGTAAGGTGTGGGGAAAGAAGAAAATTAGCTTTCACTAATTTTTGAGCAATATGAAGATTGTGGGTTTTTTTTTTCCCCTTCATATTAGTAACCTGTCTTTGAATCATGCTGCTGACTTCTCTGAATTATCTACTTCATACCATGCAGTTTCTATAATGTTCACTTATACCAAGCCTGTTAGTCGTCTTTGGCAGGGGGCGCTTGTAGGCAAAGTGGTCATGTTCTCTTGCCTCCAGGAAGGTGCCTTTGTCTGATTCTTTTGTGTTTGGAATTGGCTGCTACAAATTCTGCTATGGAAATTAATCTTATTTCATATGTCTGGCTCTCTTGTTTATCCTTTCATTGTGTTGTTTATTTTGTATTAGATTAAGAACTAAAACCAGAGATATGAGTGAATAATATTTTATTTTTTTTAACCTTGATGAAGGTGGAAGAAAAATGTCCCCATTCTTGGCATCTTGATTATTGTAATTTCTCTTGTTTTAGGTACCAGATTCATAAAAGTTCTTCTCGTTGTGCCAAAGGCTTTTTGGTTTTTAAAAAGTCATGTCATGGGATATTATTATTATTGTTTTATTTGTATTTTTTTGGTACCAGGATTGAACTCAGGGGTACTTGACCACTGAGCCACATCCCCAGTCCTATTTTTTTTACTTTAGAGACAGGGTCTCACTGAGTTGCTTAGCACCTAGCCATTGCTGAGGCTGGCTTTGAACTCGTGATTTTGTCTTAGCCTCCCAAAGTACTGGGATTATAGGTGTGCGTCACTGCGCCCAGCTCCTACCTATTATTGATTCTGCAAATAACCAAATATTATAGTCATGCTCACTATGATTAGAAAAGAAGGCCAGGGCAAAAGTAGTAGAACACATTGAAACAAATTGACTATGAAATACCTGATTAGAATCTGTCAATTAGAGCAGCCCAGGGTAATGCCCTACAGTTTAGCCATCCATAATGCCACAAGTCTAGGGCTAGGGAACTTTGGAACCTTAGGAGAGGAACATGAAATGCCAATATAACACCAGGATATTTCAAACTGATGATTTTCAGAACTGTCATTGAATCCTGGTTATAACAAAAATTTGGACTGTGTTCAGGATAGTCTAGGTGCTAGGACCATAAAGATGAATATAGAAAGGTTTCTATCTATAAGAAGTTTGTAAATTAGGATAGGATCAATTAGTTCATTTATCACACAGGTATTCATTGAGTACCTACTACATGTCAGGTGGTAATCTAGGCATTGGAGATATAATGATGAACCAAAACAGAGTTCCTGACATTATGGAACTTCTGTTCTTGTGGGAGGAGGAAATGGAAAATAAAATCAAGTAATATTTAATATATCAGGTAATAATCAGTACTGTGGAGAAAATAAATCTAGGTTAAGGGAATTGAGAAGGCAGTGGCCAGGGTGGATTGCTATTTCTTACAGGGTGGTCTGGAAAGAACCTTGCTATTTCTTACAGGATGGTCTTGGAAAGCCTCTCTGATAAGATTACATTTGAGGATATGCAGAAGGCAATGAAAGATCAAAGTATCTTTGGAAAGAGTGATATAGGCAGAAGGAATAGTGAGTCAAAGGCCTGGGCACCAGTGTACTTGATATGATTGAAGACCTGTAAGATGGACAGTGTGGCTAGAGCAAAATGAGCACAGGGCAGGGCTATAGGAGATAAAATCAGACATGCAGTGGGAGGCTAGACTACCAGTGACCTTCTCAGCTAGCATGGGGGCACTGGGGGCTTTTATCTGAGATGGGAAACCAGTGGAAGATTTTGAGCAGAGGGCTGACATGACATGACTTATTTTAAAAAAAGATTTCTCAGACTCTATGTGGACTAGACTATAGAAGGTATAGAAGCAGGGTGAATGCTTCATTAGGGAGGCTATTATATAGTAATCCAGGTGAGAGATGGGGGTGCCTCAGAGCAGTATGGAAGCTATGAAGGGAACAAGATCATATTCTGGATATATTTTGAAGGCAGAACTAGCAAATTAGTTAATGGATTGAATGAAAAGTCTAAAAGAAAGAGTAGTCAAGGATGACCTCAAAGTTTTTGACTTAATATTTGGAAAATGGAGTTGCCATTTACTGAAATGGGTATGAAAACAGTGGGAGCAGGTGTGAGATGAATAAAAACCAGGAGTCTGATTTTTGAACAAGTTTGGGTTCTTTACTAGTTATTCAAATGTAGATTTTTTTGAAGTAATTTTATTGCTTTGCTAGCAAAGAAGAAACACAGGAGACTCCTGTCCCAGGGGCTGTGATTCTGCCCATCAGGGAAAACAGGACTATTTTTTTAAAAATATCCTTTTAGTTGTAGATACACACAATATCTTTATTTATTTTTATGTGGCGCTGAGGATCAAACCCAGTGCCTCACACATGCAAGGGAAGTGCTCTGACACTGAGCTACAGCCCCAACCCCTCAAATGTAGATTTTGAATAGACATCCTGCAAAAAGATAAAGGCTACCTTTGCTAGTTGCCACGATGTTACAGTCAAAAAGTACGAGAGGAGTTAGGGGAAAACGTCATCACTCTGGCCTGTGTGAGGACAGGAATGGAACATCTAATTACAGCTTCACCATTCCTTGTGAGCAGCTGGCTGAGAGAAGGCTGCTTCCAGGGTATGCTCGGTAGAACCTCAGAGTAAGAAGAATTTTATAGGAGCTGTAGCTGTAGCTCAGTGGTAGAGCGCTTGCCTAGCATGTGTGAGGCACTGGGTTCGATCCTCAGCACCGCATATAAATAATAAATGAATAAAATAAAGATCCATCAACAACTAAAAAAAATATTTAAAAAAGTAAATTTATATGTTATCTGCTTCAGTTCCTCACCCATTTGTGAATCTTCTCTGGAAAAATGCAGTCTGTATTGTGCAGCTGAGAAACCATCTCAGACCAGTCCACAAGCAGATAAAAATCTGAAAAAGGCTGTTTTCTTTGAAATAACATGTCTGCTGGGTCATGGGGCAATGGCAGAGAAAACAGAAGACAGAAGGCCTGGGGGCAATATGACAACCTGCATATACATGTATCCAGCAAGCTGGATTTGGCCTGTAGGATATATTTGCTGATTTCTCTCTGAAGTAGCTCTAGTTGTAGGATTTGTTTTGTTTTGTTTTTGTTTTTGTAGTACTTGGAATTCCAAGTACTACAGGGACACTCTACCTCTGAGCTACGTCTCCAGCCCTTTTTTTTTTCTTTTTTTTTGAGGCAGGGTCTCACTAAGTTGCCCAAGCTGGCCTAGAACTTGCAATCCTCCTACTTCAGTGTCCTGAGTAGCTGGAAGTACAGGCATGCACTACCACATTTGGCTCTAGTTGTGGTTTCAATGGTAACTACGGACCTTGGATTTCTCCTCTGGAAATAAATGCTACAAAGAAAGCAGACTTCCATCATTCATCCTATTTTCCAGTCTGGTCTGTTCTGAGCAGTACAGAAATTTATTAATTTCTTTTGTTCTAGGTTTAGTATGGCCTGGGTAAAGGAGTTGAGAAAGTGGCTTTAGAAGTTTTACTCAAATCATAGTTCTGTGGCACCCTACATTACAAGTCTTTTTCCTCTCACCAAACTTTTCTTTCTAATCCACTGCCTGGTTGGAAGAGATGTTTAAGCAGTGTTGTGCTAGGTTAAGGAACTTTAGCCATTTCCACCCAGAATAGAGCTCTGCCCACAGTGCCAGTTTCCTTCAGAAGCTCTGGATGGTGATGGAGGTACCACATTTGAACTTGCATGGTTAAAGTTTACATGCCCATAGTAGTCACAGTTCAGAAATAGTATAGAACTAGGGACTGCTTAGTGTTAGTAGCTGTATTGTTGTGGTTTAGCATAAAGTAGGATCCATGTCAGATATAAGACTTGAGAATTATCTCCAAAAGGCCACCAAGGGACATGTAGCACCTGTTTAGCTAATTAGTACTGTGTATCTTTTTTAAAAAAATATTTTTTTAGTTGTTGATGGATCTTTATTTTATTCATTTATTATTTATATGTGGTGCTGAGGATCGAACCCAGTGCCTCACGCATGCTAGGCAAGTGCTCTACCACTGAGCTATAGCCCCAACCCCTAGTACTGTGTATCTTGAAGGACATCAAGATAGCCTTTGGAAAGACAACATTTCAATATTTCATAGATGAAAAACCACTTAAGCACATTTATAAAGCAACAGTCAAGGAGTGGGAATACAAGCAATACAAACTATTATATAACTATTGAAGGGATTCTGAAAGAAAGAACTAGATGGTGTTAATCAAGAAGCCTTTTTGAAGAAATAATGGGTAGAGGTCTGTTCATGCAGTATTGTGTCAAGAGCAGGGGCTATATCTATGATCAAGTCTCTACCCTTGTGTAATTAAGATTCTAGTGAGGGGACTGGGGTTGTGGCTCAGTGGTAGAGCACTTGCCTAGCACGTGTGAGGCACTGGGTTCGATTCTCAGCACCACATAAAAAAATAAAATATAGTATGTCCATCTGCAACTAGAAATATTTTTAAAAGATTCTAGTGGGGGAAGTGAAATAGTAAACAAGTAAATAAACAAAATTATTCTAGGTTTTGGGCTGGGATTTTGGCTCAGTGGTAGAGCGCTTGCCTGGCATTTGTGAGGCACTGGGTTTGTTTCTCAGCACCACATATAAATAAATAAAATAAAGGTCCATCAACAACTAAAAATTATTTCTAAAAAATAATTTTGGGGGGCTGGGATTGTAGCTCAGCGGTAGAGCGCTTGCCTCGCATGCATGAGGCCCTGGGTTCGATCCTCAGCACCACATACAAAGCAATAAAATAAAGACATTAAAAAAAAAGGTTGCACAACTATATTTAAAAAATAATAATAATAATTTTGGGTTTCTAATTGCTATGAAAGAAATACTGAAATATGTTAATTACTAAAGAGGTGGGTTTCCTACTTTAAATTGAATGGTCAGGGAAGTTATAAATGAGGAAGTGACATTTAAGCTGAGATCTGAAAGTTAAGAGCAAGCTAATTATTTGAAGAGTTGGGGAAAAACATTCCAAAAAGAGGGGCTAGCAGATATAAAGGTGTTGGAATGGGAAAGGGTTTTGTACAAAAAAGTGAGTGTGGATTGTGTCACATATATAGAGGGAAGAGTGATAGGTATATGGAAGTTGGAGAGAAGAGCAGAGGCCAGCCTTATAGTCATAATAAAAATAAAAATTGTTTGAAGAACAGCAGGAAGCCATTGAAGAGTTTTGAGTAAGGGAGTATATTATCTGACTCGTATTTTTTTTTTTTGAGAGTCAATGAAAATTTATTTTTTCTAAAATAAACTCAGAATTGACCAGATTGACAGTATATATAATTTAAGTCTGACTCGTATTTTTAAAAACTCACTCTCATTGCTATGCAGAGACTGGATTGAATAAAAGAATAGGCAGAAGATAAATTAGGAGGCTGTTGCAGTATGGATAAAAATTGATGATGGCTTGGTTATATTGGAGGTAGTGAGGATCAGGAGAAGTAGATTCATTCCAGACATGTTTTGGAGGAAGCAGCAACAGTACTTGGGAGGAAGGTTAGGAAAGGAAAATAATCAACAGATGAAAGGATAAAGAAAATGTGGTTTATATGCACAATAGAATATTACTCAGTCATAAAGAAGAATGACTTTATGACATTTGTCAGTAAATGAATGGGTCTGGAGACTATCATGCTAAGTGAAATAAGCCAATTTCAAAAAACCAAAGGTCAAATGTTATCTCTGATATGTGGATGCTAACACAAAACAAAGTGAGGGAAGGGGAAGAATAGAAGTTCAGTGGATTAGACAAAGGGGAATGAAGGGAAGGGATGGAGGGATAGGAATAGAAAGGACAGTGGAATGATAAAACTTTCCTATATACCTATATGAATACACCACAGTGAATCTTTTTTTAAAATATTTTTTAAGTTGTTGGTGGACCTTTATTTTTTTCATTTATTTATATGTGGTGCTGAGAATCGAACCCAGTGCCTCATGCATGCCAGGCAAGCACTCCACCACTGAGCTACAACCCCAGCCCACCACAGTGAATCTTAATATCATGTACATCCACAAGTCCGGGATCTTTATTAGAATAAGATGTACTCTATGTTTGTATAAATATGTCAGAATAGACCCTACTGTCATGTATAACGAGAAAGAACAACAACAACAAAGAATGAGTGAGCTGGGCGCAATGGCAAACACCTGTAGTCCCAGCTATTTGTGAGGCCACTAAGGTGGGAGAATCACTTGAGTCCATGAGTTCAAGACTAGCCTGGGCAATACAGCGAGGTGCTAAGCAACTCAGTGAGACCCTATCTCTAAAAAAAATACAAAACAGAGCTAGGGATGTGGCTCAGGGGTTGAGTGCCTCTGCGTTCAATCCCTGGTACACCTCCCCCCAAAATACAGTGAGAATCCTGGTTCAAAAATAAAATGGAAAGTGATGCCATTTATTAAGGTTGGCAGAAAGGTAGTAACCCAGAGTGTTGAAACTGATCAACACTTGAATCTCAACCTCTTTTATTACTGATGAAGAAAGCAAGGCTTAGGGGCTGGGGCTGTAGCTCAGTGGTAGAGCACTTGCCTAGCATGCGTGAGGCACTGGTTTCAATCCTCAGCACCACATATAAATAATAAATGAATAAAATAAAGATCCATCAACAACTAAAACATATTTAAAAAAAAAAAAAAGAAAGCAAGGCTTAGAAAAAAGTAATGCTCAGGAAGCTTAGTTATTTACTTAAGGTAATGTGGGATAAGTGGTAATTTGCTGAAAGTAGAAAGTCTTCATGGAGGAATAATTAAGCAGATGAGACTGGGAAGGAGGATGAGTGGTAGTTAGTGGAAGATTTTGAATGCTAAGTTGAAGATTTTTGTTTGATACAACTGGCAAGAAAACCACTGTGGAGGAAGGGGATCATGAAAGTAATGTTTTAGGATTATAGATACTTATATTTAGCAATAACAGTGGAAATGAAGAGGAATATGTGTGATGTTCAGGAGACAGAATTTCACTCTCTGAGATAGGGGATAACACAGGAAGTGCAAGTATTATGGGAAAGATCAGTGAGAAAAGTTAAATTTGAAGTGCCTGTGGAGTGTATATAGTAGAGGAGTTAAAAAAGACAGTTGATCTATATGGGTCTAAAACTCAAAAGGGAGATCTGGACTTGAGTTAGAGTCATCATTGTAAAACCAATAATTTATGTAATGAAAGCAGATAAAATTGCCCTGTAAGGATATGTAGAGTGAGACATTTAAAAAATGAGCAGACTTGGTGTGGTGGCACAGGCCTGTAATCCCAGTGGCTCAGGAGGCTGAGGAGGAGGATCACGAGTTCAAAGCCAGCCTTAGCAAAAAGTGAGGCTCTAAGCAACTCAGTGAGACCTTGTCTCTGAATAAAATACAAAATAGGGATGGAGATGTGGCTCAGTGGCCTAGTGCCCCTGAGTTTAATCCCTGGTCCTTCCTTCCTGCAAAAAAATAATAAATTAAAAATGAGCAGAAGTGATGGAACCAGTGAAAAAGACAAATATAGAATAAAGAGACCTGTGGTTTTAGAAGCCAGTGGAAGAGAGTTTCAAGAAAAATGGCATGTTGAGTTTATCACAGCATTATATCTGATGACAACATGTGAAAGAAAGCTTAAGGGCCATAGTGATTAAATAGTTAGCTCGAGGTTTGTTTATACAATAAACCCAAATATCTATAGGGGATGTGTTTTAGAATGTTGAAAGGAGGACAGATGTGGGAAATAGTTGCTAAGCTGGTTATAGGATAATTTGGCATTGTACCTGTCTAAATTACAGTTGTGGGAAGGGGGGCACATGCATGTACACTTACCTGTTTTTTCATGACCTGTCAGACACTGTTACTTGTGTAGATTATCACCAATTCTTGGCCTATTTCTATCTGCCTAACTCCTTTGTAGAAAATATAAAAATTAAATTCTATAGGGAGAATAGAAAAACTAAATTCTCTCCCAAGGTCCCTTGTAGCTAGGAATGGCCATGTGAGTTCTGACCAAGAAGATACAGGCAAAAACTACTGAGGGAACTTCTGGAGAGCTTTTATTCTGATAAAAGGGAGGGATGGAATTAGCATGGTTCCTTTCTCCTTCCTCATTTCTTAATATAGATATAAACCTGGAGTCCCCATATTATGACCATGAGGAATGTGCAAGAAAATGGCAAAGATGGTAAAATATCTGGTTAACAGCTCAAAAGCTGTTAATCTGATGAGTTAATATCAGTAGTGCCTACCTCCAAATTTCTTATTTTGTGAGAAAAATAGACCTGTATATAAGCCACTGTAAACTGGCTTTTCTTGTGACTGAATTATTTCCTGTTATAAGGGATATTTTTATATTTTATTGTTTATAAAAGATGTGTATATAAATTAAATCTCTAAAAAATTTAGAACTGCTGCTTGTGTTAAGGATCACCATATTTCTAAATAGTGATGCTGTTACTTTTTGATTTATTGATTTTACTGTTATCTACTGATTTCATTAAAATGGATAAAGATCATTTTCCTATACCTTCCCATCATATTCTCTCTCCTATTATACTAATATTCTGATAAAAAATTATTTTGGATCAAATCAGCATTTACTGCTTACATTATTATAACTGTATTAACATTCATAGCTGAGTCAAATATACCATGATTTTTTCTTATGTAAAAATTTGTTTTTCTCAAAATTACTTTCCTTGTGTTTTTCTTTCTTTTTTTTAAATATCTTTATTGATTTATTTTTATGTGGTGCTGAGGATGGAACCCAGTGCCTCACGCATGCCAGGCAAGTGCTCCACCACTGAGCCACAATCCCAGCCCTTCCTTGTGTTTTTCTTAATTTTCAATGTAAATTAAAATCTCTCCAAGAACTTTAAAACTATAGATGATCTAGCCAATCCATCTTTTTTCTAGTGGAGACATCCTTTCTGGAGCTGCCACCCTCTCATTTCATTTTGGACTAGCTGTCCTTTTTTTTTTCTGAATTTTAAAAAAGTTTTTAATTTGTTCTAATTAGTTATACATGACAGTAGAATGCATTTTGACACGTTGTACACAAATGGAGCATGACTTTCATTCCTCTGGCTGCACATGGTGCAGAGTCATGTATATAGGGTAATAATGTCTGCCTCATTCTACCATCCTTCCCATCCCCACAGTCCTACCCCTCCCCTCACTCTGCACAATCCAAATTTCTTCATTCTTTCCTACCATGGCCCCCCACTGTGGATCAGCATCTGCTTATTAGAGAAAACATATGGCCTTTGGTTTTGGGGGATTGGCTTATTTCACTTAGCATGATATTTTCTAGTTCCATCTATTTACCTGCAAATGCCATAATTTCATTCTTCTTTAAAGCTGAGTAATATTCCATTGTGTATATGTACCACATTTTCTTTACCCATTCTTCTGTTGGAGGGCATCTAGGTTGGTTCCATAGCTTAGCTATTGTGAATTGAGCTGCTATAAACATTGATGTGGCTGCTTCACTGTAGTATGCTCATTTTAAGTCCTTTGGATATAAACTGAGGAGTGGGATAGTTGGGTCAAAGGGTGGTTCCATTCCAGGTTTTCTAGGGAGTCTCTATGCTGCTTCTCATAATGGTTACACCGATTTGCAATCCCACCAGCAATATATGAGTATGCCTTTCCCCCCACATCCTCGCCAAACACTTACTATTGTATTCTTGATAATTGCCATTCTGACTGGAGTGAGATGAAATCTTTGTAGTTTTGTAGTTTTGATTTTCATTTCTCTAATTGCTAGAGATAATGAATACTTTTCATATGTTTGTTAATCAATTGTATTTCTTCTTCTGTGAAGTGTCTGCTTAGTTCCTTAGCCCCATTTATTGATTGTGTTATTTGGTTTTTTGGTATTAAGTTTTTGAATTCTTTATATATCTTGGAGATTAATGCTTTATCTGAGGTGGGGTGTGGTAAAGATTTTCCCATTCTATAGGCTCTCTTCATTTATTGATTGTTTCCTTTTCTGAGAAGAAGCTTTTTAGTTTGAATCCATCCCATTTATTGATTCTTAATTTTACTTCTTGTGCTTTAGGAGTTTTGTTAAGGAAGTAAGGTCCTAAGCTGACAGGATGAAGATTTGGCCTACTTTTTCTGAACCGTTTTTTTTTTTGTTGTTGTTGTTGTTTTTATTTTATTTTGTTTTATTTTTTTAGTTATAGATGGACACAATGTCTTTATTTTATTGCTTTGTATGTGGTGCTGAGGATCCAACCCAGGGCCTCACGCATGCGAGGCAAGTGCTCTACCGCTGAGCTACAATCCCAGAGCCTTGTTGTTTTTTTTAAAGATTTTTTAAAACCTCTATTTCATTTATTTATGTATTTTGTATGTGATACATTTTGTATGTGATGCTGAGGATGGAACCCAGTGCCTCATGTGTGCAAGGCAAGTGCTCTACCACTAAGCCACAACCCCAGTCCCTGGACTAATTGTTCTTAAAGCCTGATAGACAACGTATTACTTAGACTTTTCCTTCAATACCATTCTCAGAATTTCCTTTGTCATTTTTCTCTATTGGATTCTTTTTTGGGGGGAGGGGGATTTGTTTCTCTTTGTTTCCCTCGCTTTGGTGAAAGATATCTTTCAGTAGCTTCTTAAGGATATAGAGGAAATAGCTTTCTAAGTCTTGATTGTTTGGCTAGTTGTAGAAATTAAGTACTCTCAGATTCTTGAAGACATTATTCCATTGTCTTTAAGCATCCATTGTTACTGCTGAGTAGTCCTATACCATTCTGGGTCCTGATCCTTTGAATATGGATCATCTTTTTCTCTTTGAAAGCTTTTGGAATCTTTGTCACCTGTGATACTCTACAGTGATGTGAAATCTTGATGTAGATCTTTTTTATTTTGCTAGGCTCCACGTCAGCCCTTTCAATCTTTAAATTTATGTTCTTCAGTTCTGGCTTAGTACCCCACACTAACTTTCAGCTGTTCTAGAAATATGAAAACCTGTCCAAACAAACAACTAGTCACAGTCTTTTGATTTACAGAAAAATTAAATTTTTGGCATTCTTCCCAGCTGTCTGAGTCAAATAGGAGTATTACATAGGCTTTAGACTAATCTATTTCCAACCCTAATCATACCCTCTGACTGTGGAAGTTCCAACTCCTCTAACTTCTCAGCTTTTGCAGGGTTTTAGTTTGAGTGAGAAAACTGTTTTCACAACTGTATACCAATAAATATAGTAGCTCAAACATAACAGTTTATTTTTTCTTAAGTAACAGTACAGTCAGTCCTTGGTATCTATGTTATAGTATGATCCTATTTATGTATGTTTGCAAAGGTATTTTTTTAAAAGTATATACTTCTAAACATAACAGTCATTATTTGTAGGAAGTGGAACTGTGAAGGGGCTGAGAAGTTGGAGAGGCTTTCACCTTTAATCTTTATTTTATTTATTTTTTATTTTTTAGCACTAGGGATTGAAACTGCCACTGAGCTACATCTCCAGATCTTTTTATTTATTTTTGAAACAGGGTCTTGCTAAGTTGCCCAGTGTCTCCTAAGTCACTGGGATTACAAGCAGGTTTCACCATGCCTGGCTCACCTTTATTCTTTTTTTTTTTTTTTAATATTTTGTTTAGTTGTAGATGAACACAATATCTTTATTTATTTTATGTGGTGCTGAGGATCGAACCCAGTGCCTCACGTATGCGAGGCAAGCGCTCAACCGCTGAGCCATAGCCCCAGCCCCTCACCTTTATTCTTATATACTTAAGTGATATTTTATTACTTGATTATTATTATTAGGTACTGAGGGTTGAACTCAGGGGTGCTCTGCTACTGAACTATATTCCCAGTCCTTTCTATTCTTTGAGACAGGGTATCACCAAGTTCCTGAGGGTCTTGCTAAGTTGCCAAGGCTGGCCTTGAACTTGCAGTTCTCCTGCCTCAGCCTCCTGAATCACTGGGATTACAGGCATGTGCCAAGGCACCCGACAGATATTTAAATATTTTACACTGAGTATAAGTTTGAACTTGTTTGGTCAGTAAGTTAAAAAACAAAGGAAAAATTAGCAGGGCCAAATGCACTGGAGAAGTAAAGTAAAATTAAGGCTGAAAATTGTCTACTGGATTCTGGATCATTACTGGTGTTGTGGGATCAGAAATAATCTCAGCCAAGAAAATACAGGATATCAGGAAATAGACATAATGGTTTAGGCTTAAAAAGATGATAGATAGGGGCTGAAGTTGTGGCTCAGTGGCAGAGCGCTTGCCTCACATGTGTGAGGCACTGGGTTCAATCCTCAGCACCACATAAAAATAAATAAAACAAAAATAAAAACACTGTGTCCATGTATAACTAAAAAATACTTTAAAAAAAAGATTATAGACAAAGGTGTGATAACAGATGAGGATAAGAGTTCAAGAAACAGCATCTGGGGTTTTGGGTGAGTTTTTTCCCCAGTGTCTAGAAAATTTGAGTATGTTCTTTAGCTTATGGAGGAAGGATCCAGGAGAAAGGGAAGAAGATACAGAAGAGAATTATTTCAAGGAGAATAATTTCAGAACTTTCCTTATTTGCCTCATCTGTCCTTAGGTCTCACTGCAAGATTAAGAGTAACCAAGTAAAGTATTCAGCAAGACCAATGTAGGATTGGCTGGTAGCTTGGTGGTAGAGTGCTTGCCTAGCACAGGGATCGATCTTCAGCATCATATAAAAAATAATAAAAATAAAGATATTATGTCCAGAAAAAAAAAACTTTCCTACCAATGTAGGAGAGTTCCAAGCTTTAGGTAAGAGGGCTTTGATTAGATGGCTTGTGAAGCCCTTTCTAATCTTCAATTCTACAAATCCAATTTATCAGAGTTGGTCCTCCTAGGCATGAATGTGACAGAAACAAACACCCTGCTTCAGAAGGCTTGAGCAGGGAATCCAGACTATTAGAGGGAATAGGATTAACCATTTATTTTTTCTTTTGAGGAGCAAAGCATATTGCATCACAAAATTGGACAGAGTTAGCACTTCCTCTAGCCCCTTATCAAGCTAAGAAGCTCTCTTTTTCTTTATAAGTGCCTCTCCTGCCTCTTTTCCCAAGGACACTAATTTAGAATTTGCTTTGCCAAGAGCCAGTATATTTTAGGAATTCATTTCTTCACCTCACCAGGGTTACAGTGAGTCATGCCTCTGACTCCATTCTTCCTCAGAAATCTGTAAGGTGAAAAATAATGAAGACCTCCAGTGCTACCGCTACCCTAGGAATGTTCTAGGCCCTGGGCTTCTAAGAGTGATTGATTCCCTTCCCCCTAGAATTGGAGAAGGAATATGTTATATATTAGATATAAATGTGAAGCTAACTTCTATCCTTTGAGGGATTTAAGTGTTATTATAAACTGAACATAAGATGCCTGCATATAGAAATTTCTTAAGTCAAGTGACTTCAAGAGATGTCTTAAACTTTCTGGGGGCCACTTTGAGTAGGAACAAAAGGGCCTGAATATATCTTCCCTAGAAACTTTCCCAAGCTTTATCAAAGATCAGACTTAAACTCATTCCTCATTCTACTTCCTAATATTGGGTATCCTGGCACACATACATAAGGTCTAAATAAGTCTCTGCTTCTTGGTCAGTGTCTGCCCCTCTTATGCCCCAACTTTTTGGCCCATTGGAAAGAAGGGTGGATAACAAGATGAGGCAAGAGAAGCCAGTGGTTTGAGGTTGTCAGTGAAGATGATTCCTGTGGATTCTGTGAGGTTCCAAAGTATGTCTATTGCAAGTATTCACACTTGCTCAGCAGGTGTGAATCCCTTTTTTCCACCCCATCCATCCCATGGACCCACACAAGAGCCACATCACCAAAGCATTTGCAGACTAGGTATAAAAGATAAGACTAAAAGAGTGAAACTTGACATAAAAGCAAATAGCAAGGTAAGTTTCTTCAGCCTGTGGGAGTGAGCTCCCCTTTCTGTAAGGCACTAATTTACAGTCATTTGGGATACAGAGATCGCTTATTCCAGACTAAGGTCACTTTCTCCTTTAAATGCCCTTGCAAGGGGAAAGAAGGTAGTAGTCCACATCACCAGGGTCTTTCAATTCTGTTGAGCCATAGAGTAGTCACTGGCCCTATCCATATTTTCCAGTGTCCTACTTTTCTCCTTCATTTATTCAGGGTAACCTGTTGAAAATTGGTTTATAGCACTTGCTCTGACAATGCCAGAGAAATCACCACCTAAAGGAAGAATAAGGTTGCAAGGGCAGAGCTCAGTTATGTGAGGCTCTTTCATTATTTCTGTGGTACTTGGGGAATAGTAGGAGAAGGTGGAAGTGCCCTGTCTCTAATAAGTCTCTGCTTTCTATCCCTCAAGCAACCTCATAACATTCTGCAGAGGCGACTCATGGAAACTAACCTATCTAAGCTCCGAAGCAGTCGTGTCCCTTGGGCCTCCAAGACCAACAAACTCAATCAGGCGAAGTCTGAGGGGCTAAAGAAGTCTGAGGATGATGATATGATTTTGGTTTCTTGCCAGGTAATACTCAGAGAATGGCTTTTCTAGGGCTTGGGGGGAAGGCAGGATTTGGGGCCCTTTAGGATCCCAATAGAAGGTGCTTTCCTCCAAATCGTATAGACTGTGGGTCTCATCATGGAATTCATAAGTGAATTTTAAAGGGAACATTCTGGGCAACACTGGAAATGTATGCAATATTTTTCTGCATGTTCATCTTTATGGGAAGAACCAAAGCTTTCATCAGATTTACAAAGGGGTATGTGATTTTTTTTAAAAAGAGCAAGAGTTACTTGGTATATAGAATTAAACACCCAATGTCCTTTGGGATATTTTGTCACCCTTGGATTCATCAGGAAAAAAAGCCAATCAGAGGCAAATTTAGTAGTGGGTAAAGATGGGATCCTACAAACCCATAATTGGGAGGATGCTGTCCAACCCTGCCTTTCATTTGACATCTGCTGCTTCTCTGCCTCTCCTTTTCTTGTTGCTTCTCTGGCTCTTATTGAACAGTATGTTTCCTTCCCACAGTGTGCTGGAAAGGATGTGAAAGCCTTGGTTGACACAGGCTGTCAATACAATATTATCTCCTCAGCCTGTGTGGACAGATTGGGGTAAGTAGCCACTTGTTCTGGGTGAAAGTCAGCTGTGAATGCACTTTTTGCTTCAATCTATTTTGAAGTTAGACATCCACAGAAGTACAAAGAGAAACATACAAAAGTCAGACCTCAGCTGGACCCAGAGTCCTTAGTAGAGGGAACAAGGGGTAGGTTCTCAGGCATCTGGGAGAAATTAGTGAGCCAGGAAGTCTTGGGCCTTCTATCAACTCCTACCTGTTAAGTTTTGAGCAAAGACCTCTAGACTCTGGAATGAGAACACGAGACTCCTGGTTCACCATATGCCCTGCTGTGGTCCACCAGACAGTAAATCAGAAGTAACTCTCCTGTTGTTATATTCCTGGTGAGTAAAAGCAAGGATATGGTTGGTCTTAACTTACTCAGGATACTGGAGAACACACTGCCCCAAGAAACATTAGTTGGAACTAAGAATAGGCTGCTATTCCTGCTGAGCCCTGGCTGTCACAGGAGTGATTCACAGGGAGTTTCTTAGTGCCTTTTTTCCCTGTGAAAAACATGTAAAATCAGATCCTACTGTTGCCCCTGCTGGGGAGTGAATGGCAGGAGGACACTAATATATTGACTATCTTCAGTTCTCTAGCAACTAGAACTGGGCTCTCCCTCTTTTAGTCAGAGAAAACCATTCTGTATCTTACCTCTTTTTTACTCAAGCTCTACTTTTCTTCTTTCTACTCTTTCATACAAAGTACCAGATGGGCCCTGAAGTCTAGCCCAGAATCAACCCAATATCACTTTCCATATCTCTAGCCCTAAGTACAATAAATCATTCCCTAGCCCAAATCTCTGCAATGATACAGTCACGGAGATAGCGGTCCATTTTGAGTTATTCAAGACATTCATATTCTTAAGTAGGGCTTGTACAGGGCTTCATTCATATAATCAGTGACTCTGTCACATGATCTGTTCTTTCTGTGCCTACTCCGTCTTTATCCCTCACCACCGCTATGACTCTTTGAAGTTGACTCTGTGTATTTTGTATATTTCTATGTAGCATAGGTGATGGGGGGAGTCTGGGATTCAGGTGCTCTTGTGGGATGAATCCTGAACTCTTAAGCAGTAAAGAGATGAGGTGTGGGGGCTGAGGTTGTGGCTCACTGGCAGAGCGCTTGCCTTGCATGTGTGAGGCACTGGGTTCGATCCTCAGCACCACATAAAAATAAATAAACAAAATAAAGACACTGTGTCCATGTATAACTAAAAAAATATTTAAAAAAAAAAAAAAAAAAAAAGAGATGAGGTGTGATGCAACATGATGGTTCCAGAACAACTAATAATGTTCTGTGTATAATTAGACAGCAGACTGCCATGATTCTCGAAAAATTAATAACCATCTGTAAAACTGCAATTATTTTTCTTTTCGATGGGCTGTAACACCAAAAGACAGGATGTGGAGGAAAGCAGAAGTATTGGCACAGAAAGTCCATAATTAAGTATTTTTCTACCAACCCATAATAGCTTGGGTGCTAACTATTCCAATAGGCTTAGATAACTATGTGAAACATTGGTGCTATTCTTTTCCTTCTTCTTGCCAGGTAATATTCAGAGATTAGTTTTTTTTAAATAGACAAGTCAAATTAATGAGGATTTTCTCTATTAATATTCCTTGCTGGGGCTGGGGATATAGCTCAATTGGTAGAGTGCTTGCCTTGCATGCACAAGGCCCTGAGTTCAATCCCCAGCACCAAAATATATATGTATTTTTTCCTTGCTGATACCATTATCAATGCATTTACTAAATAAGTACTTGCCCCCACTAACCTTATAGCCTGAGACAAACAGATGAGGATAGACTCAAATAGGAACAAAGCACTTTCTAAAATTAGGATTAACCTGCCTTCGGTGATATTTGTTACCCACAGATGAGTAAAAGGACATGTTGACTAAACTGCTCACACATAGGTGGGAATGTTAGGATGCAGAGTAGGACTCTCTGAATATGTCGACTACCCTATTTCACCAATGTAGATAGTGATGTAAGCTTTTTGAAAATAGGAAATGAATCTTTAGGGTTTTTTTATATTCCCATGGCATGTTTAGGACAAAGTGATGAAACATATGTAGGCTGGATTGTTCTTTTTTTTTTTTGGTACTGGAAATTGAACTCAGGGGCCTTCAACCACTGAGCCACATCCCCAGCCCTATTTTGTGTTTTATGTAGAGACAGGGTCTCACTGAGTTGCTTAGTGCCTCGCCATTGCTGAGGCTGCCTTTGAACTCACGATTCTCCTGTCTCAGTTTCCCTAAATGCTGGGATTATAGGCTTGCGCCATTGCACCCTGCTTAGATTGCTTTTATTTTGGTAAATTAATCCCCAGAAATCCCTAGGGAATTCCAATTGTGGAATAGAAGGCAGGCATTGTTGGATTCTACCAGAAACCTCTGCCAAGGGGATTCTGGTATCTTTCTCTCTGGTGCAGACTCAAGGAGCATGTCAGATCTCACAAGCATGAAGGAGAAAAGTTTTCTGTACCCCGACATCTCAAAGTGGTGGGCCAGATAGAGCACCTAGTGATCACAGTGGGGTCCCTTCGCCTGGACTGCCCAGCAGCTGTGGTTGGTGAGTAAAACTGGGATGGACCTAAGGACTGTAAATGTAAACCCTCATGAGAGCTCATGCCTGTGAATACTGACTTTCTCAAAATCCTAGTTTCTCATTTTTCTGTGCTATAGACCTTGTTCCAGTTTTGTCCTCTGAAGAATTAGATAGGCCCCAGCTAATTTAAGACATGCTAAGAATCAATCAGAAAAACAACTGTGGAACTCAGACTTAAAAATCATGGAACAAACATTTTTGTGTGCAGGTGAAAATATCCCAAAAACTTTCCATGGTGGCACAAAGCAAGATCCTCTTACTTTTTCCATAAATCCCTTGGTAATTTCCCATCTACCTCCTACAGTACTCCTCTCATGCATTCTCTACTAAACTGTTCTTGTTTTTGACTACAGGCCTGTCTTTTAGAGTGAAAAAGACTTGCATTTGAATCTTGGCTCCCTCCCTTTTTTAAATGAAAAGCATATTCCATTTAATAACAGAAAAATACAGATTATCTTTGGGGACAATACCTTACTCACACCTAACCACATGCATAAGACCCACATATATACAGTTCCTGAAATCCATCACTTTTTAACTATAATGATCTGAGAAAATTACTTAATAATAGATGCCTAACAGATGTTCATTAGCTGGCTGGCTGGAAGGAATGAAGGATGAAACGAACCTAATGATGATCAGACTGGCTTCTAAGCCATCAAGGAAATGGCTGAATCTTGCTTTTGTTGTGTTTTGTTTTCATTAGAAGACAATGAGAAAAACTTGTCTCTTGGTCTCCAAACTCTCCGATCCCTGAAGGTAGGATTGACTCCACTTTCCCTCTTGATGCTTCCTCTTTGAGGCAGGGATCCTTTTGTATGGGGACCCCATTGTGGGGTCATTGAAAAGGGCTGGGATGTAGCTTAGTGGTAAAGCACCCCTGGGTTCAATCCCCAATATCAAAACAATGAAGTGACCAGTGATTCTCCTTTGTTTTCAGTGTATCATAAACTTGGATAAGCGCCGGCTGATCATGGGGAAGACAGACAAGGAAGAAATCCCTTTTGTGGAGACAGTTTCTTTGAATGAAGACAAGTAAGTGTCCAGATTGGCCAAGTAAAGTCAACCCCATTTGTCATGAGTTGAGGGGATTCTCTGACAGTATATGGGGTTCCATTCTGCCTTTAGCTTTCAGTCATACCCCAAGCCAACCACTTCCCACCCCCATAGTTCACCATTCCATAAAACTCCGTAGCCCATTCTTCAGAATGAGCAGTGATAAAACCATACAAAGTAGGGAAAATGAGGAACTTTAAACAAAAGTTTGATTTTCCTTCAGTCTTTTTTAAATTTGGTATCATTTTTTTCTGTTTCTTTCTCATTTCAGCACTTCAGAAGCATAACTACAGCCTGTAGCATGTCTGCACGTGTGCACACACACCAGGTTGACAGATTGCGAAAACTGGGTTTGAACCAAATGCTGTAGCAACTTGCTGTGGACCAAGTCCTTCCCTCCAATAGATGCTCCAAGAGCTCCTCCCCACTCACACCTTTATAGACTACTGTCTGTGCTTAGAGATCTTGTCTGGTTACAGCCATTGTTTTTACTTCTTTGATCACTTAATTTATAGACCCTTTTTGACACTGCCAGGTCTCCCTTGTGGCCTATTTCTCTGCTCTTCCAAGAAATTAGTTAAGTGTAGGGGCTTCCAGGTTCTATTTCTCCATAGATACACTTGCTTTTCCTATAACTAAATGTGTAATAAACAGGAATCTGACTTTTAACTCCTTTCAGCTTTTTCAAAGAGGTATAGGAAACCTATGTCTTGGACTTAGAATCTCTTCTAATTAATTCTTTGATTTATCAAGTATAAATTTATCTTAAAGAGCACAGATAAGTCATCTAGTCCAAACCTTTTATTTAAAGGTCCAGAGAGGCAAGTAAATTATCTAAACTTGTATTTTAAGTCAGTGATGGAGGGGACCTAAAACTTAAACCTGATTTCTAAGCTAAAGCTCCTGGGCTGAATCATTTGTTTTCAAGCCTTAACAGAAAAGCAAAGAGGTGAGAGTGTTAAAAAAAAAGGCAGAGGAGGAGGAAATGTGCTTTGGAGATGGATTCCAAGAGGATCTGAGTCGTCTTCCTTCCTCAGTGCCAAGCCCACTAAAGTTCCCTACCCTAAACTGTTACATGTAGGCCCTTATCTTGGTGTCCAAAAACTGAAGGTACAAAAATGAAATAGTCTTTTACTGAAAACTTCTTGAACAGGAGGAAGGGAAAGAAACCACAGACACAGGAATATTAATCCCTCTCTGAGATATAATTAAAGGCTTCAGTGAATAATAGGGGCATCACTGAGACATTGATTGTCCCCAAGATCCAGTCAGTATTTCCACCTAGCTTGACTAAGACTAAAGAAATTGGAAAAAGGGGTAAGGAAAAGAAATGAAAAAAAAATCCAGGGCAGTGTCAGAATAGAAGGAAGCAGACTGAGTAGAATCAATTGGCAGGGAGGCCTACTGGGGGAAGCCTTTTAGGATGGTGGTAAGGAGTAAAACTGCCAGGCAGGGAATTAAAGCTTGGGGAAGTTTTCAGCTCTGTCCTCTTAAAAGGAAAGAAGCAGAGCAGTGGGCAGAATTAAGAACAACCTTTTATAACTGCACAGTTTTCCCTGACTCCTCTCAAAGAGTTGAGGAGATCATGAAGGTAGGGCTTGCAACTTTTTTGTTATGGTGTCAGCTTAGGCATAGACATACCTATAAAGGAATCCCCCCTTCAGTTCAGTAATAAAAGTGGTGTTTGGACAAGTCAGGAAAAATAGCCAGTTGTAAGTATCCCTTTAAGATATTTCCAAGTCTACCCTTGGTTTACAGCAGTAGTTCACATGGTGTTTCATGGATCCCACTTTGAACTTTGCCAAGCACCACCAACTATTTTGTCTAGTGTTTAGTTCCTGCCCCTACCAAACAGTTCTTTGGAACCTGAATATTTTTGTCTTCACAGAAGCTCCCTAAAGATTAGGAACTTAGCCAGGCATGGTGGCACATGCCTGTAATCCCAGCACTTTGGGAGGCTGAGACAGGAGGATCTTGAGTTCATAGCCAGCCTCAACAATGGCGAGGGGCTGAGCAACTCAGTGATACTCTGTCTCTACATAAAAATACAAAATAGGGGTGGGGGTGTGGCTCAGTGATCGAGTACCCCTGAGTTCAATCCCTGGTACCAAAAAAAGATTAGGAGCTTGGTGACCCCCATTTGAACAATTAGGCAGTCATTGGTCATTGTCACTGGGTCACTCCCTAGGCTTCTTTCCTGTCTGCCTCTACAAGGGAAGCCGGATGGATATCTAAGCATAGCCATAGTAGGGCAGACTAGGCTACATCTGAAGCTCAGTAGGTGAACCAAGGACTGCCAACTTCAGCCTGCCCTTCAGCTACACCCCATTCCCTTACCTAGGAGGTATTTGCTGCTTTCCATACTCCTGTCCTACCTATCATGCAATGCTTTGTCCTGCTTCTTATCCTAGGATGGAGCTGAAATATTTAACTCCTTGTTTTCCTATGTTAAAGGTCAACTCCAAGCCTTGACTTCTGGCCACAATTGAGGCATATTGCAGGCTCCTTCTGGTTTACCCTTATTGACTTCCCTTTAGATCAAGTGATCCAGGAATTCTCAGATTCTGCAAAGATGCAAGTGATTCCGGGTCTTAGTTCAGGAACATATAGCATTAGGGGAATGATTACATGGCATTTAATGATCCTTCTGGTCTCTGAAAATCAGTAAGATATGTTCTTGATGGAGACACCTAGAAATGCCTAAAGACAATTAGAGGAAGTCTTAAAATTCATTAACTTTCTTTAAATTCTCCAAGTGGATTACTCTGACAGCTTTTATCTCCCTGAGGTTCATAAGAGAGCACTGTCAGCCGGGCATGGTGGCTCATGCTTGTAATCCCAGCACTTAGGGAGGCTGAGACAGGAGAATCACCAGTTCAAAGCCGCCTCAGCAACAGTGAGGTGCTAAGCACCTCAGTGAGACTCTGTCTCTACATAAAACACAAAATAGGGCTGGGGATGTGGCTCAGTGGTCGATTACCCGAGTTCACTCTCCAGTACCAAAAAAAAAAAGAGAGAGAGAGAGAGCACTGTCTACTTTGGAGGGGGCTGGCAAGGTAAGGAGGTGAGGTCATTTCTTACCAGAGTCTTAGAAAATTTGGGTGCCTCTGGGGATGTGAGAGAATGAGTGTCTACCTACATCATAGTTCTGAGGATAGGCAGGAGCAAGAACTACCAGACTTATCTCATTCCTTATTAGATGACCACCACAAATACAGGATGTTTAAAAATGTTTTTATCATTTGGTATTTCTATGCCTCTTTTGAGAAATGAATATTTTTTGACTTTTCTATTGCTTTGTCCTGCACAGACCTTACCTAGTATGATTTTCTATTCCTTAGCTCAGAGTGGATTGCCTGGTATGTTAGCTGCCCTCACTCTCGTATAATAGAAATATCTTTCTAGGCTGGGCACATGGAGGAGATGAACTGGATTTCTCCCTCCTGTTGCCAGGCCTTTCTGCATTGGCACTTTATCTGCTCAGTTTTTCTGGCTGTGTTGGGTTTATTTGTGAGACTATTGTAACAATAAAGTGAAATCTTCCCTCTTTGTGCTTGTCTGACAGCTTCTGTGTTAGACTCCCAACTGGGAAGGGGAGGGAGCCCAGTCACAGCCTAATTGCATCCGTTCTCTCTTAGGGCCTTCTGAACACAAGGCTTTGTGGTTCTTGGTTCCTCCATCACTACTAGTCCTTCGGCTCCCTCTTACTGGCTATATATCTTAGGCAAATTGGTAAATCTCACTGAGCTTGGTTTTGTAGTCTATAAAACATAAATAATAATAGTACTTATAGTGTCAAATGAGATAATCCATATCCATGTACAGTGGTCATGCAAAGCTTTATATGTGAAAATAATCTTTTATGGTGGGTCAATCAGCAGTGTAGGAGAGAACACTTCTAGAAAAAAATATTAGTTCAAACAAACAGGAGAAGTTAGGGAAGGAAAAAGACTGAATGAACCTTAATATATCGTTAAAGCCAACATCAAATGGCATTCCAAATAAATGCATTTTACATATGATGGAAACTTAACTCTTAAGTGTTAACGTTTATTATTTAAACAGAGTGGTTAAATAGTCAACTAGAAACATGATTTAACTATAAACCCAGATACTCCAGTATTGACATACTCAAAGCCTGCCAGTTGCCTTGAGTAAAAACTAGGTTGGGAAGAGGAAATTTGGTTGATTTAGTGGAGGTACTTGTTTGCCAGGGGAGAGAACTGGAGGGTAGATGGAGTGGGTACATATAATCTTCTGTACCATAAGCATGAATAATAGGAATCTAACTCTACTTTGATCTGATCTGAGGATACTGTTATGAAATGCTGAACTCCTTGTTACACTGGATGATCTCGTACCTGAGGCTGGGGGTGCTATACTGAGAGGTACCATACTGATTCTTCTCTTACTTATTCTGGAAATAGATAAAGATATGAGAACTAGGCTGGGATTGTAGCTCAGTGGTAGAGCACTTGCCTTGCATGTGTGAAGCACTGGGTTCAATTCTCAGCACCACATAAAAATAAATAAGTAAAATAAAGATATTGTGTCCATCTACAACTAAAAAAAATATTTAAAAAAAAAGATATGAGAACGGATTGATGCTAGAGTTAACTTTTTTTTTAAAGTTGACTTTTTTATCATAACTTTATTTTTATCTATTAATTTATATGTGGTGCTGAGGATCGAACCCAGTGCCTCACCCACAGTAAGCAAGTGCTCTACCGCTGAGCCACAACCCCAGCCCCGTAGAGTTAACTTTATGAGGAAGCAATTACCATGTTAAAGTCCTACAGAAACTGTTAACCCATATTTAAGCTCATTCTAATTTCTTTGTGGTGTACAGAAGTAACTGGGGAATAGAAAATATATTATAGCCAGGCACGGTGGTGCATGCCTGTAATCTCAGTGGTTCGGGAGGCTGAGGCAGAATCGTGAGTTCAAAGCCAGCCTCAGCAAAAGTGAGGCACTAAGCAACTCAGTGAGACCTTCTCTCTAATAAAATACAAAACAGGGCTGGGGATGTGGCTCAGTGGCCAAATGCCCCTGAGTTCAATCCCTGGTACCCAAAACGAAAAAAAGAAAATATATTATAACATAGAGGTTTCATTAGGACAAATTTGAGCACAAGGGTATATGAAAGGGACCTAGTCAAAGGTCTGAGTTATAGGAGGATCCAGCTGTGAATGACCCATAAAGAGCAGAATTCTAGAAATGGCAAAGTTCAATATCAGCAGGTAAGTCATGAGGTGAAGGGTAGATAATCATATTTCTTTAATCCATTGTCCTAAATCAGGAGTTAGCCAACTTTTTCTATAAAAGTACAGATAAATATATTTGACTTTGTAGGTTAGTCCTTTGCCAACTACTCAACTCTGCCACTGTTGAAAGCAGCCACACGCATATGCAAATGAATGAAATTTGAATTTTATATAATTGTTACATATTAATATTATGTCATCTTTAGATTTTTCTTAGCCATTTAAAAGTATAAAAATTATCCTTAGCTTGCAAACTGTATGAAAGTAAAATTGCTATAGGTTATAATTTGCTATGCTGTGTCCTAATACCTTCTTTTTCTCCTCAAATTCCAATACCTGCCTCCTCATTCTCACTTTCAGATGAAGACTTTGCTTTTTACTTCATTTATGAAGTAATCAGAACACCCACCACTTCACCACATCTATTCTCTTACCAGCATCTGTATGCATATATTCAGCTTTTGTTACTGTTACCATAGTATAATACTAGATCTGTATAGCTTATTGTCTGCCCCCACACAGAGAGCCTTTGTCTGTTTTGTTCACTGATGTACACTCAATATCCAGAATAGTGTTTAGCACAAAATTGCTTATCATATATTTGAATTAACACTGGCTACCAGACCTGCAGTCAGAAGTTTAGGCAATTTTTCTCCAGAGATACTGACCTCCCTTTCCAAGAGAAAAGACCTACCTATCCTGACAGTTGGAGATCTCTTGATCACCAACTTCCTAAAAGTTCCTAAGTGGAACTTTTTCAAATTTCTATTCTATTCTGTCATTTGGTTGTAACTGATTAGATTAATTTCAAAAACTACCAATGGGTTTTTGAAAAATACTGCCATGGTTCATGCAGGATGCTTAGGCAGGAGGATAGCAAGTTCAAGGCCAACCTGGGCAATTTAATGAGACTCTCTCAAAAAATGAAAAGGACTGGAGGTGTAGCCCAGTGGTAGAGTACCCCTGGTTCAATCCCCAATACAAGGAAAAAAATGAAAAATACTTCAGTATCTCCTACTAATTGCAAGCCCTGATTGTGTACACAGAACTTTGCATCATCTTTCTTTAATCCCTTACTCTTACATAAGAATAGATAGCCAGTGATCTCCAGACAACTTTTTTAACATGGTGTCTTTTTAACACCTTTATTTTGTTTGTTTATTTACATGTGGTGCTGGAGATTGAAACCAGTGCCTCATGCATGCTAGGCAAGTGCTCTGCCACTGAGTCACAACCCCAGCCCGATCTCCAGACATATTAAGAAAAGCATCCAACACAAAAGACAGAAACAAAGACTAAAAAATTCAAAACAATTAAAGAAGCAAAAGAAAACATCAAAAATACTTTCAGAGAAATAAGATATTACATCCCCAAGTGGAACAATGCTTTTTAAAGTCATGGGGACAAAACAGGCACGGTGCAGCACACCTATAATCCCAGTGTCTTGGGAGGCTGAGGCAGAAGGATGGTGAGTTCAAAGCCAGCCTCAGCAACAGTGAGGTGGTAAGCAACTCAGAATGATATCCTGTTTCTAAATAAATACAAAATATGGCTGGGAATGTGGCTCAGTGGCCAAATGCCCCTGAGTTCAATCCCTAGTAAACTACCCCCCCACCAAAAAAAAAAATGTTGCAGAGACAGTGGATAAGAAAATGTTGCCCTGGAAGATATTATGCTAAGTGAAATAAGCCAGGCAAAGAAAGACAAATACCATATGGACCCACTTACATGCAGAATATAAAACAACCAAATTCATAGAATGAGAGTAAAATAGTGGCTACCAGAAGCTGGGGGTTAGAAGAAATAAGGAGATGTTGGTCAAGGGTATAGTATTAGTTTAACAGAAGGAATAAGCATTTTGAGATATACTGTACAACACAGCAACTACAGCTAATAATATTGTATATTCTGAAATTGCCAAGTAAATTTCAAATTTTGTCACCACACAAAAGATGTATTTTTGTGCATTTGAGATGCTGGATATAGTGATTATCTGTTTTAATCATTCCACATTGTATACATAGACCATAACATCATTTTGTACCTCAGAAATACATATAATTTGTTATTTGCAATAAAATTTAAAATTTTTAAAAATTAAAAGGAAAGGTAGACAAAGTACTTTAGTAAATTTAAAACATGCGAATAGAAATTTAAAAATTAAAAAGAAGAGTTGGAAGGTGAAAATCTTTCAAAAAAAAAAAAAAGAAAAAAAGAAATGGAAATGGGGAAGACAGGGAAAAGTTTCCCAGAACAAAAGCTGTTCAGTAGTTGTAGAGAACAACCAGTCTGGAGTGGAAGATTACAGACTCCAGAAAGGTTGTCTCCAATTTAAAAAATAAATGGATAGGGGGGCTGGGGTTGTAGCTCAGTGGTAGAGCACTTGCCTCACACACGTGAGGCACTGGGTTCAATCCTCAGCACCACATACAAAATACATAAATAAATAAAGGTTTAAAAAATAAATAAATAGATAGGGGTTGGGGCTGTAGCTCAGTGGTAGAGTGCTTGCCTAGTGCGTAAGGCACTGGGTTCAATCCTCAGCACCACATTAAAAAAATAATAAATTAATAAAGATATTGTGTGTCCATCTACAACTAAAAATATATTTTAAAAAATAAATGGATAAGGGCTGAAGGTGTAGTTCAGAAGTTGAGTGCTTGCCTAGCATTCTCAAGGCCTTGGGTTCGATGTCCAGCACCTCAAAATAAATAAATAATCAGACTATCTAATGTGTTTGAATGTGTTCAAAAACTTTGGGATAGATTAATTATAGATACTTGAATGCCAGGTACCTAAGAAAATTTGAATGGAGTAAAAGGCAATGGCTAACTTCAAAGAAAGGAAATGTAATCACACTATGCTAATAAAATTAACTCTGAATAACGTATACATTTTTGTGATAAAATAAGGGTTATTTGCCTAAATAGGGTAACACAGATACATCAAGGGGTAGAGGATACAGAAACAATATGTGCTTATAAGGCTACAGAGTATAAATGCATCTTATTGCCTATAAAATGATAGCCCAAACTGAAAAATAACTAGTATTATAAGCGTGCTGTTTAGAAATATGAAAATAAATCCCAGATGACTAAAAGATTAAAAATAATACTATCTCTAGGGAGTAGAAATTGAGAGTGTAGAGAGCTGAACCTGGTGTTTTTCCTTATAAGACCAATGATCCTATTTGATTCTTTTAAATGTAATATGTTGATAAAAATGATTATGATTAATGTATTTATTTGAAAATATTAGTAGTAAAGAAATGAGAGACAGTTCTCATAAGTATTGTAGGACACTGGAAAACCAATATATTTGTTGTCCCAGATGTATTTGTCCCAGATACTGAGTTAGTTCCTCTCTTAAACTAAAAAATATCTTGTGGGCTGGGATTGTAGCTCAGAGGTACAGTGCTTGCCTAGCATGTGTGAGGCACTGGGTTCGATCCCATAAAAATAAATATTAATATGGGGATTACATGAATTAAAAATATCTTGCTACTCTGGTACCAAACTGTACCAATTGTGTTGCTTTGTTATTTCAAGGGCCCAACTATCTTGTTGGCAGTGGTGGCACCAAGAGTTTGAGGAACAGAGATAATATTATGGCCCCATTCGTTGTTATTAAGGTGGACATAACCAAGTGATCACATAGTGCTGCATTCTAAAATGGCTTTACAGACAACTGAAGGCAGAAAACCTCACAAAAGGGGTCCAAGTAGGAGAAAACATCCTGACAGATGCACGTAAGAGGGCTCATGTAGGACATTCCCAGAGTACGCTAAGAAATAGCTGGAAGGACTGTGTGTGTGTGTCCTCCTGTATCTACTGGAGGCACAAAGGAAATCATCATCATCAATGCTGTGTAAGATTCTGTTTGTTCTCCTGGACTGCTGTGGCCTGGTCAAGTGCTGAATAAATCAGAGAGGATAAGGTGGAGGATAAGAAAGAAGGGGTCATGCAGAGAGCTCCAATTAATCACTGGAGGGGAATGGATAGGAAGCTGCAGATAGCTGGCATAGCCTTGGTCCCAGATATATTTGTCCCAGATACATATATTGTCACTTTTCCTAACCTTCTGACTCCCTCACTTAAATTTAGAAAAGGTTCCTCTTACTTGTCTAACCATCCCCCAGCAGGGGACTTTTCAGGCCTCACCAAGAAGAGAGGAGCCAGACTAGGTGGAAGGGTCTGTACTGCATCTCTCAAGAGGAACAGAGTAGGAAACCTAGTTACAGGGAAACAAAGAAAAGGGCAGGGAGAAGAGCGAATAGGCTAGCCTCACTTTTACAAAGAACAACTCCAAAGCGATTCAGGGTCTAGGAAGACCATAGATCAGAAATCTTTCCTCTCCACTGACTACTTTGGTGCCCCAGATCCAGATGCCACGTCTCAGCCTCTCACGGTCAGAAACAAATCAAGCAAGGATTCAAGTAGGTGCCTGGTATTTTTCTTTCTTTTTTTTTTTTCAATTGTTTTTAGTTGTAGATGTACACAATACCTTTGTTTTTATTTTTACTTATTTTTATGTGGTGCTGAGGATCGATCCCAGTGCCTTCCATGTGCCAGGCAAGTGCTCTACCACTGAGCTACAACCCCAGGCCCCTAGTATTTTTCTTTGAAACCAACTAGAGGAGTTTCTTTCATTCCCTTTTTCCCTTTCCCTGGTTCACATATTTATTGTTGTTTATCTTGGTCTTCAGGTACAAAGATAGTAAGACAAGGTCCCTATGCTCCAAGAGTTCACAATATTTGGACAATGTTGGGGATATAGGAGGAAATAAGAAAACATAATTTTATCATAATGGGGTAAGTTAGGAAAGATATTTGTACCAACACAGAAGAGAGTATATTTGTCAAGGAAAGCTTTCTGGCTTAGAAGACCCCTGACCTAAAGGAAAGAGTTATTGAAATATAAGCAGGACAGAGGAAACAACCCTTCCACTTTTAATGAGTCACTTGAAATTACACTCAGTTTTTGGCAAACATGTACTTCTCTCAAACCCTCAGTTCTACCTTTCCCTCCCTGACATTCTTATTTTTACATCAGCCTGAATCTTCATTCAGGCTGTAATCAGGCAGCAATCTTATAGTCACACTCCACTAATGGCAACCACATTGTACATTCTAGAACACTTCTGCCCCCCAAAATATAAAATTTTTAGTAGCCACATTTAAGAAGTAAAAAAGTGAAATTAATAATATATTTTATTTAACCCACTATATCCAAAACATTTAAACTTTAGTTGATTTTTTTGGGGGGGGGTACTGGGGATTTAACTCAGGGGCACTCGATCGCTGAGCCACATCCCAGCCCTATTTTGTATTTTATTTAGAGATAGGGTCTCATTGAGTTGCTTAGTGCCTCACTTTTGCTTAGTCTGGCTTTGAACTCACGACCCTCCTGCCTCAGCCTCCTGAGCCACTGGGATTAGAGGTGTGCACCACTGTGCCCAGCAACTTTAGTCCATATTTTAAAATTAGATATTTTATATTTTTTTCATGCTATGTCTTTGAAACCAGTGTATGTTTGACATTTATAACATAGCTCAATTCAGACTAGCCACATTTCAAATGCTCAGTGCAGCTCTAAATTCTGTCTTGGACAGGGCAGCTGTCTGTCCAGATTGTGTGTGTGTGTGTGTGTGTGTGTATATATATATTTTTTGTACCAGGGATTGAACTCAGGGGTACTCGACCACAGAGCCACATCCCCAGCCCTATTTTGTGTTTTATGTAGAGACAGGATCTCACTGAGTTGCTTAGCGCCTCGACATTGCTGAGGCTGGCTTTGAACTGGCGATTCTCCTGTCTCAGCCTCCCTAAGTGCTGGGATTACAGGCTTGCGCCACCACACCCGGCTCAGATTGAGTATATTTGATGTTTCTCCACTAAAAAGATGAAGCCAGCTGGGCATGGTGGAGAGCAGCCTGGGCAACACAGCCATCTCAAACACATACACACACAAAACAGATGATGCCCTTCTGATGGAGGCAGTAAGATATATTTCCTCTAAGCCTCTGTATCCCTATTAAGGTCTTAAAAACAATTTTGAAGGAAGAAGAGAAGTCCTATGAGGTTTCAGCCAAAAAGTGAGCACTCCATTGTCTAGATACTAGACCTAGGTAACCCTAAACTGATCCCAAATTTGCAGCTGAATCAGCTTTTAGCAATCGGATCCACCGGATCTACCGGGCCTCACCAATACATCTGACCCAGGCTGTCTTCAGATTTCCTCTCACCAGCAGAACACCCACTGTAAAGACTTGATAATTCACCAGTGTGGCAGTATCTTCACAGGAAGTTGGTAAGAAGGCAACTAGCCCAGTTGATCTGGCTCTGGTTGGGGCTTGGTGTTACTTGCATTTGGGACCCAAAAGGACTAAACACATTTGGTGCAATAGCAGACACTTTGCATTAGTCTGGACTAGAAGCAACAAGAATCACATGGGAGAAAAATATTCAGAAAATTTTACCCATTAATTAAAACATTTTCACAAACTAGAAAGGACCAATTTTTTAAAAATTTGTTCTAATTATACATGACAATAGAATGCATTTTGACACATTGTACACAAGTGGAGCACAACTTCTCATTCCTCTGGCTATACATGGTGCAGTCACACCTGTAGTGTAATCATACGTGTATAGTAATAATGTCTGTCTCATTCTACAGTCTTTCCCATCCTCACAGGCCACCCCTCCCCTCACTCCCCTCTGTACAATCCAAAATTGCGTCATTCTTCCCTACCCACCCCATGGATCAGCATCTGCTTATCAGAGAAAACATTCAGCCTTTGATTTGGGAGGATTGGCTTATTTCAACTAGCATGATATTCTCTAGTGAAAGAGCCACTTTTAAAATCTATTTAGAGAAAAAAAGCACGGGGTATCATAGGGGCAGATTTTGAAATTCGTAGTTCGATTCCCTCAGGATGAGCAAAGAACCAAAGGCCCAGAAAAGGGAAGCGATTTGCCCAAGGTCATTCGGCAAATCCATAAAGGTTGTCATGAACCCTGCATCCCTTCCACTACCTCCGCGGTCTCCATTAACTGAAAAATATTTTAATGGGAGACACTGTGCCACCTCTAGGGTGCTTCTAAAGTATCTGCTGAGGTTGATGTACCCTGAGGAACCAGGCCAGCGCTATCCCAGCTCTGACTTAGCGGTCAGACGCCAAGGATAGGCAGTCCTCACCGGTGCGTAGCGCCCGGATTTCCCACCTCCTGGAATCCTGGACGGAGGATGCTGCTGGGCCAGCCCAAGCCAGCCCAGCCCAGCCCCGCCGCTGTAACCCACTTCCTAACGGCAGGCTGGACCGAGGCGGTCAGCCCCAAGCGGAGGCCACACCCACCAGGGCAGCTAACAAAGACTGTTAGAAACCTGGCAGGCAGTGGTGTCCCGGAGGCTCATGGGAGGCAGGTGAGTACCCAAAGTGCAGAAGACGACTCCCCAACATTCCTACTGAGGTGGGGCTTCCGGGAAAAGGATGCTCGGCCAGATCCAGCTTGGTTTCCGCGCTTAGCACCCGCCTTGCCTGCGCCAGCCAGAATAAGCCTCTGCCCCAGCAATTCCTGGGGCTTCGGCTCACCCTGGCCTCCCCAGGCTGGCAACGAAGGCTCCGACGCCGCACCCCCTCGGACACCCGGAGCTTGCTGGAGTCTCCCTGAGTGAGAGAACTTTCCAGTGCACCAGCAGCTCTACCGCCCCGGCTGCTTCAGCGCCCGGGAAGATATCCGAGCGCCTCAAATCTAGGCCAGGCCCAGACTGCCACTCCAGAGCGAACCCTTTCCGTCCGGGGGCCGAGTGTTGGCCCGCCTCGCGCGGGGTTCGTGCAGCCTCCGGGACCTTCGCACGCAGAACAGTTTCCGGGGCGGATGCATTTTACAGCTGACCCGGCGCGGCAGATGACGTGAAGTCCCAGACGGAAGTGCAGGCGGAGGATCCCGAGCTGGATCCCAAGCCGGGAGTAGGTCTCCGGGCTCGGGGCTGCCGGGTGGCTGGGCTGCCATGATGGCGACCCTCTGGGGGGGTCTCCTTCGACTTGGCTCCGTGCTCAGCCTGTCCTGCCTGGCGCTCTCCATATTGCTGCTAGTGCAGCTGACAGACGCCGCCAAGGTGAGTCCCGCCCAGCCCTCGCTCCTGACAGGAGCTCCTCCCCTACCCCCGGCCTCACGGAAACTGGGTCTGCCAACCTGCTCTCTACCCGAGTCCTTTCCCAGCCCTGACAGCCGTACTCCTAGCTCCACAGCCCTTGCAGCACTCACCTTTACTCTTTACTGACTGGTAGCACTCCTGCCCTCAGCCCTGACAGCCTGTCAATCGCCACCCCCACACCCAGTCCTGACAGCTACTCTTCCACCTCTTGACATTTCCCTCTCCAGCCCGGACAGCGACCATCTCAAATTTTACCACCTTTCCAGCTCCAAGAGGCTTTAACTCTCCACCTGCTCTAGTAGCTTACCCCTACCCTCCACCAACCTCAGACCCCTTGTTCTCCAAACCACATGATAGGAAGCACCTTATCTTACAGAAGTTTTTCCTATTAGGAACTAACTCCCCTGAACCCTAAACAGATTCCCTTCCTATCATGGAGACTTGTCTTTACTGGTAGCCTCCCTTAGTGGTAGGACTTACAGAATCTCTCTCACCAGCTTAATATTCTCATCTCCGTCTTTCCCAGGACCTCTTGGCCTCCTCCTTGCCTTTTCTCTTTCTTATAATGTAGTAGAAAAGGAATGAGAAAAACGACAGGAAAGGTGAGATTGTGGCCTTTCCCCAAGTTTTACTTCTTGACGTATCTGACTCTCTCAGGCTTTAGTCTCCTGCACCTACTCTCCAGACCTGCCCTGGTCTCGTACATACTTGTACTTCCTCTTTGATGAGCTAAATCATTTTGGGGCAAAATAGGAAGAATTCACATTAGTGTGATGGAAAAACAAAAAGGCATTGCATTTTTAAAATAGGAGTTAAATCTATAATTTTTAAATTCTTTTTAGTTATACATGACAGAGAACTCTGTTTAAAAGGTATTTTAAAATACCTTTAAACACGGGGACTAAGAAAGATAGATGACAGTCAGGCAGATGTTTTTGAAAAGGAGTTCTTTTTGAAATTCTTTCTGACTTCCCACCAGAAACAGACAACAGCAAGTCTCTTGACTTTTAAAACTTTGCTACATGTTCATTATCACTTTATGTAGTATATTGTGATCATGCATGTGTCGATCTCTTCTTTCTAGGGCGTGTCCTAGGGCAGGAAGCGTGCTTCATGCTTATCTGAATCCACCTCATTGAGCACAAGGTCTGGCACAGAGTAAACAATTACTAAATGGTTGCTGAGTAAGTTTATGAACAGTGAACAGCTCTGCCAGACATAGCACTTCATGCAGGAGCAATGAGCATGGTTCTCTAGAGACTAATGAGCAACAGCTTTCTCAAATTCCCCTTTGCTAAGGAAAGATCTATTCTTTCTATATAGGCCTCTTGAATTTTTGTTGTTGTTAGTAGCTGTCCTCTCTGTCAACCAGAGATTATTAGTAAAGTTTCCTGGGAAGAGTGGAACAAGCTGATCTCAACTAGACTTAAGCTACTTCTCCTATGTACTTCCTTCCTAGTTGTAGCTGAGTGCCTCAAAAATTCATTTCTTATAGGAGTCTAGCCCAGTCCATTTTATCCATGTCAGTGCCTTTCTACCAAAAGATGAAAGATAATAGGAAAAAGAATTGTGACTTTGTTTTTTTGTGATGCTAGAGATCAAACTCCAGACCTCACTATACTGAACACTTGCTCTACCACTGAGCTAAATCCCCAGCCCTTTTTAAAATTTTTATTTTTGAGACAGGGTCTTGCTGAATTACCCAGGCTAGCATTGAAGTTGTGATCCTTCTGCCTCAGCCTTCTGAGTTGCTGAGATTATAGGCATGTGCCTCCATCCTTTTGTAATCAGCATTCATATTTATAGGAACAACTATTTGTCAATTATGTATTTTCATACTGGCGGGTAGGTGGTGATAACATTAACACAATTTGATTGTTATATGATTAAGAAGCCACCGATCATGTATTATATATTATTTCAAAATAATTTTATGTAATATATAATGATTCATTTGCTTAGCATAAAGGAATTGTGGCTTTTAAAAACTTACATCACTCAAAATTAAAATTTTAAATGATGGTTTTAGAATATTTGACAGGATGCTTAGCAAAATGAATATTTGTAATTTTTTAAAATATGAATGATGAATCATAAATTATACTAAGTTTTCATTTTGGTTACAGAATTTCGAGGATGTCCGATGTAAATGTATCTGTCCTCCCTATAAAGAGAATTCTGGGCATATTTATAATAAGAACATATCCCAAAAAGATTGGTAAGTATTCTGGATAATTGAATTACCTGCCACATTTCTTTCTGTGGTTATTACTGTTGGCTCAGAATGTATATCCAATGTATCCTTTTATTCTTAAGTATTTCTTTTTTTAAGCAGAGGTGTTAAATTTTTTTTTATTTGAAAAACAGTAAGGCCAAGGGCATGATATAAACCTAAAAGAACACGATAGCCCAAACACCAAACCCTCCTTAGGGAAGGTTTTGTATGCAGATGGCTCTGAGTTTTTTTTCTTTTTTAAATTTTTTTTAAGTTATTGATGGACCTTTATTTTATTTATTTATTTATTTATTTATTTATTTATATGTGGTGCTGAGAATCAAACCCAGTGCCTCACATATACAAGGCAAATGCTCTACCACTGAGCCACAACCCCAGCCCCAGCAGTGAGTTTTTGTCACCTAAACTACCTACCCATTGTCACCTGCCTGTGCCCCCTTACCTTTTGGTGAGGGACCTTTTTCTCTCTCTTGCTTTTCAATGAAAGGTAAGCAAACTTTCATCTGAATTATAATTTGTACCACATCAATTTTGATAATATATTGCCACATATAGGAAGCTGTGTTTAAAAGTGTCAGAGGGGAGCTGGGGTTGTGGCTCAGTGGTAGAGTGCTTGCCTAGCATGTGTGAGGCCCTGGCTTCGATTCTCAGCACCACATATAAATAAATAATATAAAGGGCCATCGATAACTAAAAAAAAATATATAAAAAAAAAAGTGTCAGAGGGCTCAGGAATGACTATAAATGAAATGTATATATTAGTTTCCCATTTGGTATGTATAAATAGGTTAAATGTATGTAGAGATAGTGATCCTTTTGCCCTTAGACAATTAGGCAGACCTATAGTGAATCCCGACTGACTCAAATTCCCCTTTGAGTCACCAGTAGCCTTCTTTGTTAATCCCAGTAGACCTTATAAATGATAGCTTTTCTGCATGTGCCATGGAACAGTTGTGAAGCATATGTGTTATAGTAGGATGGATGTACTTCTTCCCGTAGAATTGTGGTGTTCATAGTTTATAACCAATGGGAGAAAATTGAGGCAATAGGAATCCAAGGAAAATAGCTCTAAATCCTAGCTATTTTCACAAGAACCTGATTTCACAGTTCAATAACCAGCAAAAGGTCTGAAAGCAAGATTAAAGTCTTTCTGTCACAATATTCCAAACTGACTTTGAAAAAGAAAAGGCTGCCTTTGAACATACTTAGCTTCTCTGATGTCATTGTTTATTCTTCCCATGATGAATGCTTTTAGGTTCAGTCTGTTTGATGTGTTCATGAGAACTTCTTGTGAACTTCTGTGTTCCACTTTAAAAGGTTTCATATTACAAAATGATTTGGCGATATTATAGATTTTGTACCAGCAAGTTACTTTATATAATGCAAAAAAACCTCAAATAATCTTTAAGTTACTTCTATAAATTTTCCATAGATACTGAAGATTTACCATCAGTTTATTCTGTTATCAGTAAAAGAATATAAATTCAAGTTGCAAATAAACTCACTGTCAGGTGATTTATACCACTCTCATTACTAACTTTTTGTTATTCCAGGCTCAGGTAGAACCATACATTGTTCATTCCTCGTTATTCGTCAAAATAGAGAGCTATGAAAATAAACAGTTGAAAACAAGGCTTGTTTGGGATTTTTCTTCCTTCCCTTCTCCCACTTTCCCTTGCTGCTTTCTTACAGCTTAGCCTTTTACTGGAATAGCTTCCCATCTGGCACTGAAATATTTAACTTGCTTTAGAAAGGCAGTCAGGTTATCATTAACCAGGTTGTTGTAGCTTCCTGAGGCCTCCAATGTTAATATACCCAGAACATAAAAGAAATGGAGGCACAAATGTGTAGATGAAAACATTTAGGTCAGGCATGAGATTTATGGGTGTCATATACTAAGTAACCGTTGCCCATTTCTGAAATCAGGAACAGATATTTCATGCTGTAAGGGATGTAGGTGAAGTCAGGCTTTCAACCTATGTACCTATAATGACTTAGAGTAGTAGTCTGGCTTGTGTTCTGGGTGTGGTTCAAAGCTGATAATATCTTCCTTTTGACACTAGGGGGTGGTGTTGCCTAGTTCCTAAAAGTAGCTGAGCTGTGTCTAGTTCTAGCTCTGTTCCTGACTAGTTGGTTTGAACGAACCTCCCTGCTTCTTCAGCCTCATACAATTGTTGCACAGTATTCAACACCTTGTTGTTACTATAAAGTGTCCTTCAAAAGAAATATTCAATATTTATTCAGCACTTAAATTCTCAAGTAATTCTTAGGTATTGCTGAGGTTTATGAACCTGAAATAGGAAACTTTTATGGTATTAGTTATGGAAACTAACTCTTATTTGAAATTCTACTAGCGGAGATTCAGTTTTTCATTACTATCTTTGTTAAACTTAAATTACCTGTTATGGATAACAACTTTTATCATTTATACCATTTTGTGTTTTCTTTCTAATGCCATAGTTCAGAGGTAACAGAACACACAAAAAAGTGCATTTTGATAGGACAAAGAGAAGGAATCAACCTAGAGCATTGAGTGTCCCCAAGAAGAATGGGTGGGATAGGATAGGTTGTTGTAGTTGAGTTCTTGAATAGTTTGTCAGAAATATCCAAGGAAGAGTACCAAAAGGAAAAAAAATTGCTCTGCAGCTGGCAGGACAGAAAATTTTTGTCGCCTTTTGCTGAAGGTAATCAGAGTGGTAGACTCTTAATAGCTGAGAAAAGTAATAAAAGTGTGATACCTTCCCTAGATATATAGAAGAATAGGCATATCCTACTAACACAGCATTCATAAATGTTAACAATAGCAACTGAAAATAGATCACTACTATGTGTCTTTCTGTCTTCTTAGACTATAAAATCTTACCAAAATGCTAATATTGAGAGAGGAAATTATTTTACTTTGCTGTATTGATTATTTGTTCTTTACGTTCTTTCATTGGGGTAAGTTCAATGATATTTCTGGATTTCAGGAAAGTTGTGATTAGTGCAAGTACAAAATCAAGCCAGGCTTTAGCAATATTTTATTTGTGTTTTCAGTGATTGCCTTCATGTTGTAGAGCCCATGCCTGTGCGAGGGCCTGATGTGGAAGCATACTGTCTACGCTGCGAATGCAAATATGAGGAAAGAAGCTCTGTTACGATCAAGGTGAAATATACATGGTCTCTAGACAAGACAGAAAATTTTGAACCCCTATTCCAAAAGGGATGATGGGCTTGCTCTCTGCCTAATTGAGATGCTTTGTGGTTATTTAGGATATGTTAGATAGGTATGTGAAATGAATAGATATATTAAATGTGTTATGTTTAATCAGCATATTCCAGAAAGGTATCCTAGTTACTCTGTTGGCCATGTATACCAAAGGCTAGTGAGACAACAGCATGATTAAGCCCTCCATTCACTAATATCCCAACCCTTTGAATAAATTTTACACACACACACACACACACACACATAACTATTCCAGAAACATTAGTTCTGAATTTTAAGATTTCCTTTCTTCAATTCCTATATGAAACGGAATATACATGACTCTCATCACTATTTGGATTCTGATGAGCTCAACTACTAATATTGTTATGGTTAGGACTAATGATTGTTTTCTCAAGTATTTTTTATGTGGTGCTTACCATTCCTTTCCTCAAAAAAAGCTTTGTTGTAAAGCTGGGATGGTCAGTCATAATAAGATTTCTGCTGTGATGAACCCCACAGAAGAGTTCCTGCTCCAGCAAGGTTTAGTACTATAGAGAAATCCTCACTGTACTTTGTCTTTTAACATAGCTTTTGGATATGTAATTTATGTGCCCTAAAATTTACTCATTGTAAGTGTACAATTATATAAATTTTAATAAATTTAAAGCATCTTTTTAGAATATAATTTTAAAACATTCCCATTATACCTAAAAATATACCTTTATGCTCTTTTACAGTTAATCCTCATTGCTATCCCCAGTCCCAAACAATCACTTGATCACTATTCTACTTTCTATCTGTATATATCCAAACATTTCATATAAATGGAATTGTGTAGTATATCGTCTTCCATGACTACCTTTTTTCATTTAGCATAATGGTTTTTGTTTTTATAAGTTGTAGCTTGTATCAGTACTTCATTCTATTTTATTGCTAAATAATGTTCCATTTTATTTTTTATTTTTTATTTTTAATATTTTTTTTTAGTTGTAGATGGACACAATGTCTTTATTTTATTGCTTTATATGTGGTGCTGAGGATCGAACCCAGGGCTTCACGCATGCGAGGCAAGCGCTCTACCGCTGAGCTACAATCCCAGCCCCTATTTTTTATTATTTTTATATTTTATTTTGAGACAAAGTCTTACTAAGTTGCTTAGAGCCTTGCTAAGTTGCAGAGGCTGGCTTTGAACTTGCGATCCTCCTGCCTCAGCCTCCCAAGCCACTGAGATTACAGGCTGGTGCCACTATGCCCACCCTAGTGTTCCATTTTATGAATATCCATTCCTCAATTGATGAATGTTTGGATTATTTCCAGATTTATACTGTTAAGACTATCTATGTACATGTCTTTATGTGGATATATATTTCTCTTTCTCTTGGGTAAATTCCATAGAGTGGTAAGCTTATGTGTAATTTAACAGTCAACCAGATTGTTTTCCAAAGTGGTTGTACCATTTTACCAGCAGTGTATGAGGATTCTGTTTCTCCACATCCTTGTCAACAATTGCTATTGTCTATTCTATTTTATTGTAGCCATCCTACTGTGTGTGTCATGCTGTACATCAGCACACAAATTAATATCCCAAGAAAATCAGTGGCCTAAAAAGTGTTTCTGTAGACTTAAATTGGTCTAAAAGAGTATCCTGTTGAAATTCACCTGAACTACATTTTCTGTTAGAATTCCTTTAAATTGTTTTGGCAAACTTAGGACACTACATTTGGGTGAAAAAAGAAAACTGCTGTGTTAGCAATGGTGACAAATGATTAGTAGTAAAGGAAGATGGAGTTTTGAAGATTCATAAAAAGATCTCAAAGCCAATGCTTTTTCTCTTCTTTTATCTTAAATAGTACTTTGGGAAGATTTGAGTTTGTTTCTTACTAGAATCTAGTTGGCATAGAAATCCTATATGCTTGGTAGATAAATCAGTCTTCACTATGGCTTTATCGTAACAAAATTCTGATTTCTTGGCTTGATTAGAGATGTAACTTATTTTCAATTTTGTTTAGGTTACCATTATAATTTATCTCTCTATTTTGGGGCTTCTACTTCTATACATGGTATATCTTACCCTGATTGAGCCTATACTGAAGAGGCGCCTCTTTGGACACTCACAGTTGATACAGAGCGATGATGATGTTGGGGTAAGTTTCTAGCCTACCTTAGCTGCTCATAGCCAGTGTCTGTCCTCATCTGATATAAAGTGAAAATAAATAAATAGGCCAGGTACAGTGGCACACTCCTGTAGTCCCAGCAGCTTGGGAAGCTGAGACAGGAGGATCACAGGTTTGACACCAGCCTCAGCAACTTAGAAAGGCCCTAAGCTACTTAGGGAGACCCTGTCTCAAAAGGAAAAAATTTAAAGGGCTGGGGATGTAGATCAGTGGTAAAGTAGCATTAAAAAAAAGAGAAAGCATTGCACATGGAACACATCCTCAATCTGAGACACTAAAGAGAGTTCTAATTTTAGTGTCTCTATGAAGAAACTGTTCTATAAAGCCATAATGTGTCAGTTTAAAATGATGATCCATGCCCTGTTTACCTTGAGAAAAGCATCTAAGATAGTTTTCTTCCCAAGCTCCTGCTTGGAAAAGTGTTTCAGAACACCAAATATTTTAGAAGGCAAAGAGAATTTGCTGAAGGAAACCATGAAGACCACAGTATTCTTTTCTTATTGAAGTACAAATTGATGACTTTCTGAGGTTTTACGTTTTCCTCCTGCTTAAAAAAATTTGATTTTTTTCTTTAGCTCTGAAAAAATAAGGATCACTCTAGATCTTCCTTCTGTTTTTAAAACACATTTATATTTGTACATGTAGTTGGTATAATCAATATATAAATTGTTGCATGGTCTCCTTTTCATTTTAACATTACTTAATTCAAAAATATCTAGATATTGACTTTGTCCATAAGCTTGATATTCAGCATGGTTTGGAGAATTGTATTGTTTGATTTATCATTATCCTATTTGGGATTATTTTTTAATTTTCCACTATTTAATTATTACATATAATTAGAAATTACTTTTTCAGGCTTGGGTTGTAGTTCAGTGGTAGAGTGCTTGTCTCGAATGCGTGGGGCACTGGATTCGATCCTCAGCACCACATAAATAAATAAATAAAATAAAGATATTGTGTCCATATAACACTAAAAAATGAAAAAGTGTTTAAAAAAAGAAATAGGAATGGTGGCAGTGTAATCCCAGCTACTTGGGAAGCTGAAGTGGGAGGATTGCAAGTTTGAGACCAGCCTCAACAATGGTCTCAAAAATAAATAAATAAAATAAACAAACAAATGGGCTGGGGATATTAGCTCAGTGGTAGAGTGCCCTGGATTCGCTCTCCAGTACTATAAAACAAACAAACAAAACAACAACAACAAAATTACTTTTTCTGTTGAAATATTTTATTGGACTATGTTCCTGAAAGGGTATAAAATTAATTGTAGTTTTAAGAATCAGTTCTAAAAGCCAAACCCAGAATGAGCTTGCCAACCAGTCAGGAGTTCTTTCACTCTGGAAAGCCTTTGTGGACCTGTTGGTAAAAGCTAGGAAAGGAGACCCTGGCTGGATGACTTGAGTTGTAACTATAAACAGCCTGCTTTTTGATCAACAAACTGTTGTTTCATGAATATTAATTACAAATACTCAACTTATTTGGGCAAGATTTATTTATTTATTTTTTTGGCAAGAATTTTCATGGAAGCACTTCTCTTTACCCTTCTTTTTCTCTTGCTGTTTTTATTAATTCAACCAACACAAATTAGTTAAATATTCTGTATTAAGTACTGTTCTGGTTACTAGGGATAAAGAGATAAATAAAACAGAAAAGACATGTAAATGAAATGACTATAGTGTGTTCTCCATTTTATTTTTAATCATATAAGAAATGCATATTTATTTTAAAAGAATTCCAGGAGGGGACCGACAGGCTGGGATAAAAGTTAAGACTAGAGATCTGATATGTTCAAAACCTAGGCATAGTTATGGAACTAATGCAGGGAGAACTAGAAAGACAGATGTTGTATATTAGAAACATTAGAGTCTCAAATACTATTTCCATGTTAATTTTCACTTATATGTTCAGAGTTTCTCAACTCTGACACTTTAGACATTTAGGGTCAAATAGTTCTTTGTTGTGAAGGGCTGTCCTGTTCATTGTGAGATATTCAGCAGCATCCCTAACTTCTGTCCACTAGATGCTAGAAGATTAGTGCTGCCTGATTGCCATCCTAGTCATGGCAATCAAAAATGTCCGCAGACATTGCAAAATGTCCCTGGTTAGGGAGCAAAATCACACCCACTTAAGAACTGTGACATATGACAATGTTGTATGCCAAAGACCACATAAACCATTCTCATTTTAGGCACATAGTTTGAAAATCTGACTTTACCCACATCCTTTACAATATTAAATATCTGGTCCTGATTGCATAAATTGGCAATATTAATATAATATACACAGAATATAAATAGATGCACAAATGTATAGATAAAGACATGTAGGTCAGGCATTTGATTGATGGGGTCAAATGCTCATTAACTGTTTTATCTACCAGTGATTGATTCTGCCTATGACTTGACTGTTGGAGAACATTGTCACTGAGAGGCCTAGCTAACCCGTGGATACCTGTTAAACTAATTATGGACAGGGATAGGTTTTCTGACCAAATCTAGGAATTTATGACAACTCCACACAAAAAGAAGTTAAATTTAAATTCCTACAGTTGTTAGTTATCCAAGATGTGAGTTCTTCCTTATTTATATACTTTTAAGAATGCTTTTTAAAAATTCTTAGTTTTCATTTTTGTTAAATGTAAAACATTTTAAAGCAAATAAAAGTACAAATAGCTAAGAAGCTCATTGCAAGTAGTCATAATATTTACTATATCATATATCCATGACACATCATCACTATTATCAAAGCATTACATTAAAACATGTTTTGTATTCATTGTAATTTTATCAGGTGTAAAAAGAACAAACATAGGAAAAGTATAAATCTCCTGTATTTGCATTCTCCCAGCATCCATGACCATGAGCAGCTAGTTCAATCTTGTTCTGATAGGTGGAGAGCAGAACAAAAGGATTAGCTGGTTTGTTTAGTCTTTTGAATATGTTCCTTAAGAAGATTTTTCTCCCCTTACCTTGAAGAATAGAAAACATGACTGAAACTGCAAGGTGCTCTTCTATAAAGTACATCCTTTTTCCCAGCCATGTTTATGTTAAAACAAGCCAATGGTAATAATATTTGATATACAAGTTCATTGAAACACCATATTCCTATAGTGTCATTTTAATCTGCCTGAATAAAATCTGTGTATTGAGAAGATCTGACACCAGCAGGCAAGCTAAATTTTAGTGTTTATACTAATTTGTTAAATGACCTTGGGTGAGTTTTTTATTTCCGTATGGGGAATCAAGTAGACCTACAAGTTTAGTCTTCCTCTACGTTTACCTTCTTTCTAAAAACTTTAAAAATTTTTGGACTTTATAGGATTGTCTTTATTTTCATTTGTAATGTTAAAAATAAAAATTAAATGAGCCAGGTGCGATGGCACACACCTGTAATCCCAGCACTCTGGGAGGCTGAGACAGGAGAATCTCAAGTTCAAAGCCAGCCTCAGTAATGGCGAGGTGCTAAGCAACACAGAAAGACTGTCTCTATATAAAATGCAAAAAATAGGGCTGGGGATGTGGCTCAGTGGTCGAGTATCCCTGAGTTCAATCTCTGGTACCAAAAAAAGGGGGGGTGGTGGATTTGTACAAGCTATTACCATTAAGTGAAAAGTTGATGATATCTGGATAAAGAAGGCAAGGAAAGATTCTTTGTAGAAAACTCTTTGAGTGTGTAGACATGGTTTAAGTGTTGTGCCATGAAAATAAGACCAGGTATCGTAACACCATAGTTAGAGTGTATATATATAGTTATGTGGTTATCTATAGCTTTTCAGATATTTGCTGACTCCTGCCCTAGATATATAATCTAGCTTTTTTTAGACATGAATAGCAGAACAATGTAGTTTCTTTCCTAGAGGGAAAACTTAGTTTAAGAGGTCTGAATTGTGACTTGCATCTTGTGTTGGAATATTTAGAAACTTTGCTAATAGGAGTTTCAGGAAAAAGAGATCAAGGAAAAGGCAAAACAAAAACAATAAATTACTATTGAATGTTTTTTGTCATTTAGGCAGCTGTGTTTATATCTCATAGGTAGATTAACATGGTGGTTTCCTGTGTAATGACTACAAACATCCAGTTGCATTAGTTTACTTTGACTAGGAGAGTTTGTTTTTCTGCAGATTCCAGGGTAACCCTTCAACAGCTCTTTCTTAAGACAGCAACTAACATGGAAGCCATTGAGTGCTCAGGAATGAAAAATTCAAACCTTTGTAGAATAGAGATGCTGAAGTAAATCAATCCTCATTATCCTTGGAAATGAAAAGAAATCATAGCACTTGATTTCTTTTCATTACAGAGTAGAGAAGGGGAAAGTGAGAAAACTTTTGAAAACCACCCATTTAGTTTATGTTAAGGGTATAAGGAGAGATTAAAACCAACCAAGATAAGATCCTGTCAACTTATCTGCCTGGCAAATGTGGCCCCCAGCTGGCAAATAAATTAATTTTAATATAATGGGAGTTGGGAAATTTAAAGACATATTTCTTCTGACACAGATTATTTATATAGTATTGATTAAAGCAAGGAAAGCCCTTCTTTCTATGTAACATGGAGATATGGACATGAAAATAGACTCTCTTTGCCTTCCTAATCAAGGAAGACTTCTCTTTAACAAGAATGACCAATGTATTTATTTTGGTCTCTGCTTCTTAAGGGAAATATCTTTGGAAATAGTGGCCATGCAAATATCCTTCTCACTTATATCTCCTAAACCACCTACTTCCACAGATTCCATCCTACTTCTGATAGTTGAGTATATAAAAGTGTATAGTTACACAGCTCTAATGTGTGCAGCTTTGCACCAGGTCTGGGATTCTGTTTGAAAAGTTCACCTTCCCATCTCTGGCTGGCTACCTGCTGTTTTGTGTATGTTTATACTGATCTTGCCATCTCTGATGTTCTCCATCTGTACTTTCAGGATCACCAGCCTTTTGCAAATGCCCATGATGTGCTGGCTCGCTCCCGCAGTCGAGCCAATGTTCTGAACAAGGTGGAGTATGCCCAGCAGCGCTGGAAGCTTCAAGTACAAGAACAGCGAAAATCTGTCTTTGACAGACATGTTGTCCTCAGCTAATTGGAAATCAAATGCAAGGTAACTAGAAAGACACAAGGCAGACAACTGAAAAGAATTGACTGAGTTTTCCTGGGTTTTGTTTTAATACCCTGTTGTTTTCACTGACTCTTACTGGAAGACTCAAAATTGGAAGCAAAAACATGCTTAGTATTTTTTTTCTGGTTAACATATTAATGGAGACGTTTTTAAAAGCACACAGTTCAGAGTCAGTCAATAAGCCTTTTCCTACTTTAACATTTACTAATAAAATTAAATCTGCCTATAAATTATCTTGAAGTCCTTTACCTAGAATAAGCACTCTCTTTTTCACCATATATTTTTAACTTGATTTTCAAGATAATTTTCAGGTGTTTTTTGTTTTTGTTATTGTTTTTGTTTTTTTGGTGGGAGAGGGGAGGGATATGTGGGAAGTGCTTGACACAACTTTTCTCAAGTTACTTTACAAACAAACTTTTGTAAATAGGCCTTGCCTTCTATTTTCAAATTTCATGAATATTTTCCAGTGTAGTTGGCCTCATCAAAGTGCTGACTACCCATTTGACTTTTGCACTGACTATATTAATCTTGGTATTTGGTTGGCCTGCGGCTTCATTTTATGGTAAATTGGATCTGAAATGCCTGGCAGCTCTTCACAAAAATGCAGATTTTCTTCCTGTACTGTGATGTCTGATGCAATGCATCCTAGAACAAACTGGCCATTTGCTAGTTTATTCTAATGACTAAACATAGTCTTGGTGTGTGTGGTCTTCCTCATATTCTCCTAGTATTTTTAAGGACAAATCCTAAGGACTTGGACACTTGCAATAAAGAATTTATCTTTTAAACCCAAGACTCCCTGGATTAAAGACATACTGGTCAGCATTTCCGGTCAGTTGAGAGGCCGCAGTTTGAGCTCTAATGTGTGCAGCTTTGAACTAGGACTGGAATTCTGGGTGCCTCTCTGAAAAGTATAACAGTTATTGGATAACTGTTTTTTTTCTTCCTATGTCCTCTTTGGAATGTAACAATAAAAATAATTTTTGAAATACCTATCAGCGTGTCTATGTTCTCAAAGTTTCTTCTCCTCCCTGTTTACTGTATGATTAGCTTGAAGATACAAAAACATTTTGTAGCCTGTTGTAAGACAGATTTTGTTGTTGTTGTTGTTGTTGTTGTTGTTGTTTTTGGTACTGGAGATTGAACTCAGGGGCACTTGACCACTGAGCCACATCCCCAGCCCTATTTTGTGTTTTATGTAGAGACAGGGTCTCACTGAGTGGCTTAGCACCTCGCCATTGCTGAGGCTGGCTTTGAACTCATGATTCTCCTGTCTCAGCCTCCGTAAGTGCTGGGATTACAGGCTTGCTCCACCGTACTCGGCGTAAGACAGTTTTATACGAATCTAATCATAAAAAATTGGCACTAAATTAGCTGTGTGTGCATGTGCAGAAAGAATGTACGGATTCTTAGGTGAGTCTCTGAAAAGTATACAAATATTCTGATAATTTGGAAAGATTTAAAAATTCCTTAAGGAGTGCTTATTCTAAGAAGTTCTTAACAAAAATTATATTAGAATTAAATTATGTTAAAATCACAAGGATGAGGTTTTAGGAGTTATTAATGATTTTGTTGTTGTTTAGTGTATTTTTTTAAATTTTTATTTATTTTTTTAGTTGTAGGTGGACAGAATATCTTTATTTTATTTTTATGTGGTGCTGAGGATCAAACCCAGTGCCTCACACGCGCTAGGTGAACACGCTACCACTGCGCCACAATCCCAGCCCCATGTTTAGTGTTTTTTAACACCCAAAAATCTAATCTAAAATTGATTTTGTTGTTCACATTTAAAAAAAAAATAGGTTCAACCATAACTGAGTGGGATTTATCCCAGGCATGCAAGACTAGTTCAACATTTGAAAATAATATAATCTGTCACTTCTTTTTTTTTTTTTTTGGTACTGGAGATTGAACTCAGGGGCACTTGACCACTGAGCCACATCCCCAGCCCTATTTTTTGTATGTGTTTTATGTAGAGACAGGGTTTCACCGAGTTGCTTAGTGCCTCACCGTTGCTGAGGCTGGCTTCGAACTCACGATTCTCCTGTCTCGGCCTCCCTAAGTGCTGGGATTACAGGCTTGCGCCACCGCGCCCAGCTTAATCTGTCACTTCTAAAGAAGAAAATCAGATGATCATATCAGTGGACACAGAAAAAGAAATGGACAAAATCAAACACCCATTCATAATAAAAACTCTCTTCAGGCACAGTGGCACATGTCTGTAATCCCAGCAACTTGGGAGACTGAGGCGGGAGGATCGAAAGTTTGAGGCCAGTCTGGGCACTTTAGTAAGTCCCTGTCTGAAAATAAAAAGGGATGAGGAGCCGGGCGCGGTGGCTCAAGCCTGTAATCCCAGCACTTAGGGAGGCTGAGACAGGAGAATCGCGAGTTCAAAGCCAGCCTCAGCAATGGCGAGGCGCTAAAGCAACTCAGTGAGACCCTGTCTCTACATAAAACACAAAATAGGGCTGGGGACCTGGCTCAGGGGTCGAGTGCCCCTGAGTTCAATCCCTGGTA
>CM053399.1:47995245-48011023 GCA_028644305.1 Xerus rutilus
CCTCAGCAACGGCAAGGCGCTAAGCAACTCAGTGAGACCCTGTCTCTACATAAAACACAAAATAGGGCTGGGGATGTGGCTCAGTGGTCAAGTGCCCCTGGGTTCAATCTCCAGTACCAAAAAAAGAATGTATACAAAAAAAAAAAAAGTACAACATTGTATTTAATAATGAGAAAGTAGCGGCTGGGGTTGTGGTTCAGTGATAGAGTGCTCGCCTCTCACGTGTGAAGCACTGGGTTTGATCTTCACCACCACAAAAATAAAGATATTGTGTCCATTTACAACTAAAAAAAATATATTAAAAAAAAATAATGAGAAACTAGAAGCTTTCCCACCAAGAACAAGAACAAAGTAAGGATGTCATTTCTTACCATTTCTTTTCAACATTATACTGGAAGTCCTAGCTACTGCATTAACATGAAAAAAAAAAGTTATATTTGAAAATGAAATAAAATTGTCTTTGTAGAAACCCCAAAAGAATCAACAATAACAAAAAATCTCCTGGAACTAATAAATGATCATAGTAAGGTTGCAGGATACAAGGCTAATAATATACAAAAGTCAATTGCTTTGCTATATACAAACAATGAACTAGAGGAATTTGAAATTAAAAACAAGACCATTTAGCACCCCTAAACATGGCATTTTAAGTATAACACCAATAAAATATGCATAAGATTTAGGAGAGAAATTATAAAGCCTTGATAAAGAAGTCAAAGAATTGGATAAGTGAAGGGATATTTCATACTTACTGACAGTAAGGCCTGGTATTGTCTGTAAGTGTCTGTTCTTGCCAACTTGACCTGTAGATTCAATGTAATCCCATTCAAGCTCCCAGAAAGTTACTTTGTGGATATTGACAAACTGATTCTAAAGTTTATTTGGAAAGGTAAATGACCCAGAAAAGCCACAGAATATTGAAGGACACTACAAAGTCTGAGGACTGACACCACTTAACTTCAAGACTTACTATAAAGCTACAGTAATCAAGACGGTATGGTATTGACATAAAAGTAGATGAACAGATCAATGACAGAATAGAGTCTAGAAACAGACCCACATAAGTATAGTCAATTGACCTTTCGCAAAGGAGCAAAAGCAATCCAATGGAGAAAAGATAATCTTTTCAACAAATGATGCCAGAACAAACAATACCTATATACAAAAAGGTAAATAACAATATAGACACAGACTTTATACTCTACCCCAAAATTAACTCGAAATGCATCATAAACCTACAAGTAAAATGCAAAAATATAAAACTTCTAGAAAATAGCCCAAGAGAAAATCTAGATGACAAAGACTTCTCAGATAAAACTCCAATGGCATGATCCTTGAAAAAAATAATTGTGAAGCTGAACTTCATTAAAATGTAAAACTTGCCAGGCATGGCAGTGCAGGCCTGTAATCCCAGTGGCTCAGAAGGCTGAGGCAGGAGCATCATGAATTCAAAGCCAGCCTCAGCAAAAGCGAGGCACTGAGTTGAATGCTTGTTCCGCAAATAAATGAGCGCCTGCTCTGAAAAAAAAAAAAAGTGAGGCACTTAGCAACTCAGTGAGACCCTGTCTCTAAATAAAATACAAACTAGGGCTGGGAATGTGGCTCTGGCTGAGTGCTCCCCAGAGTTCAATCCCTGGTACCTCCCTGCCCCCGCAAAAAAAGAAAGAAAAGGGCTGGAATGTAGCTTAGTGGTAGAGCCCCTGTGAGTTCAATCCCCTTTACTGCCAAAAAGAGAGAAATACCACTACACATCTATTAAAATGGCCAAAATCCAGAACACTAACTCCAAATACAAGGATGTAGAACAACAGGAACTCTTATTTATTGCTGGTGGTAATGCAAAATGATACAGCAATTTTGAAGAGTTTGGTAGTTTACAAAACTATACTATATGACCAGAAATTGTGATCTTTGTTAATTAGCCAAATGAATTGAAATCTATGTTCATATGAAAACCTGCATATGGATGTTTGTAGCAGCTTTATTTGTAATTGTCCAAACTTGGAAGAAATCAAGATGTCTTTCAATAGGTGAATGGATAAATTGTAGTATATCCACACAATGGAATTTTATTCAGTACTAGAAAGAAATGAGCTTTCCAGCCATGAAGAGACATGGAAGAACCTTAAATTCTATTACTAAGTGAAAGAAGACAATCTGAAAGCCTACATACTGAATGATTCCAACTATATGACATTCTGGAAAAGACAAAACCATAGAAAGAGTAAAAAATATCAGTGGTTATAGGAGTTAAAGGGGAGGGAAAGAGGGGCTGGGATGGTAGCTCAGTGGTAGAATTCTCACCTCGCATGTGCGAGGCACTGGGTTCGATCTTCAGCACCACATAAAAATAAATAAAGACACTTAGGGAGGCTGAGACAGGAGAATCGCGAGTTCAAAGCCAGCCTCAGCAACGGCAAGGCGCTAAGCAACTCAGTGAGACTGTCTCTACATAAAACACAAAATAGAGCCGGGCGCGGTGGCTCAAGCCTGTAATCGCAGCACTTAGCGAGGCTGAGACAGGAGAATCGCGAGTTCAAAGCCAGCCTCAGCAACGGCGAGGCACTAAGCAACTCAGTGAGACTCTGTCTCTACATAAAACACAAAATAGGGCTGGGGATGTGGCTCAGTGGTCGAGTGCCCCTGAGTTCAATCCCTGGTACCAAAAAATAAAAAATAAAAATAAATAAAACACAAAATAGGGCTGGGGATGTGGCTCAGTGGTCAAGTGCCCCTAAGTTCAATCTCCAGCACCAAAATAAATAAATAAATAAATAAATAAATAAATAAATAAATAAATAAAGATATTGTGTCCATCTACAACCAAAAAAATTTTTTAAAAAAGAGGAGGGAAAGATAAATGGGCAAAACACAAAGGATGTTTAAGGCAGTGAAACTATTGTGTATGATACTGTATTGGTAGACATACACCAGTACACATTTGTCAAACCCATAGAATGTAAATGTAAACTATAGACTTTGAGTGATAATGAAGTACGAGTTCATCGATTGTAACAAGGTACCACAATAGTGCAGGATGTTGATAGTAAAGGAGACAGTGCATGTGTAGGGGCAGGGAGTATATGGGAACTCTGTGCTTTCTGCCCAGTTTTGCTGTGAACCTAAAACTGCTCTAAAATTAGGAAAAAATAAAATAGGTATTTTTAAAAAGATGTAATACTGGGCATGGTGTTGTGTGCTTGTAATCCTAGCAATTCAGACGGCTGAGACAGGAGGATCCCAAGTTTTAGACCAGCCAGGGCAACTTAGCAAGACCCTGTCTCAAAATAAGAACTGAAGATGGTAGCCACATGTGGTAGTATATACCTGTAATCCCAGTGACTCCCAGTGACTCAGGAGGCTGAGGCAGGAGGATTGAAAGTTCAAGGCCAGCCTTAGCAACTTAGTGAGGCCCTTAACAACTCAGTGAAACACTGAGACCCTATTTCTAAATAAAATATAAAAAAGGCTGGAGATATGGCTCAGTGGTTAAGCACCCCTGGGTTCAATCCCCAGTACCAAAAACAAAACAAAACAAAAACTGGAGATGTATCTCAATGGTAGAGCACCCCTGGGTTCAATCCCCAAAGCAACATACACACACACACAAATATGTAAGTTCATATTGACCCTCCTAGTTCTGCCTAAATCTCTAAAAGAATATTGATCAATATTTGCATGTTATGAGACTAAAGATCTTTTCCATAAATAATTTTGACATAAAATCATATATCCCAGATGAATATAGAGGCACTCTTTAAACAAGAGAATTTGTTACAGGTGTCCAGTTTTGTAAGCAAACCTTTCTTTTTAGTATTGTCATGTGTTGTCATGCCTACATATTAGGTAGAAAAAATAGCTAAACCAGAATCAAGCAGTTCTGTTTAACTGTAAGCTACTTTGCATATTGTTACTAAATGACCACCTATAAATCAGGTTAAATCTGACTCAGCCCAAAATACAACATCTTGAGCGACAAAACTCAGGTAAGAGATACTTCTCCAGAGTGGCCCATAGGGGAAAATAAGAACCTGATTTTTAAGAAAATCCCTAGACACTGTTTTTAAATTATACATTTTGTCAATCTGATTATTCTTAAAATATAAATTATTAGCCATGTTATGAAAGATCTAGATTTTACTGGTGCTTAAATAACGTCAAGGAGTGGGAAGTATTTGGAAGTCAGGACATACATGTTCTGGCCCCTGCTCTGATACTAGCTTTGTAAACTTAGCAACTCTTACAACCTCTGAGGGATGGGAAAAGAGGATCTCTAAGCTTTTTCCCAGCTCTAACATTCTGTAATTCAATTATATGTGCAGTGGTAGCTTTTTGTTTTTTACCTGCCAGATTTTTTTTAATCTATGAAAACTGAAGCTTTTACAAAGTTCAGCAGAGCATCTGAAATCTCTTAGGATTTTATTATTAAAAAGAGCTCATCAGGGGCTGGGATTGTGGCGCAGTGGTAGCGTGCTCGCCTAGCACACATGAGGCACTGGGTTCGATCCTCAGCACCACATAAAAATAAAATAAAAGATATTCTGTCCACCTACAACTAAAAAAATTAATAAATAAAAATTTTAAAAAATAAAATAAAAAGAGCTCATCATTTATTTCCCAGAAGACCTCTAAGGTAGAAACCCAAGATTTTCCCAAGATAGGTATTTGTTAGTTGGGCATGTATTTGTAACCATGCAACCCCAGCACTAACAATCCATTCTGCTTTCCTTTAAAATAAACTTGTACTTGATTCCTACAAACACATCTAGACTCCACTAGGCTTCCTATCTTTGCTGCATTTTTTTTCACTCTCTTACTCTGTTTTATGGTTAAAATTTCCTCTTTGAATGAAAGGTGATCTTATTTAGATGGTACTACATTGATTGGTGGACTTACTAGAAATGCTCAATTAAAAAAGAAAAGCTTTTTTATCAACATGTCCCCAGACCCTCTTTTTCCAAGAATTACAAAAAACCGAGAAACTTGGGGTTGGGGTTGTAGCATAGTGGTAGAGCATTTGCTTAACATGTGTGAGGCACTGGATTCGATTCTCAGCACTGCATATAAATAAAATAAAGGTCCATTGACAGCTATAAAATAAAAATTAAAAAAAACAAGAAACTTTTAATGACCTGTGGCATATACAAATTACTCAGATTTCATCTGGGTCAGGATTTAAGATGTTATTTCAGTTATGCTTCAGGGTAAAACTATATGCAAAAATATAATTTTGCATAATTAACTTTGATGATATCTGCTTTACTTTTGGGGGCACCCATTGTAATTAATAAATTCTGGTTTGTTAGCTGTAGGCAAAAATAAGAGTGTTGTCAGAAATATAGTTGTACGTGCTCCACATCCATTTACCATCATTTTTAGCTTCTGCCATGCATGTTCATCTTGCCCTCTAGAATTCCTATCTTGGGAATTTCCTAACTAGTTTCTCTCAGCAACTTTTTGTATTTGACAGAATCTTGGCAGTTGTTAATCTTCCAGAGATTTTTGTTTTATGTTAGTTATTTGAGGTCATTTGGTCAGTAATTTGGACTCTTTCATTTCCTGTTCTTCTGTTTCAATTTTTAATTGGATCTATCCCACTTGTCTCATCCTCCCTCACTCCCTTTGTAGAAAGAGCATTTCCTGGCATTGACTCCTTTTCTGGCCTGTTTCCCCATGACTTATAACCCTCTTCACTCCTCATTCTTCCCCCCATCCCCTGCAGCCCTTTCTTGTGGTACTAGGGATTGAACCCAGAGCCTTGCACATGTTAGACAAGTGTTCTACCTCTGAGCTATATTCCCAGCCCCGCTTTAAAAAAAAAACAAAAAAAAATTTGAGACAGGGTCTGCCTGCTTCCTAGTTAACTGGTTAAACTACAGTGCCCCTTAAAAACCTTTAGTGGCGGGGCTGGGATTGTAGCTCAGCGGTAGAGCGCTTGCCTCGCATGCGTGAGGTACTGGGTTCGAACCTCAGCACCACATACAAAGCAATAAAATAAAGATATTATAAAAAAACAAAACAAAACAAAACAGAAAAAACCTTTAGTGGATACCATGTTATAGTTAAATGCAAAAAAGCAATAGATGTTGTAAAATGAGATGGGGACTTTTGGTGTAGCTCAGTGGTAGAGAGCTTGCCTCTCATGCACAAGGCCCTGAATTTAATTCCCTAGCACTGAAGAGAAAGTAGATGGGATTATAACTGTGACTAGTAAGAGAGAGGATTTTTTTTTTTAGTTGTAAATGAACACAATACCTTTATTTATTTTATGTGGTGCTGAGGAGCGAACCCAGTGCCCCACACATGCAAGGCAAGCGCTCAACAGCTAAGCCACAACCCCAGCCCAAGAGAGGATTTTTGATGGTGCACAAAAACAACACTAAATAATATTGAATCATCGGTGAGAAAGTTGTTCCCATTCCAATTCTCTTTTAATCCTTGTGACCTCAAGTTATAGTCTTAGTCTGGTACAAACATGTCTTCCACATCATTAGAATGCTTTCTAATCTCCCTCATACAACAAGTAATATCTAGCCAGAATTTAATATTTGTACTGTTAATTGCTATTTATTATGAATTATACTGATTTCACATTTGTAGTGGGGATATAAAGTTTCTTTTAAAAAATAAATCCTTTTGGACTGGGATTGTGGCTTGGTGGTAGAGCGCTTGCCTTGCATGTGGGAGGCACTGGGTTCGATCCTCAGCACCACACCACGTATAAATAAATAAATAAATAAATAAAGGTCAATCAACAATTAAAAAAATTTTTTTTAATAAAAATAAAAAATAAATCCTTTTGAGGGGTTGAAGTGCTCAGTGGTAGAGTACTTGCCTTGCATGTGGGAGGCCCTGGATTCAGTCCCCAGTACTGCAATAAATAAATAGATCTGCTTGAGTAAAAAATGTTAAGTGTTTTTTAAAAAATAATAAGTAATAGTGCAGGTAAAACAGATGTACTGATTATCACGAATGTATATGCAAATAACTGAAGTTTGGGAAACACTGAAACCACAATATTCAAATATATGTTGGAAAAATTATAAACTAGTTAATGATCATGCATCCTCACAGGCATAGTCTTAAATAACACCTGATATGCTAGGAGCAAAACCTATGATAAAAATAAGAAAGGAATCATTTGTTCTTTTTTTTTTTTTAATTTTTTTTTTTTAGTTCTAGGTGGACACAATATCTTTATTGATTTATTTTTATGTGGTGCTGAGGATCGAACCCAGTGCCTCACGCATGCGAGGCAAGCGCTCTACCACTGAGCCACAATCCCAGCCCCTCATTTGTTCTTAAATATTTACTATAAGCTTCTTTTAAGTGAGAAACTCTTCTTAGACATTTAAAACACAGAACTTAATTGAGTAAAGTGCAACTATATTCAGATTTTGTGTCCCCTCCCACTGCATCCCAAGGAGCACAAGGATAAATTATTATACCCCAAGGGGTTCCACACCAATACATTCCCTCTTCCTGAATAGGTGTACATTTATCTCGTTTTTAGTTTTTCTTCCTTCCTTTTTGTTTTTTTTCAGTGCTTTTCCAAATGAGCTCAGAAACTAGTCATCTAAATAGAAATCTTTAAAACACTGACCCCTAAGAATACAAACCTTGCTCTGTTTTGAATCTAGCCAAATTAATGAACATGGTTATATTTCTAGGTTAAAGAGGAAATGACGGACAATAGAAGCTACTCTAATCTACCAGACAAATTTCCTGTCTTCTCTGATTCTGCCCACTTATCGCTGCCCAGGTCCTTCTATCTGGACCCCATGGTCACTTTTCATCTGTATCCTGAGGCCACAGTGCCATCGTCCCCTTACTCTGAAGAGCTACCATTGCTGCCATTGTCCAGTGACTCCATGATCATGGAAAATTATGGTGAACCCTGCTCCTTCCCATTCCCAGTGCCTTATCCAAATTACAGAAGGTGTGAATACTCCTATGGGCCAGCCTTTATCCGGAAACGGAATGAGCGGGAAAGGCAACGGGTAAAGTGTGTCAACGAAGGCTATGCCCAACTGCGACATCATCTGCCAGAGGAGTATCTGGAGAAACGCCTCAGCAAAGTGGAAACCCTCAGAGCCGCAATCAAGTACATTAACTACCTGCAGTCTCTTTTGTGCCCTGATAAACCCGAGACCAAGAATAACCCTAGGAAAGGCTCCTCACTAATGGCAACCACCACTCACCACGCTGACCCTATTTTTAGAATCGTTTGAATCAGCATTTCAAAATAGAAACAGATAATGTCACAAAATAAGATCTCTGACAGCATCCTTCAATAGTTTTTCCTAAATGTAATTTCTGTGTGGGCAGATACTAGCTCCCATGCTAACCTATGCTGGATATTACCTGGGTTTCATATGTACTAAACATTATCTTATGTAGATGGAGAAAATGCTTTGTTCATTTCTTTTGAGAGCACTAGGAGAGCAGAATGGATTCCCCAGGGTCCTCTGTACCTCTCACCCAGCCCTTCTTACATACTTGGTCCAAATCTCAGCTGTGAGAAGCTCTCACAAAAGCAAGAAAAGTGACGAGTAACTACTCAGTGCTTGAGATGCACTTTGCAGCTACTTGATGCTAAGCAGTCACAATGAACCTCCCTTGATTTGTCAGTTTGGTGGTTCTTATTCATTTGGTATTGACAAGAAGTCATAATGAGAAAGCATCTCAGGGTAAAAGCAAAAGTAGTTTATAAAACTTTGTAGTCCTTTGAAAAGATTTCAGACTCATCTTTTTCCTGCACATAGACTTCCTTAGGCAGCTTGGTACAGGGCTTCAGAAGGCAGACTCTGGACACTAACTGCCTCAGTTTCAAGTTTCACTCCTACTTCCATTCTAGGTCTTGGTTCTTCATCCACAGTATATGAATACTAATAGCAACACCCCATATGTTTATTATGAAGATTAACTGTGCCCAACACCACATACATATCCATAACCACTGTTTTCTATCATCATTATTATGTTTATCTTGTTTTGTCCATAGTATCACCATCCTCTAGCCCAGAAAACTTTCAGCTGCCAGGCCTTTCCTTCACCCCTGGGAAGGAGAGTCCCTGCCCCATATCTTGGAGATTGCCTTCAAAATGTCTCCATTTCTACTCCCAAGGCTAGCTTTAGCACTTCCTTCCCTCTCTCTCTCTCTTTTTTTTTTTTCAGTTGTAGATGGACACAATACCTTTATTTTATTTATTTATGTGGTGCTGAGGATCGAACCCAGTGCCCCATGCATGGGGGGCAAGCACTCTACCACTGAGCCACAACCCCAGCCCCCGCTTCCTTCCCTCTTAACTACCGGGTCCCATCTGTCACCAAGCACAGTCATACTCACTGTCCCTCACACTGTCACACTCATGAGTCTCCACTATCATGTCTCTGAAATCTTTCCCAACTTCCATTCCCTGCCATTAGTTGTGCCTTTTTTTATACATACTTCTCCTGCAGTTCCTATCCTTTTCTTTTTTTTTTTTTTTTTTTTTTTTTGGTACTGGGGATTGATCTCAGTGGCATGCAACCACTGAGCCACATCCTCAGTCCCATTTTGTGTTTTATGTAGAGACAAGGTCTCACTGAGTTGCTTAGCGCCTCGCCATTGCTGAGGCTGGCTTTGAACTCGCGATTCTCCTGTCTCAGCCTCCCTAAGTGCTGGGATTACAGGCTTGAGCCACCGCGCCCGGCTCCTATCCTTTTCTTTACGTACCTATTTTCAGTAGACAGATACCAATCATATTCATTGTGTTTTCTTTGTAAAGAGCCTCAATTCAGGTAGGTGTCAATAAATATTTGTTGTTACTATTTTCCTATTCCAACCATGTCACCTTGCATCTGAATCTTTGTTTTAACTGTCTCCTCTCTGGCCTTCTAGGCGCGGTTCCCCACTGGTTATACCCTCACTCTGATGTCATACTGAATTTCAGGTTACTTTGTTGCTCCAACTGTCTGATGACTTCTTTTTGACTATAGTGTTGTTTAAATTTATCCACTTGTTTTTCAAAGCTCGCTACAATCTGTTTCGATCCCAAATGGGATAGGACACATAACCTGTCAAAAGCAAGCCATGGTCTTGCTAGTGTACCCTTCACTTTGCTCTTGCTTCCTACCTAATCTAGGCAGGTAGGTATCCTTTTACCCCTCCTCCATTGAAATTCCACTGTCTTTTTCGGGAATCCTCTCAAAGGCAGCCTTCATTGGTCTTTCTTAGACTCTAACTCTGTGTGCCAAGTAATTCAGCATTTAAGGTATATGGGTCTGGGCTACAATTCTTTTAACTACAAAATTATGTGTTGAGGGCAATCATCACTTAAGATACTTTGGGTTGCAAGTAAGAAAAATCCCAATCCAGATCGGCATAACCAAGAAAGGGACTTTATCAGCTCATACAACTGAAGGACTCAACATTGTCACTAACGACCTGTTTTCTTCAGGTCTGTTTTTCTCTGGAAATAGCTTCAGTGTCCCCAAAAGGTTATCAGAATCTCTCAGAATTATATGCCTTCTTATTTGTACATATGAGTAAAGAAAAAGTCTATAACCCAGGATGCCCAGAAAAAGTCTTGAGATCCCTTCTGATTGGAGAGGAACATACCATGCCTAATGAACCCCTGGGGCCAGGAAGATGGATGTGCTGACGCACCTGGAGCTGGGAGTACAGTCAGCTTCTTCTCTATGCATAGGGATCTGCAGACAGAAACAAGAACTCATGGGAGGGGAGAATGGATGTAGGGGAGACACCCACAAATTCCCTACATATTTTTTGGTGTTCTCCACTCAACATAGTGCCAGACACCATCAGTGCACAGTGACTGTGAGATGCCTCAAAACACCAGCCTTTTCCTTTGGATGTTCAAACAGGAGCAGAATCTAGACTTTTGTTCCTTTGGTCACCAGTGTCCATTCCCTGAATTCCTAGTGGTCACCACACCTCTGGTCCTCAGTAGAGACCTGTGTGTTACAAACATAACCACACCCCTGCTTATTCTCTTTTAAACCATGAAAAATTCTTGAGTCCTTGGGCCAGCCAGTGGCTTCCCTGACCCCAGCCTCCTTTCTGCTTTAGGGTGGAGGTAAATCAACAGCACTGAGTCTCCCTCCTCACATAACTCCCCTGGATCCATGAGGACTTCCCACTGTGAGTGACTGACTCTTCTGGCAGTAGTGAAGCCCAAGTTTTGGGGAACTGAGGCCACACTGGTCTTTCACTCCACCTCTCTCTTCCCTCTCCTCAAAGAGAGAGATTGAGAATAGCCTTTATTTCCTCTTCCTGGTCTCCCATGGCCTTCTGTTATCCTTCTGCACATGCTCAGTGCTCTCACTGGCCTACCGCATTCCCTGCAGGCTCACATCCATGGCAACCTGCTGGGCAACCAAGAGTCCGTTGGGCTGAGGCCCTGGAACCCAACTGTCAGAAGTTACCTGAGACTGAGGCAGAGGCTGAGTTTCAAGCTGTGAGTAAGTCCCTTTGGAGTCAGAACTGTGATGGGCAGGAACGACACTAACAGGGCTCTGGTGGGCTGGAGCAGCTGAGTTTGATCATGAGCCCTCAGTGGCAGCTGTGGCTCTGACCATGAGAACTCAGCTCCAACAGGTAGCCAGGTTAGAAGGAGAGTTTGTCATCGGGGTTAGGAGTTGTGAAGGGAAGAGTGGGTTTATCCCTTGGAGTCCCTGCCACTGGAGAAAGAAGGAAGAAAAAACATACTGAGCTTTATAGCCAGCTGCTTTCTGTGTCTGCAGAGGTTAAGTGAGCATCCAGCCTATGAAGGATTTAAAGTTGGTTTATCTAAAACCACAGTGCCTGCTTACAACCCCTCCTGTTTCCTGAGCTGAGTTCCTGAAACAGATGATCCAAAGAACTGGGTGTTCGGGGGCGTGGAGGGGGGATGTGGACACAGCTGTCTCTGAGACAGCTAATCTGGAGGTGAGCCTGGTCCGCCCAGGCGCCCTCTGTTGGGCTGTGGGCTACAGCTCAAGTAATGCTGGTGCTTGTTCCAGGTGGTCTCTTGGAAGGCCATGCAATCCTCTGCCCAGCTCGGGATGCCTTTGCCCAAATACTGCAGTGTGGCCACAACACTGAAGGCCCCTGGCTGGAACTGTGCTGCTCCATCCTGGAATCTCTCCTTCACCTGCCCATTTGCCCTCCGAGGACCCTGCCTCCCCAGGCACCATGCTGTCACAAGGTACCAGCATCAGCAACCGTGGAGGGAGTTGTGGCCTCTTTCTTTTCCCTTTGTTCTTAGTTCTAGGCAGTGCCTCATGAAGAGAGAACTTATTTTCTGTGTAGGCTAACAGGATTCTTTACTGTTTGGCCTGTTGTGTGGGGTAAATCTATTACCCTGGCCTAAATGGTACTCCCAGTGACTCAGGTTGACTAGCTTTTGTCCCAACCTGGGCTTTACCTCAGTAGCTTCTTTTTTTTTTTTTTTTTGGTACTGGAGATGGAACTCAGGGACACTCGACCACTGAGCCACATCCTCAACCCTATTTTGTGTTTTATGTAGAGACAGGGTCTCACTGAGTTGCTTAGCACCTCGCCATTGCTGAGGCTGGCTTTCCTCAGTAACTTCTTACTCCAATTGTGACTGTCACAATCGGCATGTGTGAGAGAAAGGATTCAGCAATAACCAGTTCCAAACTTTCTAACTCATTTTGCCATCAACTCTAAGACTTGCTGTGGCAATGAGAATAAGAATTCCTACAACCAACAACTAAGGTGGGGTGTCCAGGTTCCTCCTCAGTATTTATCCTATATGAATTTCAGTTGTTGTCAGGGTTAGGTTTTGTGAGGACAGAACAGACTTACCTCCAGAAGTCCCACCACTGGGTAGGAGGAAAGAGGAAACACTAACATACATTGAGTTACTTATATGCAAGGCACTTTCCATATTTATGTGCTAAGCAGTAACTGAAGTGCAGAAGTTAACTGAGCACACAGCCAAGGGGCTTATATGATAGTTGAAAATCCTCAACTGTTCAGGATTTTTCTGAATAATACCCTCAGTCAGCTGTCTAAAGTGTGACTACAAAGGAGCAAAGCAGATATAAATTTTTTAAATTGCAGGAATCAGTTCCATGCTACTAAACATAGTCTGCCTAGGTTAGGAATGAACTTTAATTGCTCCCTTTCTCAATTCATCTATTTCTACCATCCTGTTTAAGTCCAAATTAAGCATCTTTGTGTTCAAAGTTGCTCACAAAACAGTTCCTTTTAAAACCCTAACCCGGGCTGGGATTGTAGCTCAGCGGTAGAGCGCTTGCCTCGCATGCATGAGGCCCTGGGTTCGATCCTCAGCACCACATACAAAGCAATAAAATAAAGACCTTGTGTCCATCTACAACTAAAAATATTAAAAAAAAAAAAACCCTAACCCTTAGGCAACAGCTCCCCTGTAACAGCTGGCCCTACCCACCCAATTCCCCAGAACTGGCCTCTCCTGCCCCACAGTGCCTTAGTTCCTCTGTGCTACCCCTGCTCCAGCACTAACTCATTCCTCTGAGCCCCCAGTGCCAAGTGCTTTACAACTTTGCTTCTTTGGCATTGCAGTCTACACTTCCTTGCCCTCATTCTGGAATCTCATACATACATAGCCTTAGGATTTACCTCCTGGCACCCTTTTCTGGTCTCTTGTTTAGTTTCGGAACAAGCATTAATTAATTTAAGTACATCAAGGATAATTATGTTTTGGTTACCTTGAAACTATTTCCAATTTAAAAATTATGGTTCCCTTCACCATCCTTACCATCTGTCCTTCCCAAAAAATTTACCTTATTGGCTAGGGCTGTAACTCAGTGGCAGAGCACTTGCTTAGCATGTGAGGCATTGGGTTCAATCTTCAGCACCACATAAAAATAAAAACAAATAAAGGCATGTTGTCCATCTACAACTACAAAAATTTTTTAAAAGTTTATCTTAAAGAAACTGGTACATATACACAATGGAATATTACTCAGCAATAAAAGAGAATAAAATTATGGGATTTGCAGGTAAATGGATGGAGTTGGAGAATATCACGCTAAGTGAAATAAGCCAATCTCAGAAAACCAAATGCCAAATGTACTCGTTGATAAGAGGATGCTGATCCATAATGTGGGGGAAGAATGGAGAAACTTTGGTCACAGGGCTGGAAAGGGGGAGGGGGCAGGAGGACAGTAAAGATGGTGGAATATGATGGACATCATAGCCCTAGCTTTATGTATGACTGCATATATGTTGTGATTCTATATCACATACAACCAGAGAAATGAAAAGTTGTGCTCCATCTGTGTACAATGAGTCAAAATGCACTCTGCTATCATGTAAACCTAAATAGAATAAATAAATAAATTTTAAAAAGAATAATCTAAATCAAACAAAAAAAAAGTTTATCTTACTAAAAGTCATAGACAGCCACATTCCACATGAATTCTATTCCATATACCTTAATGTGCAATTCACATGCACATCAGATCTAATTGTGAATTGTTCCTTGATGTTTTGGAGGTTTAGTGTTCACCCCCCTAAATTTGTTTGCTTTTTCCCCAGGTCGTCTTCTTATCACCAGTGTCTCCACATTGCTGACCCAGCATGGCAGGGGCCTGGCTGGCTGGGAAGAGTTGGAGGTGCCACTGACACTTGGGTCTTGGCTAGAAGGGAACCAGATGGCTTTTATTACCTGGCTCAAATAAAAGCAGCTCCGGAGGCAAGTCCCTGACTCCCAGCATCCCCTTGGCATACTCCTCTAGGTGGCCCTATCGTACTTGATTAGACTTGGCTGTGTGTGTCCAGCAGTTCAGTTTCTTAGATAAGTACAACTCCCATAGCCAGAATGTAGAAGCGAACATGTAGTATCAGTTGAGTATATTAGTTTGCTAGGGCTGTGTAATAAAGCTCCACAAACTGAGCAGCTTTAATAACAGAAGTTACTTGTCTCACATTTCTCGATGTCCAGGTATTGGCAGCATTGGTTCTTTCTAAGGGCTGTAAGGAATAATCTGTTCCCTGCCCTTCTCCTAGCTTCAGGTGTTTGCTGGTAATCTTTGGTGTTCCTTGGCTTGTGAAGCATCACCCTGATCTCACCTTCAACTTCACAACATGCTCTCCTTGAGTGTGTTTCTGTCCGAATTTTCCTCTTTTATAAGAATATCAGTCATATTGATTAGGGGCTTGCCATGCTCATTATGACCTCATCTTAACATGCAATAACCATATTCCTCCTCAAAAAAGTCATATTATGGAATACTGGGGGCTTGGACTAAATCATATGAATTTTGGAGAAAGGGAAACACAATTCAACCCATAACAGTAAAGAAAATGTATATTTAAAGTACTTAGCTCAGGAAAATTCAGTGTGTTGAATTGTAGGCACTCGCCTAAGAGGAAGAGGAGAAAAACATGCCCGTCTGCACACATGTGCTCCTATTCCTGTACACAGATGCTCATTCCTGGCACACTAGGAACCTGGCCTGGGCTTTACCTCAGGGGCTTCCTACTCCTTTGGGACTTTTCAGAGTCATACTTTGTGAATTGATGGAAGATTAGTGTGAATTCTCAAAAAATATCATAGAATTTCCAATCAAAAGTCATTTTAAGCCGGGCGTGGTGGCTCACGCTTGTAATCCCAGCACTTAGGGAGGCTGAGACAGGAGAATCGCGAGTTCAAAGCCAGCCTCAGCAATGGCGAGGCACTAAGCAACTCAGTGAGACCCTGTCTCTACATAAAACACAAAATAGGGCTGGGGATGTGGCTCAGTGGTCGAGTGCCCCTGAGTTCAATCCCCGGTACCAAAA
>CM053399.1:48011123-48025300 GCA_028644305.1 Xerus rutilus
ACTCAGGGACACTTGACCACTGAGCCACATCCCCAGCCCTATTTTGTGTTTTATGAAAAGACAGGGTCTCACTGAGTTGCTTAGTGAGGATGGCTTTGAACTCATGATTCTCCTGTCTCAGCCTCCCAAAGTGCTGGGATTACAGGTGTGTGCCACTGCACTCGGCTTGAAGTACTTTTTCTCTTGTATGCTATTCATTTGCTTAAACCTTCCCTTTTACTGCTGGCAGGTTGAGGGCTGCCCTATGGTCACAATTGCACTTTGCTCATGTGGGCCTCATAAATGAGTGATAAACTATCCCCAGTTGGTTTTAGACACTGGAACACATTTGGTAGTATTGGAAAGACAGAAAAGTCCAGAGAACCCAGGTTACTCCTGGGAATCATAGACCAAATATTTGGCTGGAGGAAAGAAAAATAAGAGAACAGAAAAGGAAAGGTAAAATGTGATAAACAAGGGTTACCCATGGCAGGAAGTAGAGGGAAGAACAATAGTCCCATTTATTACTCTCCCTGTATCCACTTTAATCATCTCCAAGGAGCACTACCCCCATCCTGACCTTTCTTTGGAGGGTCCTCACTCTTGGTAAGGAAGACCTTTGGCCTGGTTCTGGGTCATTGTAGGGAATGTGGGTGCTCCCTGTTGTACTTTCTAATGCCCAATCTTATTCTGTTGTCTTTCTCATAGCTAGAGAAGCAGGGGATCCTGCTTGTGGAATATGAGGCTCCCCTTGTAATGTGTCCAAACCTGCCACCCCAGAAGCAGAGTGTGGTCTTAGAAGAAGATGTCATTCAGCTCTCACCATCCAGGGACCACTCACTGCAACCTGGGGACAAGGTGTTGGCACCCTTGGAGGCAGACCAACAGCGATATGGCCCCGGCACTGTTCTCTTAGGCTTGGAGACAAAAGACCCCCAGAGAGGTAAGGGGATCTGCTCTGATCCATCAGTTCCAGACGGAGCCAGGCTGGGGATCAGGCCAGAGCATATGGGACTGAGAGCCATTAAAGAAAGAATCCTTATGCCATCTCTTGCTGCTTAACTCAGGGGTAGCAACAGATACATGTTCATATCTTTCAGATTATATGCATAAATGAGGAAAAATACATATTTTATATATAATATTAGGGAATTTTATATATAAATTAGGGAAAATAACCCCCAACTACCGTGTCTATGTTGGTTAGCTGAACCATAGTGTGGTGGGATTATTCTGGGTTCACACCAGAATTCATCATTCATTCATCCCTCACCAAGTCCCCTAGGGTCTAGTCCATGCAAGTCTATCAGGAAGTGGTGGTCAGGGTGGTGCCAACACTTGCACATGCTCTCAGAGAAGGGTGTGTGAGGAGCCAGGCAGGCAGAGCAGAGAGGTCAGCTGAGGCTTTGCCTTTGTGAATGGGAGAACTCTTATTCTACCCCCAAGGAAATGGTAATTATAACAAAATGTTGCTTTTTTCGGTTACATAGCATCAAAGGAAGAAGAAATCACTGTTCACTTCTGGAATGGCAAGACAGCTAAAGTGCCTCACGGTGGGGTCAAGTGGGTGTCCCCTGCTGTCTGGAAGAAGGCTGTGGAGAGGCTGCACTGGCCTTGCACCAAGGAGGACCTCAGTCCCCTCCTCTGGGCCCCTTGCTGCTCTCTGCTGGGGCCAGTCACTGGATGCACCACCAACCTGCCTCCTCTAGATGCTCCTTTCCTGTACTCTCCCTGCCAACCCCATGGCTGCTGCCAGCTGCTATGCCAGGGCTGCTTCTGTTGCTGTTCCTTGATGGGCTCCACCTGGTGGCCTCTAACTAGGTCTTCAGAGGTCACAACCAGGGAATTCCTGGAGTCTGGACTAAAGTCCACAGCACAACTTTTGCCTCTGGAGGGTCCTAAAGAGGAGGCAGTAGCAGTTCTTGCTCCCATGACTATTTCTTCCTCCTCTTCTTCTTCTTGTGAAGAAGATTCAGAGAATGAGCTGGAGATGGGCCTTCCCCAGAGACTGATGGTGAACAGCGCAGTCAACACTGACCCCATCTTTCCTGAGAAGTGTTGGAGGCAGAGTGGCCCCTGCCAGCCTGAGTGGAGGTATTGGAGGAGGAATGGGCCTGAACCACGTCCTGGGAAACCAGGTATACCACGGGCATTGTATTATCTTCCAAGATAGGGCTTCTGGCCCCCCATCCATGTGTCTCTTAGGAATTGGATGCAAATGTTCATTCTGTTGGGCTTGGAAGTAATACCTGGGAGACCAGCCAAGTGGAAGGGGAGACTGTGAGAAAAGGGAAGATATAGGTTTCCATTTAAGTTAAGAGAGGAAGGATGGGCTGACCTTTGTGGTAAGGTTTGATAATTTTTTCTTTCTTCACCAGTCTCTGCTGAGAGGAAACTGCTATTGTCCATGTTTGCTCTCTTCCATTTTTTTTCCTGGAGGCCTTGATTTTTCTCTAGTTGAACAGTTAAAATGCTTCCAGTGTTGATTTGAGTTGATGCCCTGAGAAGCACAGAAATTGGTCCTTTAAAACATTGGTCATCAGGCCACATTCTCCAGATGAGCCCCATAGTAATTCAGAATGGGAAGGACAAAGCACTGCCTCATACATTCATTCCCCCTAATAGGGGAAGCTATGTTAAATTGTCATGGGCAATCTGCAGCCATTCCCAAGCTTGTATTTAACTATTTATTTATTTTAATTAGGTATGCATGACAGTAGAATGCATTTTGATTCATTGTAAAAAATAGAGCACAGCTTTTCATTTCTCTAGTTGTACACGATGTAGAGTTGTACCATATATGCAGTCATACATGTACCTAGAGCAATGATGTCCATCTCATTCCACCATCTTTCCTGTCCCCATGCCCCCTCCCATCCCTTCCTCTCCTTCCCCTTTGACCAAAGTTCCTCCATTTTTCCCTTGCCCCCCCACCCCACTATGGATCAGCATCCACTTATCAGAGAGAACATTCAGCCTTTGGTTTTAGGGGATTGGCTTACTTTGCTTAGCATGGTATTCTTCAACTCCATCCATTTACCTGCAAATGCCATAATTTTATTCAATAGAAGAATGGTTAAAGAAACTGTGGTATATATATATACAATGGAATATTACTCAGCATTAAAAGAGAATAAAATTATGGCATTTCCAAGATTCTTTAATTTGAACTGAGGACTATGACATGCCTTCATGGCTTTGAGAAACAGCATATTATTAATCCGCTCTAGACCCATTCTATCTAAATTCCTAACGGGGCCTATAAAGAACAGAAGCCTTGGGGCTGGAGCTGTAGCTCAGTGGTAGAGCACTTGCCTAGCATGCGTGAGGCACTGACTGGGTTCAAGCCTCAGCACCACATATAAGTAATAAAGGAATAAAAAAAAAAGAACAGAAGCCTAGGTCAACTGACAGAACTATGTGAAGGAGGTGGCCTGGATAAGCCTAGCCTTAGGCTAGATTCTTGGAGCTCTGGAGACACTGATTTAATGTTCAGTGCAGGGGCATCTGGGGCAGGCATACTGTGGGCATTAAGGAACACCACTGCTAAGGACTTAGGAGTCTCTAGGCTCACAATGGGACCCATGGGGAGTTCTTATTTGGAGCCATTGCCTTATTTCTAGGACATACTCAGCTAGAAGGACTGCTCAGCCCATGAGGATGTCACTTTTGTCCCAAGGGAAAGGACTTCATAAGTTTTTACCTCCAGAAAGTTGAGAGATTATTTTTACAATGAGAAACTTTCTTGAGTGACTCCTTTGAACCCCTCCTTGGTTTTTGGCATGGGTAGGAGTGGATAAAAGTCAGCTGTAGTTGTATTTTATATTAGGGCTGCAGCTTTCTCAGGCTTTCAAGGTGTGGGATCTTTTCCCCACCTCTGATAGGGAAACAGAAGCATAAGAATCCATCTGTGGTCAGCTGAGCTCTTCCTCCTCTCTCTAAGAGAAAGCTTTGTATTGAAAATATAAGGTGGAGGGGAAAGTCCTGGGCTTCTGTGAAGTGGATCCCTCTGCTCTCACAATGGTAAGCCCTGGCAAGAGCTACTTGGAGGGGCTGCGGTTATGGCACAGTGGTAGCGTGCTCGCCTGGCATGCATGAGGCACTGGGTTCGATCCTCAGCACCACATAAAAATAAAATAAAGATATTCTGTCCACCTACAACTAAAAAATAAATGTTAAAATAAAAAAAAGAGAGAGCTACTTGGAAACAACTCTTTCTCTGATCTGCCTTCCCAACCAATGATAACATAAAGAGAATGGTGTCAAATAGTTTTCATACAAATTTTTCCATAACATCCACTGTCTCCTGCTTCAGCACAGCCTGGAGAAAGAAAATCTGTATCTATTCAACAGAAGAGTTGGTGGGAATAATTGAGACAGCACTAGGCCCAGCACAGGAGGAAGGAACAAGAAAAGGGCAACCAGAGGATACATGGTAGTCAGATAGGCCCCAGTTACCATGTCTGTGTTCCCGCCACTGTGGCTTGCTCCATAGCAATCTCTAGAATGGTTCCAAATTAAGTCCAAATTTTCCATGGCTCTATACATTCACTGCTCTTATCTCCACTGCCCAAAGTCACTTAAACCTATATTTAGTCTCTCTTCCTACCAATACATTTATACAGATTCAGTCCAACACCCCCCAATTCTAATAATTGAAGATAAATATAGTATCTTCAACTACTGTTTCTTTTGCTATGCTTCAGGGAAAGTTAATTCCAGGGCTGAACCATGCGCATCATCAGGCATGTTCCCAAATATTTGGACAGCAAAGAGGCCATCCTCAGCCCTTGTCACCTTGATACAATACTGTCATAGCTAAGTAGAAAAGATGAAGTGTTATCAAACCATGTATGGACCAGGGATGGAAACAATGGCAAATAACAGCTTTATTCTCCCCTCCAGATTTTGTTTCCTTTAAAGGAAATGTGCTGCTTTGATTCTCCTAAATATGATTGGTATTTAATCAGTACTAGATATCAGTACTTGATCTGACAGTATTTGACTTCAGTTCTGTCAAATACTAAAGCTTGACAGTCTTCAGCTCTGCCCCTAATGAAACCTTTTAAATGGGTCACTCTGCCCTCCACACTTTTAGTTCCTTTTAGTAGCAGGCAGCAATTGGTCACTGATCCCAGAAATCCTAGGGAGGCAGATTGTGGGTTGCCATCCCTCATGGTGCTACCTTCCCTTATGACTGAAACAGGATTCAATCTGTCATTTTAAAAAATTTAAGTATTCCTTCCTTTTTAGATTGTTCTCCTATTCTACAGAAGTCTCATTTTATTTTATCTAAGTTCTTTTTTTTTAAGTTGTAGATGGACACAATACCTTTATTTTTTTTATGTGGTGCTGAGAATTGAATCCAGTGCCTCACACCTGCTAGGCAAGTGCTGTACCATTGAGTCACTACCCCAGCCCATCATTTAACTTCTTAAAACTTGTTTTTTAAAACTATCAGCCTAGGGCTGGGATTGTAGCTCAGCGGTAGAGCGCTTGCCTCGCATGCGTGAGGCCCTGGGTTCGATCCTCAGCACCACATACAAAGCAATAAAATAAAGACATTGTGTCCATCTACAACTAAAAAAAAAAAAAAAAAAAAAAAAAAAAAAAAAAAAAAACTATCAGCCTACTATCTCTTCTTTGTAATCAATGTTATTGATTAGTGAAGGAGCAGAAGCTTCTTCAATTAAGGCAACTGGTTAATTTCCTTCCTTTATTGGCTGTTTAAAAAGTCTGATAACTTCTTCCCTCCCAACTCCAAATTTGGGTATTAGATAATGACCTTTCCCAAAAGATAATGGCCAGAAATGATTAACAAAGTTTATTTTTCTTTAAAAATACAGAACAATGCTAGCAGCTTATAGATACTTAAGAGATTCAGTGACCCTTAATGTAGTTCTACTTGTCATCAAGACCAATCTTGGCAGCCAGGTGTGGTGGCACATGCCTGTAATTCCAGTGGCTTGGGAGCCTGAGGCAGTAGGATCGCAAGTTTAAAGCCAGCCTCAGCAATGGCGAGGTGCTAAGCAACTCAGTCAGACCCTGTCTCTAAATAAAAAACACAAAATAGGGGTGGGGACATGGCTCAGAGGTTGAGTACCCCTGAGTTCAATACCTGGTACCAAAAAAAAAAAAAAAACTAGTCTCATCAAAATGGTGCCATATTTACCATACCTAATTATTTTGGGTTTAGGAATAAGAGGTTGCAACATCTGGAAAGAAGAGAAGGACAACAAACAGCAGAGAGTACAAACTGCAGGAGTGGGGACTACCAAGGAGCTGACCCTGAAAGCAACCAACATGAAGCTACTGCAGACCCTGCCAGAGGAAGCTGAGCACAGAAAACTGAGTCAAGGACACATCCAAGGGACAAGAATTCCCAAGAATTCCAACTAAAAGCCCTGGGGGTCTAGGTAAAGCAGAATGGCTGAAGAGGGTCATCTACATGGTTCTTAGATCATCTGGAGTCACATTCCCTTTGAGAATTATAAAACTCATGACTCCTTTTTCCAGAAAATTGTACTCACAAATTTGTATATAATTTCAGAAGGCTTAGAGAACCCATGAAGCTCACCACTGGTTTCTTGTGGGAGGGGAGGTACAAGGCTCTCCATTTAAATAACACTGCCCCAAGGTGTTGGACACATCTGCTTTACTAGGCCCTCTGTCTAGGTGAGTCTGTTCCTCGTAGGAATGCTAACGTAGATCTATTTAAAACTTTATTTTTGTCACATAATATATAGCATTTTTCCTGAGCAAAGATTAGCTATATTCAAAATTATATGATTCACCGGGCAGTTGGTGTGGTAGATTTAAAAATCTTGGGATATATCAATGACTTTTTTTTTTTAAATACTTTTTTAGTTGTAGATGGACACAATGTCTTTATTTTATTGCTTTGTATGTGGTGCTGAGGATCGAACCCAGGGCCTCACGCATGCGAGGCAAGTGCTCTACCACTGAGCTACAATCCCAGCCCTGATATCAATGACTTTTTTAAAATCAGTGATTTTTGATTCTTAAATTTTTTTTTTTTTTTACATTTTTTTTAGTTGTAGATGGACACAATGTCTTTATTTTATTGCTGTGTATGTGGTGCTGAGGATCGAACCCAAGGCCTCATGCATGCAAGGCAAGCGCTCTACCACTGAGCTACAATCCCAGCCCCTGATCCTTAAATTTTTTTTTTTTTTAAAACAACCTTTATTTTATTTATGTATGTATTTTGTATGTGGTGCTGAGGATCGAACCCAGTGCCTCACGCGTGCAAGGCAAGCGCTCTACCACTGAGCCACGACCCCAGCCCCCTTAAAATTTTTTAAAAAATGTTTTTTAATTGTAGATGGACACAATACCTTTATTTATTTATTTTTATGTGGTGCAGCACTTGATCCTTAGAATTTAAGTCAGAGATTCAGGATTTGTCTTTCTCTTTTTCTCTTTAACAGGAATTTAAAGGATTATGATGGTAAATACCCAGTGAAGGGTTACAAAGAGTGGCTGACGAGACCTTCTTCAATGGAAGGTAGAATACAGGCTGCAAGTGAGAGCCAAGCAGCAGCATCTTTACCCCACTAAGATCTCCCTGCAGATAAGCAACAGGAAGGCACCACTTGTAAGAGGCAGAGGAGCCAGTGCCCCTGCCTGTTTAAGGATGCCACTTCCATAGAGGCCACAGGATGTAGTAGACCTGCTTTTGGCAAATGTCTCCACAGCCTCTCTGCTGTCTTTTCATAAAACCTACGGTTGTACATAGGGAACATTGTGTTTGACCTCTATTTAACAGCAATAAAATGAATTCTCTGTTTCCAAATCTTTCCCTTTATTATCATAATTAGCCTTTACTTGGGAAGCTAATAATAAAAACTGTTCAGACAGCATCATCACATTATTACTTCCAAGCAGATAAGGATGGGGGACTCTCAAGTTAAAATGGGACTGAAAGACACAGATTCCAGTTCCCAGGAAGGCTGACCTCTATAGTCAGCACTAAAAGCAGGATTAATGTATAATTCTTAAGAAAATCATATGGTGGCTTTATTCTTCTTGCTACTTAAAAAAGAGTGATGTGATGGCAGTGAAGGCCAACATCATACAGGGAAGACCAAGTCCACACTTTGTCCCAAATCAACTGCTACTACATGAGTCTTCTTGGTCAAGGCAGTTGAGCCCACAGTGACAGAATAGGTCCCTGGATATACTTCTATGTAGAGGTCCTTTGAGACGTTCTTGGCCTGAAAGGAAAAGAAGACACCATAGTTTAAAGATTTTATATCTCAATGCCAACACAGCACCTCCACTAGGCTACCTTTGTCTACCAGAAGTATGATGGAATCGATGGTAATAAAGCATGGATAGGGGAGATGGAGGTCCTGTTTTCAAGGCTCAGCTTGGACATACATAGCACTGTCATTTAGATAAACTTCAGCCTTATGATTGTTTCCTTATTTCTAAAGCTGTGATAATATCTACCTCACAAATAAGCATGTGAAAACACTTCATAAATGCTAAAGTGTTATAGAAATATGAAGGAGTATACAAAGAACACTCTAGTTGGGGTAAGAATTAGGCAGAAGGACAGACTAACGGTCATTGTTTTGCACTTGTGTGTAGACATTGACAGTAATGGCAAGGTGCCTAGGATAATGAGAAACATTCTTTTTTTTTTTTTTTTTGTACTGGGATGAACTCAGGGGCACTCGACCACTGAGCCACATCCCCAGCCCTATTTTGTGTTTTATGTAGAGACAGGGTCTCACTGAGTTGCTTAGTGCCTCGCCTTTGCTGAGGCTGGCTTTGAACTCGCGATTCTCCTGTCTCAGCCTCCCAAAGTGCTGGGATTACAGGCGTGAGCCACCGCGCCCGGCTAAGAAACATTCTTTTTCTTATGTTTTGCTAAATTCATTATCAAGAAGATGAAGCAGTTCTTTTCTCCTAAAGCTAAGAACATGAATGGATGCCATCTTGTTACTGAAGTAGCAAGGTTGCTGGAGAAATGGATCTACACTGAAAGCTGGAGTTAATGCGTTCAGAGCTGAACTGAGTACAAACCGTTCTCTGAGCATGATTGGGAAGTGGGTCATGGCTCATGTGCAGGCAGAAGATGAGTCTCAGTTCAGAAGGCAAAAAGGCAAAGTCACAAACCAGAAAAAAGCCAGTAACAGCAAAAGTGTCAGCTATGATGGTGCTTGGTCATGTTTGGTGAATGCACAAGAGACACACCACCAGGAAAAGTGAAACCAGGCGCCAGCAAATCCACCGGCAGGAATAAATATTTATTATGAAACTCTCCCTGCCTTGCCCTTCAGATTGATTTGAAGCCGATTGTACAAAGTTGTTTTATATTATATCCTTGCATATCCAGTTACTACAAAATGGAGGTCTATTATTTAACAAATATGAATATATATGACAATATCATAATTATTTACCACTTGTCAAATATAAATAAAAGGTTTCAGAAAACAGCTGTATCAGAATTGCAGAAAGTTTTCAAAGATGCTCTGTAATCAAGATTAATACTAGGGTAAGACTACATCTGTGACTCCAACATTGTGGAACATCAGGAAGATTAGCATCACCTAAAATCAGCAATGATGGAGGCATCTAAGCCTAGTGACTTATATTTGTACTAGAAGCATAATATTCTTCGTCGCTACTAATGCTAGTATATTCCAAATCCTGGCTCCCAGCAAACTGTATACAAACAAAAAGGAATTTATTGTAGCAACATGCTGAAGTTCCTTTCCTCAGAATTCCAGCCCTTCCAAGTTCCAAAAAGATTCTTTGAGGCTTATAAACTAATGAGTAATCTGCCCTAAAAATGAAAAACTCATCATCATACAATTTTTAGAGAAATATTTGTGGAAAATGGAATCAGGCTTTTAAATGTTTTGGAACCTGATATCTCACCAAATGTATATGTTTCAGAGTTTCAGCAACAGTTGCACTTTATAAGCAGCAAGGTCAGGCCCTCCTGCTGCTTGTACAGATGGTGGAATTCCAACAGGACCCAGTGCCAGCCCAGCTGAGCCTTAGGAACTGAGATGTGAATGCTTCACATTCTTTCCAACCACAACTATGAGTTCAGGCACAGAGCATGTCTAAAACTTCGAAGGAAGGATACCAACAAAACACAACTTTACACTGAACCAAAATTTTGTTCATCCTCCTCGACTGTAAAATCATTCCAACTCGAAAATACTACAGACTCAGTACCAACAGCCCTATAATTAACATGTCAAATAGTTCATGGAATTGCAATGGTGGTGAAGCCCAGCACACTAGCAGCTCTGTACTCACCGGCTGGGATGCCTCTGAAGCATGTGCTGATGTTTCGTAGTTGCTTCCTGAACTGAGGGATGTCTTTTCTCTGTCATTTCTCTGAAGAGACAAATACTGATCAGTGCCCAAACTTTGACTTCTCTATTATAAAGAGAAATTTTTTCCTACCTTATTAGGAGAATTGTTCTGTACACTTTTTTCTAAGTTGTCATCAAAGTTATTAAGGCTCTTCTTAGTGAAGTCTGAGTTATTTTTAGTCATAGGTTAACCATGATTACTTTTTATCCTTACATGGGCTTTGGAGTCAGGAAGGCCTGAATTTAAATACTATTTCCGACTATTTACTAAGAGGGACAGATAAATCTCTTTTAACAAGCCTTAGTTTCCTTGACTATAATGTGGGGCTATTGGGTTTTAGGGAGGACTGAAAGTGTACAAGTGATGACACTCAGCTGGTGCTCAGAAAGTATATTTCTCTTCTGTGCTTCTAGGAGTGAGGGTACTAGAAGGGAACAGGCTGACTGATAAAGCCAATTCTCTTAGAGTCACTAACTTATATTTTATATATAGAGAGAGGAAGGACTACCCCATATGTAACCACTAAAGGTCAGGTGCACTTACTTAAGGTGCTCAGGTGAGGCCCCCAAGGGAACCCAGGATGCAGACTTCTGCAGCTCTCCACATCCCAGGAAAAAACAAGATGCCTCTGGTCTGCACTCAGCCCTGCCTCACATCCTCATGCTCACTGCCTACACTTTTCCTAAAACTCTTTGCTCTGACATCCCACATGTCAGGAAAGTCAGGAGTCTGACTTGAGGATTAGATTCTGGACTTAAGTTTTCTGGGTATGTCTAGAGGAGTTCAAGAAAAATAAAATGCCTATTTTCCCCTCAAAAACTACCACCACCACCTCACATTTAACAAGTAGAACATTTGGCTTCTCCAAAATGACATGTTCAAGACAGGTCTGTAGGTAGAGGCCTCTTAACTGTTACTATCTTTAGAAAAAGTATCACTTGAGCCCAAGAATTCAAGACCAGCATGCACAACATAGGGAGACCTTATATTTACAAAAAAGTATTTTAAGAGATCCTCCCTTCCCTTGCACATTTTTTTTTTTGGTAGGAGGGGACACAGGAATTTAATCCAAGGGCACTGTAAAACTGAGGTATATCCCTAGCCCTTTTTGTTTTTTACTTTGAGACGGTCTCACCAAGTTGGGGGAGACTGGACTCAAATGTGATCCTCCTGCCTCAGCCTCCTGAGTCACTGAGATTATAGGTGTTAGCCAATGCACCTGGCTGCACTTCCTTTTTAAAATTTACATGATAATTTTCACTATCTCAATAAGATATGCAATTATTTAAAATCTCTTTTCTATCCCTAGATGCAAAAGAAGACATGTGAAGCTCTTTTCTTTAAGCATACTCAGGAATCCCATAGCCCAGGATTGCTGGTTCAACTAAAGATCCTATAGTTGGTTTGGACAAACTCCTGTTTCATGCTCAACACTGTAAGTTCTCTAAGGCTGCAAGTTGATACTTTTCTGTTGAGCACCATACTGCTGAGTCACACAGGCATCCAACAGTGAGAGTTCAGTAGGAACTCCCCTAATCAGGGTCTCACATCTCGAGAGACTGAGAGCATACTCAAGACAATTTAAGATACATACCTGACCATGCCTTCTGTGAGAGCACAAGTTTAGCTCCGAATTTCCTCTGTGATAACGATGGACATGGGTTGCCCCTCCTTCCTCTGCCACAGATGAATAATATTTCTAGAGAAGGAGTATGAAAGATGTTGGATAATCAAATGGTCTGGTCAGTTTTTCACTAAGTAAATAAATAAAACTTCCAATGCTTGGGCAAAGTATGGTTAAGGAGGGAGGCAAGAGAGCAAAGGTAAATCATCTATGCTTTTGGAAGGTCTCTGAAGCCTTAGGCCACATAAATTGGCTACAGAGAAGCAAACTGCATTTGGCATTACTTTGCTGCCATCTGCTGCCTCTGTAGGGCAAGAACTCTGGCCAATTAAAGTTGGGCAGGACCATGTTCTCTGCCAGGTTAAATTTTTCACATCTTTGCCTCAATGTCAAATACACATGCCCTTTCCTTTCCTCCTCTGACAAATTCTGACAAACAGTTCCACTTTTACTGTTTAAGTCCCAGACAAGAACATGCGAAAAGAGGGATACATTTTCTTGAGATTTAGAAATAGAGCAGGAAATGAAACATAAACCCAAGAGCTATGCGACCCTTCTCTCTAGGGTTCCCATGCAAGGGAGTGGAAGGAGAGGTCTCCAGTTTAATAATAATCCAAAGGATCAGAAAACAGTTACATTTTTCTTGTCTATTTACCTCCCTCCCTCAAAGTTAACCTCAGATTTGCCCTTATGACTAATGATGAAGACATCACAAGCCTGCTTGTTTTGAACGTACTGTAGAGACAGTGTATAAAGCATGTGACTACAAGAATAAGCCAGGGAAAGCACTCAGAACATGGATCTAATACCTTTTAGGGGCTGCTTCAAACTTGTGGAGGCAAGCCAGGCGCATGTACTGTACCCAGCACTTTGGGAGGCTGAGACAGGAGAATCACATGTTCAAAGCCAGCCTCCGCAATGACAAGGCACTAACCAACTCAGTGAGACCCTGTCTCTAAGTTAAACATAAAATAGGGCTGGGGATGTGGCTCAGTGGTCAAGTACCTCTGAGTTCAATCTCTGGTACCCCCCCATAAAAAAAAAAAGAAAAAAAATTGTGGAGGCAAATCCATAATACTATCCTACATCTCTATAAAGCTAGGCGTTCTGAGGATTCATTCTGAACAGATTTGAACTGAAGCATGAACTGAAAACCAACATGAAAAACACCAATTTGGACTGGGGTTGTAGCTCAGTGGCAGAGCGCTTGCCTCACACAAGTGCGGCACAGGGTTCGATTCTCAGCACCACATAAAAATAAACAAATCAAATAAAGATATTGTGTCCATCTACAACTAAAAATATTTAAAAAAAAGAAAAAAGAAAAAAAACACTTTGTTAAACCTCAAACCAAAGACAAATATTATTCCTTTTACTAAACCATGAACCAAGTATTTATCACTTTACAATAGAGCTAAAAAGTTATGGATTTTTCTACAACCACCTCAGTACAAATAAGAACATGAAAATATACTGAATAACATCACATTGGTTAGAATACTATTCTGGTCACAGTGATTTTTATAAAGGATGTAGAAATAATAAGAGGTTTTTTTTTTTTAATCTGAACATATGAAATGGAAAAAGCAGTAAAACAAGGAATCCTCTTCTTTCTCTCTTACAGATAAGTATCCTCAGAGTCAAAAAAAGACTCACAGAATGTTAAGGCTGGAAGAAAGCAGAGTCTGGTGTTAATCCAAGAAGATAAAGAACACCTTCCAGGGCTGGGATTGTAGTTCAGTGGTAGAGTGCTTGCCTTGCAAGCGTGAGGCCCTGGGTTCAATCCTCAGCACCACATAAAAAAGTAAAATAAAGATGTTGTGTCTATCTACAACTAAGAAAATATTTTTTAAAAAAACAACAAAAAAGAGCACCTTCCATGCAGGTGATTTCCCTCAATGTTGGCTGGTCTGCCTTCAATATTCCCTCAAAACTATTTAAAAGATGACCTAAGTGCATGGGTTTCTGAAGAGATAGTTTTTTAAAACTTTTTAAAAAATATTTATTTTTAAAATTGTTGTTGATGGACCTTTATTCATTTATTTATATGCAGTGCTGAGAATCAAACATGCTAAGCAAGTGCTCTACCATTGAGCCACAACCCCAGCCCCAGAGGAGGGACTTTAAAATATTTGTTCACCCATTTCAATGAATGGTACCAAAACCTCTTAAATCCTCCATCTTAGAGTTTATTTTTTTTTTATTTTTT
>CM053399.1:48025400-48040141 GCA_028644305.1 Xerus rutilus
ATCTTAGAGTTTATGATAATTTGCTGCTGTTCCTTTCAGTGGAAACCAAAGAAATAGACTGTAAAGACTAGAAAGGATTTTAGAAATCTTAATTTTATGATGGGAAACCAAAATAGGTCCTGAAGTGCTTTCTCCAGCTTATCATTGTCTTTGGCACATGGTTTAAGTAAGGCTGAGACTAACTGGCCAAAGACATTACAGTGGAAGAATATGGGTATGATTCCTGGGATGCAGTTCCTAACATTAAACCACACAACCCTGACCAGGAAAGTCCATCTGTCCTATATAACCACTTTGTCACCAACAACTGCTTATGGACCCACTGGGACATAAGTCTGATCACCAGGGATTTGAAACAAACATTACAGGTTAAGATCTAATGCACAGTGTTTCAGTTTTTGTTTCAATACGTTTTGCTGTTCTGTGTATGTGATACTGGGGATTGAATTCTCTGAGCTATACGGCCAGTCCTTTTTTATTTTTATTTCGAGACAGAGTCTCACTACGCTGCCCAGGCTGGCATCTAATTTGCAATCCTCCTGCATCAGCCTCCCAAAAAGCTGGGATTATAGAGTAGCTGAGTTATAGGCCTGTGCCCCTCAATGTTTCAATGCATTCTGAAAACAAAGAGGCTCAGTTACAGTTTAGAGTGATCCTAATTTTTTTTTTTTTTACATTCAGTTCAATATTGGAAAACAACAGCAACACCCTACAACTTGACCTGTTTTAGTTTGAGAATTCAGCAACCCCCCCCCCCCCCACACACACACACTAGACTGAAAACTCAATGAGGTCAGAGGCGTTTTCTGGCTTGTTCACTACTGTATCCTCAACAATTAGAGTTAGAAATTCAATAAATATTTGTTGGATGACTTCTAACTTGAGTGCAGGCTTGGTAAATAGAAGATTCAGGAGTATATCGAGTCTTACTAAATTCCAGAAAGATCCACATTGTGATAATCTGTTGGGGATCAGGGGCATGGCTTTGGTTCACACCAACTTACCCCACACTGACTTGAAGCATAGTCCATGAATTCAGCCATTGTTCTGAAGGAAGCACTAAGGGTTGGGTCTCCTTCTTCTCTCTATTCGAATAAATGGCAAGTCACAAGTGAGGTCTAGGATTCCCTGATAGAAAATGAAACCGTTTTGGAAATAGTATTTTCAATTTTGGAAAGGCCTTTGCAAGTTTAAGTCAGTAAGGAGGATCTTACTGAGAAAGAATTTCAACTCAATAAAATAGACATGAGATTTATTCAGGCCCTTTCCTCTAATATCATATGGTGCCCATGTGAGAATCTTTTTGTTTAATCAACCAGGGCCAAGTACTATCATTGTTGTACAGCTACTCAAGAAGAATCTGTCAAAAGGAGACTTTTCAAAGGATTTTTCCATTCATTGTCCTGCTACTTTCCATCTTTCCGCCAAGGGCGGCCTCCCTCAGGCGCTTCTGTAGGGTGCGTCCCTGGATGCCAGCAGGCCACCGCCTAGAGAATGACTGGTCCTCCAGCACCAGGCCCTCACCTCTTCTGGGAGAAAGGGCTGGGGGCCTGCTGCCAGTGGTCTTTCTTGGTAGGACCCCTCCCGGGAAAGAATCCCCATGCTGCTTTTGGGACGCTCGTGTGAATGCCAGTCCACTGCCCTCCTCTTGGCCCGCTCCAGCACTTCCTGACCCAGCCTAGCTGAGCGCTGCAGGGAACGTCGGTCCACCCCGTTCAGCACCGCCGCGGCGAAACAGTTTTCCATGTCTCCCTGGGCAGGCATACACACACAGACACCAGAGGTTCAGTCGGATTGCCGCGACACTGCTCTTGTTCGGGGTGGGAGCCCCGGCCTCGACCTCCCGGGCGATCACCGAACCCCGTCCGCCCCCAACGCGCACTCCAGCGGGCGCCCGGCCAGGGGGCGAGGCTGCGCGCGCTGACTCCCTCCATTTCCGCCTCCCCTCCCCTCGTCAAAGAGCCCCTCACCAATCCCGCTTCTCAGTGCGCACGCGCCCTGTGCTCTCGGAGAGGGAGGCGGGCCTGGAGCGCCAGGCACCGGCGCAGCAGACCATTGGCGGAAGGCGGGGAGAGGCGGGGCGGTGAGCGCGCGCGCGGCCTGGGCCCGACACGCCTTCAGCGCCAGGTCCGCGGCCCTTGGCGCTGGTTGCTGGGCTAACTGCGGGGTGCAGGGGCGGGGTGCAGGGGCGGGGTGCAGGGCTGGCTACTGCGGGATAGGGGTCCAGTGTGGAGGCAGCAGCCAAGACCCCCTAAGAGTACTTCGCAGCTTAATTTGGTGAACTTGGTGTAAAGTCAGGTGGTCTCCTGCTGGGCTAAAACATGGTGGGGACTAAGACAAATGCTTCCTACACCTCTTTCTACTGCTCTATAATTTTGGGGGATATCTCTAAAACCACCTTTCTTTTTTGACGACATGCGTAGTCTAGGCCAAAGAATGGGGGTGCCAAGATGGTTTTTGGAGACCGCAGATCTGTCACATCCGCCCGCAGTTTGACAGCTCGGGATGGAGGCCGGATGGAGGCCGGCCTGTTGGCTCTGGAACACTTTGATCTCAGCCGGAAGACAGGTGTTCCTGTCCCACAGCGCCTGAAGAGTGGTAGGGGTCTCTCAATCCCCTCACCGCTGCTTCCTCACTCCTCCAAGGGAAGAACGGATTCGTACATTTTTGGAGGTCTCTTTCTCTTGGAGTTTGAATCCACCTTTCAAAAATAATTGTAGGGCTGAGGCTATAGTCCAGTGGTAGAGTGCTTGCATAGAATGTGTGAGGCACGGGGTTTAATTCTCAGCACCACATATAAATCAATAAAATAAAGCTCCATCAACAACTAATAAAAAAATTTAAAAAAAAGATTGGGAATAGTGATGGGATATGAACTACTATCAGGACCCCTGTGAATCAGATACAACCCAGGCCAAGTACTTCTGTAAGTCACTGGTGAGTCTTGGGAAAATAAATGGAGGGAGGATAACTGGGAATGTGCTGAGTCTACAGAGAAATATGAGTCTGTGTGATCTCTCTCTTCACAAGGGTAAATTCTCTACAGAGCACAGATAAAAGTTATTTAAGTTATTTGTCTGCATTGTATGTTTTGGGTATATAGATGAATTGGAATAAATCTTTACTCTTGAGCTCTGAAGAAAAAGATTGGTAATAGATTTATTTGGAACTTTTTGAGGAGGAAAAAAACAAGTCCAAGCCGAGCGTGGTGGCTCAAGCCTGTAATCCCAGCATGTAGGGAGGCTGAGACAGGAGAATCGCGAGTTCAAAGCCAGCCTCAGCAATGGCGAGGTGCTAAGCAACTCAGTGAGACCTGGGGATGTGGCTCAGTGGTCGAGTACCCCTGAGTTCAATCTCCAGTACCAAAACAAACAGACAAACAAACAAAAAAGAAGTCCATGTGAAAGGGGACAAAAAGGGTTAAAAAGATACAGAAGCAGTATCATGTCAGAATTAAACAATGACTTATACTGTACATGCCAGGGAATGCACAAATCATCTTGTTTGGCAGATGGTTTACTTCTTCAGTCGACTTAGAGGCTTTAGAATCATTATAGTTTTGGTAAGTAGTGTAAAGTCTGATTCATTAGGTCATTCAGTTTCTCTGATTACATCAACCTATTGGGTTATTGAGGAATGAAAGAAAACCATTATCAAAAGTGTCATCTTAGAGAAGGAAATACCACGGCGAACGAGGTATAAGATGGACGCCAGGATGTTACCCTTCGTTGTGGGCCTCTTCTCTGTCTTCAGCACCATCCAGCTCTTCATCTTTAACCTGAACCCCACCATGTATATTGGCTACCAAGACAAATTCAACATCTACAAGAGTACAAATTCTCAACCAGCCTCTACCACCGAGCCACAGCTCCAGCCCTGCCTGCATGTTCTTTAATGAATGTAATGAATATTCAATTGTAATTACATTTCCCCAGAAATTAACATTAAAAATTAACATAGAAATATATGGGAAGCACTTAGAGAGGCTGAGACAGGAGAATCGCGAGTTCAAAGCCAGCCTCAGCAACGGCGAGGCGCTAAGCAACTCAGTGAGACCCTGTCTCTACATAAAACACAAAATAGGGCTGGGGATGTGGCTCAGTGGTCAAGTACCCCTGAGTTCAATCCCCAGTACCAAAAAAAAAAAAAAAAAAGAAATATATGGGAAAGGAGGTGGAATGAAAATGAAACCTAAAGACTGATACTAAATCAAAAATAGGTCATGAGAAATAGGCAGATCATGAACACCGTCACCACTCTGGCCTCAGTTGCTTCCTCCTTTATTGCATCCACAAAAACATCTACACCTCTACACTGGGCTGCCAATCTACGCTGTGAGGATCGTCGCTTACGAGCGCACCCACCTCTCCACAGCGCTACTCATCCACAGGATCATTAACAAACGGTTCAGGGAGCTCAGTCACTTGTACTTTATTTTCCAAGTCTCGCGAATGGTCCTGCACTTCTGCCCTCTGCCCTGCATTGCCAAGCATGGGTATTCTATCTACAAGGACTCTAGCTAGGATCTCGGTCAAGTTAGGTCACCTCAGGTGTTCCTCTCTCAGCACCAAGGACTCCTGGTCACCCCTTGGACCGGGAATGCTATACTGCAAGTTAAACTAAGCCATGACAGGGAGCATGGCTTCCGGTGATGCTGCTTGCTCTTTCAGGGTCTTTCAGTTTTATGCACGGAGATTTCCTGGGGGAGGGAAGTTTGCATGGACCAATTGCTGTGCCAGCGTGAGGATGTGCAACTTGTTTTCATATGAATGGTATACTACCTTTGTGCTTATGTCAAAAAAAAAAAAAATCAAGTGTCACCTTGATTATAAAGATTAAATAAAATGAATCCAATTTATAAGAATTAGCTTTCTTAAAAGCTGTTAAAAATCGACTAGAAGTTAAAAAATTGGTTGCAAAGCAGGAGTGATTAAAGTTTTATCATTTTTGAAATGCAGAAATTAAAGGAATAATATATGGAAAACATAAACAGTTGAACAAATGCCTGCAGATTTTTAAAAACTACTTTTGAAGTATAATATACATATCCTAAAACCTGTTTTAAGTGTAAAACTCAATAATTTTGCTAAATTTACAGAGTTGTGCCAATAGCACTTTAATTCGATTTTGGAAAAATTTCATTTCCTGAAAAAGATGCTTATGAACCACCATATGTGATCTATTCTCAGCACCTACCTCTAGATGAAGGCAAACACTACTCTGCTCTCTACCTCTATAAATTTGCCTTTTCTGGACAGTTCATATGAAATATATGATATGTGATCTCTTTTGTCTGACTTTTTAACCTAGCATAACATTTTTGAGGTTCATTTGTATTGGAACATCTATCAGTATTTCATTCCTTTTTTACAGCTGAATAATATTTCATTTTGTTATCCACTCAACAGTTGACCATTTGAATTTTTTCCAGTTTGGGGCTATTCTGATAATGCATATAAGACTTTATGTATGTGTTTTCATTTCTCTTGTGTAGATCCTTAAGAGAAAATGGCTAAGGATATAATAAATTTAACATTTAAAGAAACTGCCAAACTATTTTCCAAAGTGGCTGTATTATTTTATATTTCCACAAGTGAAGTATGAGTGTTCTTTTTCCTCATCTTTCCTGATACTTACTACTGTCCTTTGCTATTAATGACTAATAATGTTGCATACCTTTTCTTGTAGTTATCACTCATTCCTATTTCTTTTTTTTTAATATATTTTTTTTAGTTGTTGGTGGATCTTTATTTTTTGTTCATTTATTATTTATATGTGGTGCTGAGGATAGAACCCAGTGCTTCACGCATGCTAGGCAAACGCTCTACCACTGAGCTACAGCCCCAGCCCCATTCCTATTTTTTTTGTGTAATGTCTGTTCAGATCTTTTGCCCTTTTTTGATCTGGTTTGTGTGGTTTTTTTTATTATTGAGTTATAAGAGTTCAAATTCTGGACAAGAATCCTTTATCAGATGTGTGATTTATAAGTATTTTTCCCAGTCTTCATCATGTCTTTCATTTTCTTAACTGTTTTTTGAAACATAGACATTTTAAATTTTATGAAGTCCAACTAATTTTTCTTTTTATGGGTGTGCTTTTGGTGTCATACCTAAGAAATCTTTACCTAACCCAAGGTCATGAAAATTTTTTTTCCTGTTTTCTTCTAAGTTTTATATTTTAATTTTTAAAATGTATGTCATTTTGCTGGGCATGTTGGCACATGCCTATAATCTTAGCTAGTTGGTTGATTGAGGTAGGAGGATTACAAGTTCAAGGCCATTTGGGGCAACTTAATGAGACACTGTCTCCAAATGAAAAGTGGTAGAGTGCTTGCCTAGCATGTGTGAGGCCCTGTGATCAATCTCCAATAAACAAAACAAAAAGAATATGCCAGCTGGGCGCGGTGCCACACACCTGTAATCCCAGCACTCTGGGAGGCTGAGACAGGAGAATCACATGTTCAAAGCCAGCCTCAGCAACAGCAAGGCACTAAGCAACTGAGTGAGACCCTGTCTCTACATAAAACACAAAATAAGGCTGGGGATGTGGCTCAGTGGTCAAGTACCCCTGAGTTCAATCCCTGGTACCAAAAAAAAGATAGAGAATATGCCATTTTGCATTAATTGATGAATATGTTATAAAGTAAGGGTCTAAATTCATCTCTTTTTATGAAGTTAAACTTCTGTGTAGTGATCATTGGGTTTTGGTAGAGTTTGCATTGAATTTATAGATTGGTTCAAGAAGAATTGCAATCTTAACAATATTGAATTTTTGAATTCATAATCATAGAATATTTGTCCATGTATTTCAATTTTCTTTAGTTCCTCTCAGCAATGTTGTATGATGATAAGTGTATGTCTTACATTTCTATTAACAAATTTATTATTTTCATGATGTTATGAATGGAATTGTTTTCTCAGTTTCATTTTTAGATTACTTATTGCTAGTATATAGAAATATAATTAACTTTTGCATTGATAACATATCTTCTCAACTTGCTGAACTCATTAACTAGTTCTAGTATTTTATTGGTATTGAAGTTTTAGGGGTTTTTACTTATAGAGTAAGATCTTCTGTGGATAAAGAAAGACTAGCTTTTTCTTCTTCTTTCAATCAGGATTTCTTTGTCTCATCTGATTGAACTGCTTAGAACTAAGGAGCTGGGTGCCGTGGTGCATGCCTATAATCCCAGCAGTAGGTAGAGGCAGGAGGATCAGAAGTTTGTGGCCTTCCTGGGCAATTCAGTGAGACCCTCTCTCAAAATTTAAAAAATATAAAATATAAAAATATAAAAGTAAGAAGGGCTAATTATGTAGCACAGAGGTAAAGTACCCTGGGTTCTATCCCAGTACTGCAAAAAGTAAACTAAAAATACAGGAAGAAATGGCAAAGGGGAACATCCTTTCCTTCTTCTCAATTATAGAAGGAAAACATTTAGCCTTTTACCAATTTTTTTTTTTTTTGTAGAGTCTCTTTAACCTCTTTGGTAGGTTGAGGATGTTCCCTTCTATTCCTAGTTCAGAATTAGTTGTTGCTTTTTTTAAATCATGAATGATAGTTGGATTTTATTAAATGCTTTTTTGTGTATCTATTGATGTGTGTTTTATCTTTTATTTTATTAATATGGTATATTATATTAATGTTTGGATGTTAAGCAAATCTTTCTTTTCAGGATAAATCCCACTACATAATGTATAATCCTTCTTATATGTTGCTGGATTTGGCTTACTAATATTTTATTAAGGAATTTTGTGTATATATTCATGAGGTATTTTGATCTCTAGTTTTCTTCTTTGTGTCTTTATCTGTATTGGCATAAGATAATATTGGCCTCATAGAGTAATTTAGGAAGTGTTGTTTTTCTGGAAGAGCTTGTGTGGGGAAAAAAAAGGTATCATTTCTGCATGTTCTACTGAAACCACCTGGGTTTAGGCTTTTCTTTGTGGGAAAATTTTTTTCACCATACTGGAGATTGACCCCAGGGGTGCTTTACCACCAAGCTACATCCTCAACCTTTTTACCTTTTACTTTGAGAGGCAGAGTTTTGCTAAATTGCTGAGGCTGGTCTCCAAACTGCGATCTTGCTTCAGCCTTCTGAATAGCTGGGATTACAGGCGTGAACACTGCACTAAACTTCTTTTTGAGAAGATTTTTAATTGCTAATTTATTTATTTATTCTAAGTCTACTCATGTTTACTATTCCTTTTTTAGTCAGTTTCAATATTTGTAGGATCAGATTGGCAGTAAAGACCATGACCATTAGCCAAAGGGGTATAAGCACGGCTTTATGGGGGTCCGCTCTAGGGCAAGGTTCACGGATCAGCCAGTGTGGGTGGGGGAAGTCACGCCCAAGACTGGGAGAGGCCATTTTTATGGGTAGGTTGAGGGAGGGGCATTCTCATGAAGAGGCGTCTCTTCTTGGTTGGCTGAGGCCCAGTGACAGGTATGGGCTGATTTTAGAGGTCAGCGTGTTCATTGATGATTGGTTGGCGTCAGAGTGGTGAGTAATCCACCGTTTGGCACAAGGGTTAAGTTCAGACGCCCAGCCCCCCTTTGTCTAGCCGTCATCTTTTGACCCAGTACTTTTTGTCTAAGAATTTTTCTAAGTTGTCTAATTTGTTGACATAAGTTATTCATAGTATTCCCTCATAATCCCTTTCATTTCTTTAAGATCTGAGCGTGGTAATCTGTATCTCCTCTGTTTTTATCTTGGTCAGTCTAACTAAAGTGTCAATTTAAAAAAATTTTTGAGCCGGGTACGGTGGCGCAAGCCTGTAATCCTAACACTTAGGGAGGCTGAGACAGGAGGATAGCGAGTTCAAAGCCAGCCTCAGCAATGGCGAGGTGCTAAGCAACTCAGTGAGACCCTGTCTCTACATAAAACACAAAATAGGGCTGGGAATGTGGCTCAGTGGTCGAGTGACCCTGAGTTCAATCTCAAGTACCAAAAAAAAAATTTTTTTTTGAACCCAGGGCCTCGCTTATGCTAAGCATGGGGTTCTACCACTCCGCTCCACTTCCAGCACTCTTTTTCCCTTTCTAATATAGACTTCTAAATCTGGGCAGATAATCCCCAATTTATGATGGTCGAACTTACATTTTTTTACTTCACAATGCTGTGGAAGTGGTACAATTCAGTAGACAATGTGTGTACATGAAAAATTCAATACTATACTATGAAATAGGCTTTGTATTAGGTGATTTTACCTAATTGTAGGCAACTATAAGTGTTCTGCGTATGTTTGAGACAGGCGAGGTTAAGTATGATGTTTGATAAGTTAGTTATATTAAATGCATTTTTGACTTATAATATTTTCAACTTATGATGGCTTTATTAGGACATAATTCCACTGTTAATCAAGGAGCATCTGTCCATTCTTCTCTAATCACTGCTTTGGACTGCCTTACATACATTTTAATATGTGTGCAAATATCTTTTTAAGACTCTGCTTTAAATTCTTTTCAGTGTCTAACCAAAAGCAGAATTGCTAGACCATATAATAATTCTAATTTTAAATTTTTGAGGAAACACCATACTGTTTTCCACAATGGATGTAACACTACATTTCCACCAAGAGTTTACAAGGGTTCCAATTTCTCTGCATCCCTCCCAATACTTATTTCTATTTTGTTTTTTGTTTTTACATGGGAGCTATCTAATGGGTGTGAGGTGGTTATCTGCTTGTGGCTTTGGTTTACATTTTCCTAATGATTAATGATGTTGAGCATCTTTTCATGTGGTTATTGGCTATTTGTTTATCCCTTTTTTTTTCTTTTTTTGGTGGTACTAGGGATTGGATTCAGGCACTTTGCCACTGAGCTACACTTCTAGCCTTTTTTATTTTTTATTTTGAGACAGGGTCTCACTAAATTGCTCAGGTTGTCCTTGAACTTAGATTCCTCCAACCTCAGCCTTCCAAGTTATTGGAATTATAGGCATGAGCCACTGTGCCTGGCTTGTATATCTTCTTTTGTGAAATGTCTACTTGAGTTATTTACCTATTTTTAAATTGAATTTTGTTGTTGTCATTGTTGAATTTTAGGAGCTATTGGTCCTGGATATCAATTCCTCATATCAGATACATGATATATGGTTATTTTTTTCATTTTGTGAGCTACATTCTTATTCTGATGATATTTTTTTCTTTCCTTCCCTCCCACCCTCTTCCCTCCCTCCCTCCCTCCCTCCCTTCCTTCCTTCCTTCCTTCTATACCAAGGATTGAACCCAGGGGTGCTTAACCACTGAGCCACATCTCCAGTCCTTTTTTATTTTTTATTTTGAGACAGAGTCTGCTAAGTTGCTTAGGGCCTTCCTAAATTGCTGAGGCTGAGTTTTGTTTTTTTTTTTTTTAAAGAAAAAGGAAAAAAGTTTAGAGAAATACAGTGGACTCATGTCCCAGAGGCTGTGATTCTGCCCAACAGCAATAACAAAGGACTTTTAAAAAGGTGATTCAAAAGCTATATTCCATGTATTCTCTGTCTGGAGTTGTAATTCACTTGTTAATTTGTTTTTGTTTTTTTTTTTTGGTACTGGAGATTGAACTCAGGGGTACTCGACCACTGAGCCACATCCCCAGCCCTATTTTGTGCTTTATGTAGAGACAGGGTCTCACTAAGTTGTTTAGCGCCTCGCCATTGCTGAGGCTGGCTTTGAACTCGTGATTCTCCTGTCTCAGCCTCCCTACGTGCTGGGATTATAGGCTTGAGCCACCGCACCCGGCTTTCACTTGTTAATTTGGGAGGTGGTCATGTCTGAGATCTTTTGGTACCATCCCCAAAGTTTGTATTACTTTCTGTCCTATGGTGGGTGTGTACTCAAGGACAGATAAATCTGCCTAAAATGGGGAAAAAAGGTAATCCTGTTTCCTCTTTCCTCTGAGATTAGGGAGGGGGAGAGATTAAGGAGGAGTGGGGAAAAGATTAGGGAGGAGCAGGAAGAGAGGAAGAGAAAGAAACATGTCCATTTAAAAAATAAGTTGCAGTGGCAGAACAGCAAGGGCGGTATTCAAAGCATAAAGTGGACCACTGTTACAACTGGACAGGGCATACATAGTGCAGGGATCATGCTAAGACAACAATAAACAAGACAGCAAAGCATTATTTTTTTGTAAATAATTAACACAAAAGCAATTAGTATTTCAGCCAATCTCTGAAAACCAGGAAGACGGTAATTTGCAATCATATCAGTGAACAACAGATTGAGTTTATCTATGTAGGAGGTTAGGAAGATTTGTAAGGTCTATGAGATCAGGCTCAAATTAACTCAGGACAAACTTGCAACTGTAGAGTCCTTTGTGATCATTATTATTATTATTATTTGGTACTGAGGATTGAACTCAGGGGTACTCGACCACTGAGCCACATTCCCAGCCCTATTTTGTGTTTAATGTAGAGACAGGGTCTCACTGAGTTGCTTACCACTTGCTGAGGCTGGCTTTGAACTTGAGATTCTCCTGTCTCAGCCTCCCAAAGTGCTAGGATTACAGGCGTGCACCACCGCACCTGGCTCTTTGTGATCATTATTATTAGGCACTCTCACACAAAAACGCTTCCTTTATAGCTTCCAGCTTTACTTACTTTGGTAGGGCTGATGCAAGTTACATTTTAAAAAACCATTGTTTTTCCTTTAAAATGTACATGTAGAACTGTGCTTAGGTTATACTCTTCTGCCAAGTGTTTAAGACCAAGCTGGTCAAAACTGACCTTGTTCCTATATCTTTTTTTTTTTTTTTTTTTTTGGTACTGGGGATTGAACTCAGGGGTACTCGACCACTGAGCCACATCCCCAGCCCTATTTTGTGTTTTATGTAGAGACAGGGTCTCACTGAGTTGCTTAGCGCCTCGCCCTTGCTGAGGCTGGCTTTGAATTCGCGATTCTCCTGTCTCAGCCTCCCAAAGTGCTGGGATTACAAGCGTGAGCCACCACGCCCGGCTCCCTATATACTCTTTTTTTTTTTTTTTTTTTTTTTAATTTTTTTAGTTGTAGATGGACACAATATCTTTATTTATTTATTTTTATGTGGTGCTGAGGATCGAACCCAGTGCCTCACACATGCAAGGCAAGCGCTTTACCACTGAGCCACAATCCCAGCCCCTCCCTATATACTCTTAAGAGTCAGCTGAGATTCCTCAGAGATTACCCTTGGAGATGTATTTCAAGCCTTTTTTTTTTTTGGTACTGGGGATTGAACTCAGGAGTACTCAACCACTGAGCCGCATCCCCAGCCCTATTTTGTGTTTCATGCAGAGACAGGGTCTCACTGAGTTGCTTAGCGCCTCGCTGTTGCTGAGGCTGGCTTTGAACTCACGATTCTCCTGTCTCAGCCTCCCTAAGTGCTGGGATTACAGGCTTGAGTCACCGCGCCCGGCTTATTTCAAGCCTCTTGACTCCTTTAGCTTTCCTCTACCAATAGTGCCATCTGCTAGGATGGGTCAGGGTCTTGCTGACCATACTTGGCTTCTTTTGGAACAGGGATTAGGGACATTTCCATCTTCAATGACCCTCCGCTTTGCAGAATGTGTGCTGATTGGTTTCCTGTTCTCCAGTGTACTCTTGATCTCCTTGATCTGCAGGTAACTCACCAGAGTTATAGGGCCCAGAGAGGGGTCACATCATTCTCTGTGTTCTGGCTGACCTTAGAGGGCAGGGGCCAAAGTGTTGGCTGCTTTGTCTTTTGCCCTTTTACTTCTTTGACTTTGGTCTCCAAGTTTTTGGTTTTAAACAACCTCCCAGGCCATTTTCACCACTCTGAAAATGGGAATAACAGGTTATAACTTCAGTATCTATACTTTTACAGTTATCCTTTTCATTTAATTGGGGTTAGTATTAGTACTGGAAGTCAGTATTATATACAATCTATCCTAAAGGTGATGGCTTATTATCTCAAATTAACTCAGTTGTTTCATTAGGTGCAGAACCTCTGCAAAACACTAACGGGCAACAGTTATAAAGTTTACAAGGAAAATACAAAATGAAATTAACAGCAAAAAAAAAAAAATTCAACTTGTGTAATAGCTCTAAACCAAGAAAAATGATTTTTATAATCTCAAATTTTTACTTAGCTATACATTATATCCCCTGTTTATTTTGAGATCACAGTAATCTTTACAACAAAAATCAATCTTTTGAACACAACTTTAAGTGAGCTGAAATCTAGTCTATTTTGGAGCCATTCTAACATGGAGTTAGGTGGGAGGCAAAGTCTTATTTAAGGTAAGGTGGGGCTCTTGACAAATCACACAATACATTACATCTGAAGCATAAATCAAAGAAAGGCTAAGAGAGATTTTAACTTCCGTTTTGTGGCAAAATGCTTCCATGTTTTACAATGTCACCTTGAGACAGATCAGGCTCTCCTTATTACTTTCCAAAAATACATTTAAATTCTTATTCCAGTGTGAAGAGTCACACAGAATTGTATATGTAAATTATTGACAACACGTAGCTTTATCTAGCTATAAAACATCAAGTGACACGAATAAATATCACCCAAATTTGTTATTTCTATACAAATCTGAGACTGTTGCTACAGATAATTTTAGTTTGGAGAACACCAACTTGGTAACATGTTCTCCTCTAAACTCTACATTTAACTAACTTTGAATTTTAAAGTACAATTTAGAACCCCTAGTATACAGTAACAATAATCACAGGCCTGCATGGGTTAAGAGTACTAGCAAAAATCAAAGGATAGCTTTAACTCTCTTATACATTTAGGAAATAGTGTTACTGATCAGAAACAGACTTACTCAAAGCAAATAGGTATAAGACAGATCTTCAAATGACAATGTGGCCCTGCTATGTCAGATACAATGTATAAAGGAGCGCACTTATTAGTTGCTTTGCCAGTAAACCTAGATAAAATTCCATTTTATAAACTTTTACAGAACATTTAGACAAGGCTCAGATATAGACATAGTTCCCACATGTATACTTACATCTAGTCACATATATTTAGGGTGTCAATTATATTATTATAACCTAAAATAATAGATGTTTGTCTAATCAGTTACAAAGTAATCATTTAAAAAACTTTAAAACAAGTACAAACCCTAATTCATTTAAGACTTAATTTCCCTAAGTAATAAAACCTAACAGATAGAAGAAAAATATCTTGATAAGAGCAGATCAATGTTTTAGACTTTGCTTCATTCAGTACATTAAAGTTCTATTTAAACTTTGAGCTAATAATAGCCAATTTAATCACAAACACAAACTTTTTTCAAAGTGACTTAATTAGCTTATTATTTTTATTATTACTATTTTATTTTACAGTAGAATGCATTTTGACATATTGTACACAAATGGAGCACAATTTCTCATTCTCTGGGTATACATGGTGCAGAGTCACTCCACTAAGTGTAATTATACATGTATATAGGATAATAATGCCTGTCTTATTCTCACTGTTCTTCCCAGCCCCACAGCCTCACCTCTCCCCTCACTCCCCTTTATACAAACCAAAGTTCCTTCATTCCTCTCTATCCCCCACCCCACTATGAATCAGCATCCACTTATCAGAGAAAATATTTGGCTTTTGATTTTTTTTTTTTTTTTTGGTACCGGGGATTGAACTCACGGGCACTCGACCCCTGAGCCACATCCCCAGCCCTATTTTGTGTTTTATGTAGAGACAGGGTCTCACTGAGTTGCTTAGTGCCTCGCCATTGCTGAGGCTGGCTTTGAACTCGCGATTCTCCTGTCTCAGCCTCCCTAAGTGCTGGGATTACAAGCGTGAGC
>CM053399.1:48047180-48080021 GCA_028644305.1 Xerus rutilus
ACAGAATATCTTTATTTTATTTTTATGTGGTGCTGAGGATCGAACCCAGTGCTTCACGCATGCTAAGCGAGCACGCTACCACTGCGCCACAATCCCAGCCCCAACAAATCATTTCTTAATTCCTTTGTCCTTACAAAATACTCTAAAAAAGATTCTATGGTTCTGGTCAGCCTTAGAACTGAAGGCAGCAGTGGCAGGGGAGGTAGGAACAGAGCTCTGATGAGACCGAAATGAAGCCAGGCGCGGTGGCGCAAGCCTGTAATTCCAGCACTTGAGGAGGCTGAGACAGGAGAATCATGAGTTCAAAGCCAGCCTCAGCAACAGCGAGGTGCAAAGCAACTCAGTGAGACCCTGTCTCTACATAAAACACAAAATAGGGCTGGGGATGTGGCTCAGTGGTGGCTCAGTGGTCGAGTACCCCTGAGTTCAATCCCCAGTACCTAAAAAATAAAACAAAACAAAAAAACCAACCACAAAATAGGGCTGGGGGGTACTGGGGTTGTAGCTCAGTGGCAGAGCGCTTGCCTCGCACATGTGAGGTCCTGGGTTCAATCCTCAGCACCACATAAAAATAAAATAAAATCAAGTAAAGATATTGAGTCCATCTATAACTAAAAATATTTAAAAAAAATATGGCTGGAAATGTGGCTCAGTGGTCGAGTGCCCCTGAGTTCAATCCCTGGTACCAAAAAAAAAACCTAAAACAAATGGCATGGAGACAAGTGTCAAGAGAATGAACTTAGTCTGTGATCAGGCATCAACCAGGGGGTCTGGAGGCAGATAAAGGTTTCAGATTGGGAGCATATCAATGAACCAAGATCAGAACAAGGCTTTGGATCAGAGCTAAGTGACCTCTAAATGAGAAGGATCTGGGAAAGAGACAAAAAGTAGAGGAGGTTGTCACACAAATACCAATGAGATAGGTAGGTGGAGGCAAGTGAGTAAATGTCCACAATTTAGACTCTCCAATTTAAGGTCTACCATTGGAATCTGGCGGTTTAGTATGTCTGTAAACATAGCTGTCTCACTTCTCACCCTCCATTCCACTCTTCATGAGGTTTTAGACTTAGTTGGAAGACATGATTGTGTCTTTCACACACCAGTACTGAAGGCTTACAACCTGAATGGCTCCCTGCTTTAAGGGTCAGAGGTCAGTATCTCGCTGAATGAGACCTTGAGAGTTCTGCCTTAGAGGCTATAGTTAAAAGCGCAAAAGATTCAGCAAACCCAGGGTCATCACCGGTATCAAACACAAAAAGGGTTATCTTGGCCTTCTGAATAGGTGACTTTGGTCTGTTTCAGGACTTATCTCTGTCTTGAAATCATGTTGACTTCTAGATTGCCTGGCCCTATAACTCTAATCACTGAGTGACTGCTTTAACTCAGTCCTGTGAATCTAACCAATGTTTTAGGACTTCCAGCTATATATTCTAGAGAAACAAAGAACAGGAAATCCAGAGAGTCAGGATGAAACCAGCAGATGGACGGAGACAGTCCTTTTTGTTAGTTAGTAAACCAGTGTCCTCCTAGGAAATGAGCTCATCCCCACTCTCCCTGCATTGCCTCTCATGGAGGAAGCCCTTAGTAAATATTGGTTGAATATTAAATTAGAAGCTCTACAAATAATGAAAGTAACTGAATGAGAGAAGTGAGGGAGCCATTCCCAGCCTAAGCATAGAGCCTGAATATGGCTTTCAGATGTGAGATAGAACACTGGGATGTTCTGGAAGTAAACTAAGGTATGAGGAAATTCTTGACCTACCAAGGCTACAGAAACATTCTGGTCAGCACTGGAGAAGAACTAGGTATCTTCATTCTTAGATTGATGCTCTGCACACTAAACAAATGGTTTGTTAAAACAGAGCTTAAGTCAGCCAAAAATTTTTATTAATATAAAGTTTGCGTAAGTGAAATTTTGAAGATGATGGAATCTAATTGATAACTTCCTTACTACTTAACCTTCAGATAATCTCCCTTTTTAAAGTGCTCATTATAGTAGTGATTATTTATGCAGAGAAAAAGCCTGTGATGAAAATATGGTATTAAATTGTTCTCTGTTGAGCAAGTTTAAACAAGCTAGTCTGTAAGCAATTATTATCTTCATCAAAATTCCTAGCTCTAATGTTTTGGCTGCAGTGGCCCAGCACGTATGCCTTCTCAAACAATTGGATGGATTTAAAACACTTAAGAGATGTTTGTGCTTATATCTTAACATAGCATCAGTTCAACAGGAAAAAGAAAAAAAAAATGTAAGATTTGGCATTAAGGCTTAGTTGAAAAAAGAAAATCAAACCAAAACTAAAGTAAACAAAAACCCACAACACCTAATCCCTGCATACAAATGAGCATTCTTGATTCAGCCTTATAGAGCCCTTAGCAGTGGTACTCTAACAGAGGGTCAGGGGTGTCTTTCTTTTCCTTACTCTTTGATCACTTAACATTTCTGGAAAAAATTATTACAGAGTTGGCCTGCCAGTGGATTACCCACTATTAGCATTTTTATATGGGTGATACATTCTAAAGAGATTTCCTTTATCATTTTTTTTTGTTTTATGTTTATCCCAAACAACAACAACAAAAATGTGTTAATGTGTTCTGTATTCTGTGGAAACTGTTGGTGCCTGCTTGGTTGGGGAGAGGATTTAAAACTGAATTAGCTTTTCAAATTCTGAATTTACACATGTGCAAATGACTATGAAGAATGTGCCTTTGGATAAGATTGGGAAAGTTTGGTTTAAAAATCATACTCTTTTAAGATTAAAATAACCAAAGATGCATTTTGGAACTTACATACTACTGGGTTAGGATTCCGGTTACATTCTATACTTAATTAGCCATTACATTGTCAAATATTTGTACTGTAAATTCATTTAAAGTTACTGTAATTCAACACCTACTGTGGAGTGTCATTTGCTAGACGTTGAGGATGAAACTCAGGCTAACAGATGACTAGCTCATGCCTAGAAGAGGCTCACAGTCTAGTAGAGTCTACAGATTGGGTCATAGTAAACAATTATTGTGAACGAGTGTTATAGGCTATGAACTGAGCCTTGGGAGCCAAGAGAGGGAAGAATCTATTTTGCTGAGGATAAGGAAGAAATCAGAGAAGGTAATCAGAAATTCAGATCTAGAACTTAAAAGAGAAAAGTTGGAGCTACCAATAGTAGATTATAATAGTTTGATAATATCAGTATATTTAATTGAAACCATGCAAGGAGAAAGTTTGACTAGGGAGAGGCTCTATGCAGAAAAGCACCAAGAAAAAAATCTTTCACTTAAAGGTTTTGCAGAAGAAGAGGTAGTGGGGCTGGGATTATGGCGCAGTGGTAGCGTGCTCGCCTAGCGCGCATAAGGCACTGGGTTCGATCCTCAGCACCACATAAAAAATAAAATAAAGATATTCTGTCACCTACAACTAAAAAATAAATATTTAAAAAAAAAAAAAAAAAGAAGAAGAGGTAGTAATGAAAGACACTGAAAAAGAGGGGTCATAGAAATAGGAGAAGGAACTTATCACAAACCATAATCTAACTTTTCTTTAAAAAATGGAGGTGAGCCAAGTGTGGTGGCGCATACCTATAATCCCAGCTACTTGGGAGGCCAAGGCAGTAGTATCACAAATTGGAGGCCAGCCTGGACAATTTAGACCCTGTCTCACTATAAAAGATTTTAAAAAAAAGGAGGGTGTAGGGAGTGGTGAGTGTTGCTCATTGGTAGAACACCTTGAGTTCTCGAATTCAATCTCTAGTACCACCAAAGGAAAAAAAAGAAAAGAAAAGAAAAGAAATAGGAAGTAGGAGGAGTTGATAGTGACACTAGGAGCATAAAGAAGGTCAAGCAAGAAGCTCAAGATGTTGTAGAAAAAAGAAACAATAAGAGGGGCTGGGGTTATGGCTCAGCGGTTGAGCGCTTGCCTCGCATACGTGAGGCACTGGGTTCGATCCTCAGCACCACATAAAAATAAATAAATAAAGATATTGTGTTCATCTACAACTAAACAAAATATTAAAAAAAAAAAAGAAAACAGTAAGAGCAAGAAATTTCCAACTATAATAGTTGAAATTTTAAAAATTGGTTGTAAAACTTACAAAATTTCCCAAAAGTAGACTAAAAAGACTACTAAAGAGGTGGATAGATCAGTCAAGGAAGGAGACTAAAGTAGACTAAAGAGGTGGATAGATCAATCAAGGAAGTCCAATACGTATATAACTAAAGGTCCTGAGCCTCCAGGTTAAAAGGGCCCACCAAGAGCCAGGTGCTGTGGTGCACGCCTGTAATCCCAGCACTTTGGGAGGCTGAGACAGGAGAATTGCGAGTTCAAAGCCAGCCTCAGCAAGGGTGAGGTGCTAAGCAACTCAGGGATATCCTGTCTCTACTTAAAACAAAATAGGGGTGGGGATGTGGCTCAGTGGTCGAGTACCCCTGAGTTCAATTCCCCGGTACCAAAAAAAAAAAAAGGGCCCACCAAGTGTGTTAGGACAGTGTATGAAGAATTACCCATACCAAGGCACATCATCATGAAATTTCAGAGCCTCTAAAGCTTCCCAAGACAAAAAAAAATTGTATATAAAAGTTTGTATATATATGTGTTAATAATCACTGGGGAATATATTCCCCAGCTGCAATATTAGAAAGTATATGAATATATGACCAGTGGAGCAATGCCTTCTAAAATCTGAATTGACATTTTTTTAACTTATAATTAAAAAAATTCTTTTGCAGTTATAGATGGACAGAATGCCTTTATTTTATTTGTTTATTTTTATATGGTGCTAAGGATCGAACCTAGTGCCTCACACATGCTAAACAAGTGCTCTGCCACTGAGCTACAACCCCAGCCCTACTTCTAATTTTTTACCCAACCCAACTATCAATCTGGTGGGAGAATAGATTGAAATAATTATCAGCCTTTCAAAGGAACAAAAAAATTTACCTCCTATGCATCCTTTCTCAGAAGACCACAGAAGGAGGTGCTCACAAAATAAGGGAGTAGAATAAGAAAGAGGAAGATGCGAAATGCAAGAAACAGGAGAACCAACATAATAGAGGTCATTCTTCAAAAGAAGGAGGCATGTGGGGCTGGGATTGTGGCTCAGTGGTAGAGCGCTTGCCTCGCATGCGTGAGGCACTGGGTTCGATCCTCAGCACCACATAAAAATAAATCAATAAAGATATTGTGTCCACCTAGAACTAAAAAATATTTAAAAAAAAAAAAAAAAAAAAAAAAACAAAAGAAGGAGGCATGTAAAGGTATATTCTGGCAGGTAGAGGAGAGTTGAGAGAGTTCACATCTCTCCTTTTTTAGTGGAAAAGGCAGGATTACCTGCCAACAGTGAGTGGAGAGAGTAGAGAGGCTTGGGACAGCTCCTGTGGGGAACAAGAAAAGAATCTAAATAACTAAGAGTTAAAAGATTGTTGAGTGGTATGGAGGAGGTTTGCAGTGAAACCTGTCAATTTCTCTTGTACCTTACAGCAAGATTTCAGAAATGATCAAGGTACTTTTTCTGTCAGTCAGCTCAAGTACTACTATTTATTAGAGATCACTTTCTATTGAGATGATGTGTTTTTGCCACACAAATGGAATGATTGTCAGCAAAGGACTATTTTCACAATATTGGAGTTTCCATGCTGGAAATATGAGGGTGTTAGTAATTATATATAGTAAATAACATTGGTGGTAAACACAAATACACACACCCTTAACAAGAAACTAAGTTTCCAATATAGCTGTAACTTGGCTTTTTGAGCCTTTAAATATGTTAGCTGTTAAATCTTTTTTTTTTTTAAATATTTGTTTTAGTTGTAGATGGTCACAAATATCTTTATTTTTATGTGGTGCCGAGGATCGAACCCAGTGCCTCACGCATGCAAGGCAAGCGCTCTACCACTGAGCCACAATCCCAGCCCCAGCTGTTAAATCTTGATTAATTGAAAGTTGACTAATGAATACAGAGGGAACCAAGGACAGTAGAGAATGCCAGTTATTCTACAAGAAAAGGAAAAAAGGAAGAAAAAGAGGAAATTAGACATGATGTAGGAAACAGGATGGCTCTGTCCTCTGTCTCTGGTGTCAATCATGTTTTCAAGCATAAGAGAAATGTTGGGGCAGGTATCACCTAGCAATAGAATGCCAGCAAGCTGCCACCAGCATTTTACTGATGTTGAAATTTTCAGTTATAACTGTGACTATATAAATGTTACGGTGAGTACCTTTTCATAATTACTATTTTAATAGAAACTCCCTAAGCATTTATCATTTCACTTGTCAGAAGAATAATTATTTTATTATACTATTTAGGTGAATTTGGTCATCTCTGAACTTAGCATTTCCTCCTTGTCTCTAGTCTTTAGTCTAGAATTTCCTATAAATTTTTCCCCCCATTTATATGTGCCTAGATCCCACCTCTAGTGATTCTTACTCAAGATCTTTGGCGATACCTTGGATTAGAACATTGCATTTTGAAAAGCTTCTTAGGTGACTTTTTTTCTCCTTGAGAAATAATATTTTATTGTTTATGGAATGTGTAAAGGAATTAGAAGATAATTACAGTTTTCCTTGAACATTCATGTGTACTAAAGTTGAAAGTACTCTATACATTGTCCCCAGAGTTATTCTCCTCAAGTACATATCATGTCACTCTCCTTAAAAGTACTATCTCTCCATAAAAGTATATATCCCTCCAGAATAGAATTCAGATTCCTTAATGTCCTGCATAGATCTGACCCTCTATCAATCACAGCAGGCTAAGCTTATGTCATAATATCAACCTCTAAAATTTTAGTGGATTAAGATGAGAACTATATTTTTACTCATATAACATGTCCTACATGCAGCAATAGGGAACACTAATTTATTTAGGGATCCTGTCTGCTTCACTGACTCACATGCTTTGGATTTATGTGGCAGAGAAGAGAGGCATGGACCTCTCCCATTCATTCTTTAATGTTTTGGCTTGGAAGCACCATGTGTCACTCAGAGTAGAACAGTCACATGACTCTACCTAAGTGCAGGCTGACTGGGATATATAGACTTCTGTGGACTGGAAAGAATATTCATATGTACAGGTAGTGTCTACCAAAGACCATATCTAATTTTTCTTTAAAAAAATGGGGTGGGGCTGAGGTTATGGCGCAGTGGTAGCGTGCTTGCCTAGCACGCGTGAGACACTGGGTTCGATCCTCAGCACCACATAAAAATAAAATAAAGATATTCTGTCCACCTACAACTAAAAAAATCAATATTTTAAAAAAAATGGGGTGAGGGTTGGGGCTGTAGCTCAGTGGTAGAGTGCTTCCCTAGCATGTGTGAAGCACTGGGTTCAATTCTTAGCACTACATAAAAATAAACAAAGGCATTCTGTCCATCTATAACTCCAAAAATAATAATAATAATAATTGAGGTGAGCTGGGTGGTATACACCTGTAATTGTAGCTAAACCAGAGGCTGAAACAGGAGGATTGCAAGTTAGAGAAATGCCAGGGCAATTCTGTGAGACCCTGTTTCAAAATAAAGTAAAGAAAAGGTTTGGGCTGTAGCTCAGAAGCAGAATGCTCCTGAGTTCAATCCCAAGTACAACAAAAGAGAAGAAAAAAAAAATGAGGCGAGTTGGGTGGCGCATACCTGTAATCTCTGCTCCTTAGGAGGCTGAGGCAGAATGATTGCAAATTCAAGGTCAGCCTCAGGAATTTAGTGAAACTCTGTCTTGAAATATAATTTAAAAAGGCTGCTGATATGGTTCAATGCTAGAGTGCTTGCCTAGAATGTGTAAGGTCTTGGGTTCAATCCCCAGTACCACAAAACAAAGCAAACACACACAACTAGGGTGCAATTCACAGAATGTATAAATTCATCAATTTAAAGTATACAATTCAGTGAAATTATGTTTACAATATTGTACAACTATCATTTCTTTCTGGCTCCAATTTTTTTTTTTTTTTTTGTTGTTATCGAGGATTGAACTCAGGGGTACTCAACCACTGAGCCACATCCACATCCCTATTTTGTGTTTAATTTAGAGACAGGGTCTCACTGAGTTGCTTAGTGCCTCGCCATTGCTGAGGCTAGCTTTGAACTCGTGATTCTCCTGTCTCAGCTTCCCAAAGTGCTGGGATTACAGGCGTGTGCCACTGTGCCCAGCTTCCAAAATGTTTTCATCAGACCCAAAGGAGATCCCACATCCATTTTTACGGTTTAAATGTGTCCCAAAATTTCATGTGTTGAAGACCTAATTCCTGCTGCATCAGTTTTGGGAGGTGGGGCCTAATAAGAAGTGAGTAGGCCATGAGGACTCTGTCCTCATGAATGGATTAAAGTCATTATCACAAGAGTGGGTTTATTTTCTGGAGAGCAGACTTGTTATAAAAGTGAGCTTGAGATGTCAATTCTTCTGAAACTGTTCAAAAGAAGGAACCTCTTCCAAACTCATTCTGTGAGGCCAGTGTTACTCTGCTACCCAAACTGGACAAGGACACACAATAAAAGAAAATTACTGGGGGCTGGGGCTGTAGCTCAGTGGTAGAGCGCTTGCCTAGCATGCGTGAGGCACTGGGTTCAATCCTCAGCACCACATATAAATAATAAATGAATAAAATAAAGATCCATGAACAACTAAAATATTTAAAAAAAAAAAAAAAGAAAATTACTGGGCTGGGATTGTAGCTCAGCGGTAGAGCGCTTGCCTTGCATGCGTGAGGCCCTGGGTTCGATCCTCGGCACCACATACAAAGCAATAAAATAAAGACATTGTGTCCATCAACAATTTAAAAAATATAAATAAATAAATAAATAAAAAGAAAATTACTGACCAATGCCCCTGATACAAAAAGTGTCAACAGGGGCTGGGGTGTGGCTCAGTGGTAGCGTGCTCGCCTAGCATGCGTGAGGCACTGGGTTCGATCCTCAGCACCACATAAAAATAAAAATAAAGATATTCTGTCCACATACAACTAAAAAATAAATATTAAAAAAAAAGTGTCAACAGAATACTGGCAAATAAATCCAGTAGCTCATAAAAAATTATACACTATGGGGTTGGGATTGTAGCTCAGCGGTAGAGCGCTTGCCTCACATACGTGAGGCCCTGGGTTCGATCCTCAGCACCAAGTACAAAGCAATAAAATAAAGACATTATGTCCATCTATAACTAAAAAAAAAAATTATACACTATGACCAAGTAGGATTTATCCCAGGAATAAAAAGGATGGTTCAATATAGGCAAATCAATAAACATAATACCTCACATCCACCAAATGAAGGATTAAAAACCCTATGGCCAGGTGTAGTGGTGCACGCCTGTAATTCCAGCACTTTGGGAGGCTGAGACAGGAGAATTGGGAGTTCAAAGCCAGCCTCAGCAAATTAGTAAAGCCCTAAGCATCTCAGTGAGACTCTGTCTCTAAATAAAACACAAAATAGGTCTGGGGATGTGGCTCAGTGGTCGAGTACCCCTGAGTTAAATCCCTGGTACCAAAAAACAAAAAGCAAAAAACAAAAATAAAAAAACCCTATGATCATCTCAATAGATGTGAGAAAAAAGTGTGTGATTAAATTCAACATCTCTTCATGGTAACACTTCTAAAACAATTAGGCGTAGGAGAACTGTGTCTCAAAGGCTACATATGACATATCCATATCCTAGATCATATTCTACATTATACTGAATGAAGAAAAACTGAAATTGTCTTCTCTAAGATCAGAAACAAGACAAGGATTTTTTTTTTTCTCTTTGTATTGGGGATTGAATTTAGGGGGCACTGTACCACTGATTTATATCCCCAGCCCTTTTTATTTTATTTTTTAAATTTTGAGACAGAGTCACTAAGTTGCCCAGGGTGGCCCTGAACTTGCTATCCTTCTGCTTTAGACTTCCAAATCATGGGGATTACAGGCATGCATCACCACTCTCAGCTAGGGTGTGTCCACTTCCACTGTTATTCAATGTAGTATGGAAGTCTTAGCCACAGCAATAAGACAAGAGAAGGAAAAAAAGGGCATCCAAATAAGAAAAGAGGAGGGCAAAATATCTCTGTTTACAATATGATTTTATATATATAGGAAAACTTAAGATACCACTAAAATACTGTTAGAGCTGATAAACCAATTCGGTAAGATCACACCGTAAAATTGGTAAAATCAGCACACAAAAACTAGTGGCTTTTCAATGCACCGATAATGAAATTGCTGAGAAGGAAATTAAGAAAGCAATCCCACTCACAGTAGGTACAAAAGAAAATAAAATACCTGTGAATTAATTTAACCAACAAAGTGAATGATCTCTACAATGAAAATTCTAAAATACCATGAAAGAAATTGAAGAGGACACACACACACACACACACACACACACACACACACACACAAAAGGAAAGACATTCCATATTCATGGATTGGAAGAATTCATATTCTTAAAAATGTCTATATTCAGCTGGGTGCGGTGGCACAAGCCTGTAATCCCAGCACTTTGGGAGGCTGAGACAGGAGAATCGCGAATTCAAATCCAGCCTCAGCAACGGCGAGGCGCTAAGCAACTCAGTGAGACCCTATCTCTACATAAAACACAAAATAGGGCTGAGGATGTGGCTCAGTGTTCGAGTACCCCTGTGTTCAATCCCCAGTACCAAAAAAAAAAATGTCTATACTCAAAGGGGATGAATGGAAGGGAAGGAGGATGGAAATAGGAAAGACAGTAGAATGAATCAGATATAATGTTCCTATATTCATATATGAATACATGACCAGTGTAACTCCACTTCATGCACAACCACAAGAATTGGATCCTAATTAGAATAAGTTATACTCCATATGTGTACAATATGTGAAAATACACTCTACTGTCATGTATATCTAAAAAGAACAAATAAAACAAATGTCCATACTACCCAAAGCAGTCTACAGAGCTGATGTACTTTCTATCAAAATACCAATGACATCCTTCACAGAACTAGAAAAAATAATTGCAAAATTTATAAGGAATGACAAAAGACCTCGAATAGCCAAAACAGTTTTGAACACAACAAACTCAGCATTAAAATACCTGATTTTAAAACATACAAATCTATAGTAATCAAAACAGCATAGCACTGGCATAAAAACAAATGCATAGACCAATGAAACGTAATAGGGAACACAGAAATAAATCCACTTATTTGTAGCCAATTGATTTTTTTTTTTTTTGCCTTTTTTGCAATACTGGGGATTAAGCACTCTATCGCTGAGCTCTATATCCCCAACCCACAGCCAACTATTTTTTTACAAAAGTAACAAGTATATAGTATGTACATTGGGGAAATGATGATGCTTTCCATAAGTTGAGCTGGGAAAGTGACAAATTTTCTGTAAGAACAATGAAGTGAATATTTCAAAACAGGATTTTGAATGTTGTAAAGTGAGCTTAGCCCTTGCTTGCTCGTTCGATTGTACTCTCACACTCTCTTGCTCTTCTGCTATGGGATAACACTGCACAAAGACCTTCAGCAGATGTTGGTATCTTGGTATTAGAGTTCCCAGTTTCCAGAACTATGATAAATAAATTTCTTTATAAATCTCCCAGCCTCAGGTATTCTGTTATAGCAACATAAAATAGATGAAGATGCTCATTAAGCAGTTATTTCCTATTTCTCTCTCTTCTGAATCCCTGTCAATCACTAATGCTTTACCTCTCTCTAGATTTACCTATTTTGGATAGTACAAAAGGTTGGAATCATATTGTATGAAACTTTTTTTTAAAATAAATATATTTTTTTTGGTTGTAGATAGGTACAGTACCTTTTGTTTATTTGTATGAAACTTTTTGTGCCTGGCTTCTTTCATTTAGCTTAATGTATTCAAGGTTCATCCACATTATAGTATTTACCTATAGAGTATCATTTTTTTTTTTTTTTGGTACTGGGGATTGAACTCAGGGGTGCTCAACCACTGAGCAGCATCCCCAGCCCTATTTTGTGTTTTATGTAGAGACAAGGTCTCACTGAGTTGCTTAGCGCTTTGCCATTGCTGAGGCTGGCTTTGAACTCGCAATTCTCCTGTCTCAGCCTCCCTAAGTGCTAGGATTACAGGCTTGAGCCACCACGCTCGACTTAGAGTATCATTTTTATGGCCAAATAAGATTTCATTGTGTAAATATACCATATTTTTTTTATCCATTAATCCATTGATAGACACTTGGGGTTTTTCTATATTTTTGGCTATTGTATGTAGGAATGTTTGTATACAAATATTTGTTTGAACAACCTGTTTTCAATTCTTTTGAGTATGTACCTGGTAGTAGAATTGCTGGGTCATATGGTAGTTCTGTGTTTAAATTTTTGAGAATCCCTCAAACCATTTTCCACCTAGTCTACCTTTTCAACCTTTACTTTAGTCAAATGAGGACCAGTCACTGTTCTTGCAGCACAGGCAGTTCCTTTGGTTTTGAATTATCTCCCCTTATTTTCTGCTTATTGAGAGAAAAATTCTAACTTATTTGAAGTTCTGTTCTAACCCTCTTTCCCTTAATTCCATTAAGAATCTGTTACTCCAGTAAATTCTCACATTTCTTCTTCTTTAATTTCTTTTATTCTGACTAGTTTATATATGTATCTTCCTTGCTAGATTTTAATTTGCTTATACAACTTATTTGTCTTTTATTTTTCACAACCATTTTTCAGATATTTAATAAATGCTTATTGAATGAATAAACAAAGTAATAAATGGCTATAAATACAACCATGATGTTTTGGGACGGTGTGGTGTAGTTTTTTGCCAGTAATATGAAGAATAACAAGAGGATACTATATTTTTACAATTCTGATTTCTTTTTTTTTTTTTTAATATTTTTAGTTGTAGATAGACACCATAGCTTTATTTATTTTTTATGTGATGCTGAGGATTGAACCCAGTGCCTCACACAAGCCAGGCAAGCACTCTACCACTGAGCCACAACCCCAGCCCCCAATTCTGATTTCTTGATTGTTGGGTAGAGTCAGTGAATTCAGGAACAAGTGTAAATCATATTTTTTTTTTTTGTAAATCATATTTTTAAAAATATTTTTAGTTGTCAATGGACCTGATTTTATTTATTTATATGTGGTGCTGAGAATCAAACCCAGTGCCTCACACATGCTAGGCAAGCGCTCTACCACTGAGCTACCACCCCAGCCCGTAAACCATATTTTAATCCGGATATAGGCTGATAATATTGGAACAAAGTTTGGTATTTCAAATTAGTACATTTTTAGACTTTAATTTCTTCCAATCAAGAATTATTTTTGAGCTGGGCGCAGTGGCGCAAGCCTGTAATCCCAGCACTTAGGGAGGCTGAGACAGGAGAATCACGAGTTCAAAGCCAGCCTCAGCAACGGCGAGGCGCTAAGCAACTCAGTGAGACCCTGTCTCTACATAAAACACAAAATAGGGCTGGAGATGTGGCTCAGTGGTCAAGGGCCCCTGAGTTTAATCCCTGGTACCAAAAAAAAAAAAGAATTATTTTCGTATTGGCAGTGGTGGTTCACAGCTGTAATCCTAGTGACTCTGGTGGTTCAGGCAGGAAGATCACAAACTCAACAATTTAGTGAGCATCTGTCTCAAAATGAAAAACAAACAAACAAAAAACTGGGGCTGTAGCTCAGTGGTAAAGTGACCCTGGGTTCAATCCAGTACAAAGAAAAAAAAATTTCCAAGCTCCTAAGGGAAAGACCATTCAGTAAGACAGGTGAGTGACAAAACCATCCAGGTTTAGAGACCCTTTCTGAGGCTGTCATCCACCCAGTATCATTAGTCAAGTTGCCCTAATGCTTTCTTTTTTTTTTGGTACCGGGGATTGAACTCAGGGGCACTCAACCACTGAGCCACATCCCCAGCCCTATTTTGTGTTTTTTGTAGAGACAGGGTCTCACTGAGTTGCTTAGCGCCTCTCCGTTGCTGAGTCTGGCTTTGAACTCGCAATTCTCCTGTCTCAGCCTCCCTAAGTGCTGGGATTACAAGCGTGAGCCACCACGCCCGGCTCTAATGCTTTCTTTAAATGACTAATAAATAGCCCAGTATTAGAATAAAATCCCAAACATTATAGAACAAAAACACATAAACAGACTTAGGTTTGACTGAATCTTTTTGTGAACTGATTACAGAAAGAAAGCTTTGGGATAGGGATATAGCAGAGTTGGTAGAGGCTTATCTTGCATGCACAAAGCCCTGGGTTCAATCCTCAGCACCACCAAAAAACAAAAACCAAAAAACAAAAAAAAAAAGAGAGAGAGAGAGAGAGAGAGCGAGAGACCTTTGATTTTATGTATTATATATTTCGTATACTTTGGAAGGGGAGATTGAAAGGCATGCATGGGATCCAGGCAAGAAAATAAATTCTACTATGAAAAAGGGGATAAATAAAAGAGTTCAGTTATCCCTTACATATTTCATTTTATTTTATTTTATTTTTTTTTTTAAATATTTATTTATTTTTTTTAGTTGTAGGTGGACAGAATATCTTTATTTTTATTTTTATGTGGTGCTGAGGATCGAACCCAGTGCCTCCCGCGTACTAGGCGAGCACGCTACCACTGCGCCATAACCTCAGCCCCACATATTTCATTTTAAAAGAAACTTACTTTTAGTTTTATATTAAAATCTGAATAACCCTTAAGAATAATCACTGGGGGCTGGGATGGAAGCTCAGCGGTAGAGTGCTTGCCTCGCATGCGTGAGGCCCTGCGTTCGATCCTCAGCACCACATACAAAGCAATAAAATAAAGACATTGTGTCCATCTACAACTAAAAAAAATTAAAAAAAAAAAAGAATAATCACTGAACTCCAAATGAGATACTAGACGAGATATATATATCTTAAAGGTTATGGTTCTTCTCTTAACGTTCTTATTAACAACCATGTAACTTATGCTAATTGATGAATTAATGTAATTAAGGAGTGTTAATTTTTTCCTCAATTCTGTGTAGATTTAAGTAATATCTTACCTTCCTCAACAGAAAATTTTCAGGTTGTAAGAGAAAAATGTCTGTTGTCTTTGTGTTTATACTAGAATTTTTCTACAGATTTTCCTTGTCAGTCACACAGTAACAAAGAACTATTCTCTGAAGGGATAAAAATGAGACAGAAATAAAAATCAGGAAGTTATTTACAAACAGATGTGGTATTATATAACCACTTCTGCATGTCCAGCATTACTTGCTGAAGTGGTTTTGTTGTCTGGAATTGAACATAATAACACTAAAAAGCAAACTCCAGGTTGCAATTCTCTCTCTCTTTTTTTTTTGAAAATTTTTTTTAGTTGTATATGGACACAATATCTTTATTTATTTATTTTTATGTGGTGCTGAGGATTGAACCCAGTACCTCACGCATGCGCGAGGATCGCTCTACCACTGAGCTACAATCCCAGCCCCAGGTTGCAATTCTCTTAATCCTACCAATAGATTGGAGTAGAGTGCAAACCCTTAGCTTTGTTCTAGAACTTTTTCAGAGCAAGGCTAAGGCTAAGGGTTTTAACTGGTCTGAAATTATGAGCCTCTTTGAGATTCTGTTAAAAGCTATGGCCCTTTCTTCCCCCAAATGAATTCTACATATATAAATAATTTTGCATTCCCATTGAACATCTCTGAATGAATACACAGGAACTGCAGTGATTGTCTGAAGAGAGGGGAACTGGAGCGCAAGAGTGAGAGGGAATACTTATTTTTCTCACTATGTATTTTTAATATGTTTTTTTTTTTGGTACTGGGGATTGAACTCAGGGGTACTTGACCACTGAGCCACATTCCCAGCCCTATTTTGTGTTTTATGTAGAGACAGGGTCTCACTGAGTTGCTTAGCGCCTTGCCATTGCTGAGGCTGGCTTTGAACTCGCGATTCTCCTGTCTCAGCTTCCCTAAGTGCTGGGATTACAGGCTTGAGCCACCGCACTCGGCCCCTTTAATATGGTTTTTGAAGTTTGTAATCAAGTATTTATCTTGCCTATATAGTATATGAAAAAAAAATATTTTTTTGGTACTGGGGATTGAACTCAGGGGTGCTCGACCACTGAGCAACATCCTCAGCCCTATTTTGTGTTTTATGTAGAGACAGGGTCTCATTGAGTTGCTTAGCACTTCACCACTGCTGAGGCTGGCTTTGAACTTGCGATTTTCCTGTCTCAGCCTCCCTAAGTGCTGGGATTACAGGCTTGAGCCACCGTGCCCGGCGTATATGAAAAATTTTATGTCAAAATTTTTATTTACAGTTTTGAGTCCTGGGCTTCCTATCCCTTGCAATTTAAAATATTAAGTAGCTTTTAATTAGATATGCATTTAGTCAAGGTTTTTTTTAAAAATTTTTTAGTGGTACTAGGGATTAAACCCAGGGGTTTATAAGTGCTATACCACTGACCTGCATTCCCAGTGATGGACACAACATCTTTCTTTTATTTTATTTATTTTTATGTGGTGCTGAGGATTGAACCCAGTGCCTTACACATGCAAGACAAGCACTCTACCACTGAGCTACAATCTCAGCCCTAGGCCTGTCTTTTTTATTTTTTATTTTGAGGCAGGGTCTCACTAAGTTGTGCAGGCTGGTCTTGAATTTACAATCCTCCTCCTCAGCCTCCTGAGTAGTTGGGATTACATAATGACTAGACTACATCTAGTCAATTATTATGGATTACAGAAAGTAGGACTGTAATGGATAGTTTTAGTGGTCTGTTAATGCTCTTATATTGTATGAAAATATTGCTGATTTCTTAGAGATCTATTCAAGTCTTTTTGAATTTCACTTAGACTTTATTTGGTAGGAATTAATTTAAAAAATTAGCTTATGGATTCTTTTTTCTTAGAGGTAGACTATAAAAAAAGTTGTGTCCAAGTAAGTTATTTATTGTGAAGAAAAGAAGTGCATTACAGTTCAATTCATGTAATATCTGTTTGATTCCTTTTGGGAGGCCTGTGGCAGTGTGTGTGGTGGTGGGGCTTTCCTGTAAGGAAAATCACCAACAAAGCGGAATGTGGAACCAACAAAGTAAAGATCTTAGAATTTAGTCTAGCATTTCTCAACATTGGATATTCTAATTTAGTAGGTCTGGAACTGGACCCAAGAATCTGTGTTTCTGACATCTTCTTTAATGATTCTGATTTAGGGACCAGTGATTTTGTACATGCCGTTATGCTTTATTGGTTATAAAAACTAGTCATGAGGATTTATACTGTTGCTTTAGTTGCATCCCAGTGAACGTAAGCCCTATTTACCTTTTGAGGGGCTTGGAAAAGAAGAAAGTACAAAAACCAAAGTGATAAAAAAAAAACAAAAAAAAAACCAAGCCGGGTGCAGTGGCTCACTCTTGTAATCCCAGCACTTAGGGAGGCTGAGACAGGAGAATCGCAAGTTCAAAGCCAGCCTCAGCAATGGCGAGGCACTAAGCAACTCAGTGAGACCCTGTCTCTACATAAAACACAAAATAGGGCTGGGGATGTGGCTCAGTGGTCGAGTGCCCCTGAGTTCAATCCCCAGTACCAAAAAAAAAAAAAAAAAAACCAAAGTGATGACAACACCATCCCCCCCCCCTTTTTTTTTAAAAATATTTATTTTTTAGCTGTAGGTGGACAGAATATCTTTATTTTTATGTGGTGCTGAGGATCGAACCCAGTGCCTCACGCATAGCTAGGCTAGCACGCTACCACTGAGCCATAACCCCAGCCCAGACAACGTCATCCCTTTGCACTATGCCTTTGACAGCTATTTCTGAGTGTGCTGGGCTTGTGGAGACTATAGATCAGAGGCATTTGATGCCTAAACTGGCCCAAAGTCTTAAAGCTTATAATAAAGCCTCAAGAGTAAATATGGGCTGCTTTAGAAATGAAATTATACTCTAATCAGAGGAGATTGGAAAGCAGAATTAGGCTAAAAGTATTTGTTGAGGTTACAAATTAGTGATCAGTAATTCTTTTTTAAAAAATGTTTTGAGATGATTTCAATCTTTAGCATTTACACTTAGCTGTTTAAATAAAACAATGCTTTTATTTAAAAAAATAGAAAAGGAAAGGATGTTTGGAAACATATGGCCTAGAAAACTTAAAGGTCATCTAGGCCAACCACTTCTCCCAGTGCCTGCCTTAGAGAAACCTTGAGGTTTAGATCATGAGGCATAAATAAGCTCCCACCGCCCCCTTTAATGACCACATATAATAATAATACAGGCAGAGTACCTAGGAGGAAATAATTGCTTTGTGAGTACTAGAGCTTCAAACCTTAAAGACTTGCTAGAAAATCAACCCCTGTAGCCCTCAAGGGAAAAAACAAAAAAAAACCATGCCAAAGCAAAATCTATGATTCGAAAACCCAAACAACTCACTATGCTTAAGTGCAGTATTTAAAATAGCAAACGGAAGTAAAGCCCATCTCTGTGATGTCGAGTTCTATTTTGGTATGTAATAATTTTAAGTCCCTCAAAGTTAAATATTAAACAGACCCTTAGCTAGATGTGTTGCCAGGCATCTGTATGGAATATTACCGTGTAATCAGGATGTATTGTACTTCTCTATACAAAGAGAACCAAAGCTACTGCTTCTAAAGCTTAGGAAACTTTCGTTAGGCTGACAGAAGACAGTGCAGAGGAAATGGCTTGGGGGTGGAGGAGTATGAGAGAGGATGAAAGGAACAGTATTCATGCTATCCGAATTAGAGTCAGGATGTTTATGCTCAAATCTTGTCTTGGCTCCATGTTGAGTGTACTGAATAATGGGGACATGGGAAAGTGTATCTCTGAAGTCCCTAAATTAGGCACTAAATGTACTAAATTCCTCTTCCAAGTGCTTCATATTTTCAATAGTCTATGTATATTTCTGAATATATATTGTGATTAAAGTCCACAGCTGGCTAATGCTAATTATTCCTCTTGCTTTTTTGTTGCTAGTATCTTCCCTACAGCTATTATTTTTTCATTCTGTTGTTTACAAGTTACATGCCTCTATAGGATTGTAACTTAATGGGGAGTGTTTTTATTTATTTTTCTAACTCCTTTTTTTTTTCCTTTTTGAGACAGACTCTTCCTTCCTATGTTGCCCAGGCTGGCCTGGAACTCCTAGGCTCAAGCAATTTTATTAGCCTCCTGTGAAACCATGACTACAGACCTGTGCCTCTGTACTTGGCTTATTTAATCTTTCATTTTTTTTCAGATAGTGTACTTATTGTGCATTTATTTCATGCTGGGCATTATATTAGGAATATAGCATGTAATTATTAGCAAGATAGACCTCGATTCTGTCCTTAAAGAGTATACAATCTTCCTTAGCATTGTGTACACACATAGTTGGCCTTGTTTGTTAAATGATGTGAACATTAGGTTAATGAAAATTACTAAGTTAATGCCACTCAAAATGGCATTAAAATATTTTAGATGTCAGTGTCTCTAATAAATATTTGACCAGTATTAACATTAACTAATGTTCACACAAGTGGGAGCTTAGACACAAGACTATATTTAGAAAAGATTATATTTAGTTTATTATTTAGAAAATGAACATCAAGAGCAGATGTAATAAAGGGTTTTTTTTTTTTAGCAATTAAAAAAGTCCCATGCATAATTTGCAAATGGAATTGACAAACAAAAATAACTCTTTGTATCTCATTATTGCCCTCTTACATTATTTCAGCACACAAAACAGGCAGTAGCAGTAGCTTTCAGAGATGAAAACAATTACTCTTCTGGGTCTGAATAGAGAAAAATCTTGATGCCTTCTATTGAGTTGGCTTTCTTTGCAGATGTCACTCACAAGAAAAACGGGACTTTAACAAAAGTTGTAATGGTTTTGGAAATGGAAAGCTTAAGAAACTCTAGCTCAGTGTAGAGCTTATGTTTAGCACCGCTGTGTATGCCTCCCTTCAATCCCCATCACAAAAACAAAACAAAACAAAACAAAAGTTCCGTAAAGGGCTTTGTGGGCAGCAGGTGGAATTTACCTGTAGTGCTGTTAAGTTCTGTGGCTTGCTTTCACATCCACGAGTTCTTTCCTTCTGTGTTGGGAGTATAACTACCATAATTTGAGATTGAAGAAGGTTGGAGAGTTAAATCCATCTAAGTATGACCCCGTTCTCGTAAGGGGTTCAAGAATGTGAGTGGACTAGAGCAGAAACTGTTAAATTTTATTTATTTTTATTTTTTTTTAGTTGTAGATGGACACAATATCTTTATTTATTTTTATGTGGTGCTGAGGATGGAACCCAGTACCTCACGCATGCGAGGCGAATGCTCTACCACTGAGCTACAATCCCAGCCCCAGAAACTGTTAAATTTTGAGTTTGGAGTAAAACCTTTTGTGACTCGCTTAATTTCAGGTTGTCTCCTGTGTTTTCCAGTGTGCCTCAACAACAGCTGAAAAAATGGGTTTTCTTAATTTAGAACCAATTCAGTTTACCAGGAATCAATTTATTTTCCACACAGAGATAACTGAGTCACATTACATTTAAGGCCTTCTTCTAGAAAGGCCAGGCCAAACATCTTCTGGCATCAGTATTAGGTAGCCAAAGAGTTAATACTAGTAATTCATGTATAATATCCTTTTAAAAATATGTATATATATTTTAGTTGTAGATGGACACAATATCTTTATTTTTTTAATTTATTTTTATGTGGTGCTAGGGATTGAACCCAGTGCCTCACGCATGCAAGGAAAGCGCTCTACCACTAAGCCACAATCCCAGCCCCTAATATATCTTTTTTTGGGCAAAGACACAATAAACTTTATCAAATCAAATAGTGGTTCTTGACACAATTTGAGTTTGATCATGAATAAGTTAACTTATTTGCAGGCTGAATCTTAAACTTTTTATTGTTTTTGATGCTTGTCCGGCAGCTGAGTAAATAGTTCTTTAGACAATTGAATTGGCTTGGGTTTTGAAACAGCTTTGCTTTTCTTTTTTAAATTTTATTTTATTTAGAGACAGGGTCTCCCTGAGTTGCTTAGAACTTCATTAAATTGCTGAGGCTGGCTTTGAACTTGCTATCCTCTTGCCTCAACCTCCTGAGTCACAGGGATTACAGGTGTAATCCTCTGAAATGTAACTAATCCATGTAAAACTGTAAATTTTGAAATTCTAAATTTTGAAATTCAATTTTCATTATTGCTCAATTTTGTTCATTTTAGTACCAAGGTTTATTTAGTGATATATTGGAGGAGAAACTGGGTTACGTGGTTTCCTAACATCCCACCAAGTATATACGGGTTTGGATTTTTCAGTGATTTACATTATTGTTTTTCAAGTAGATTGTCATAATGGGTTAACATTTTCCTTCAGAATTCCACTAATAAGGCACATATTCTCACTGCTAATATTCCATTGCTTTATTATTAAATGACACCCCTTTTCTAGTTTTTGGTTTTATAAGCCCATAGGCCATTTTAAATAAATTCTGAGAATGCCCTTTGAGCTTTTGGCTCAGGCCAGGATTCTTGGAACCCTAGTGCTTTTTGAGTTCTGCTACTGCTGCAGTACCTAAGGTAGCTTCTAGCCCTTTGGTTTTGTAGGGCTCCCTCAGGCCGAGAGCTGGGAGAACGGAAAGAACTCATCAGTTTGTATGAAGACAGGCAGCTTTTTCCCAGACTCTCCCAGCTCCGGTTTTTCTTGCATACCAGAAGAGCCGCTTTTTTCCTTCAGTGATTGAAACCATCTGGACTGCAGGGGGGTCACGTGTGTATGAGAAAATGACATAAAGTTTTAGACCCGCTTGTGCTTTGCTCCAGACCCAGACAATTCTTGGTCGGATGGTGCGGAGGTGAGGGCTGTTCAGTTTGAGGGGCAACTTCCCATCCTGGCCTCCCCCGCCCCCCTTCCCATCCCTATCACCCACCTTCCCTGGAGCAGCCTCAGCGCGGCTTCCTCGCTCCCCGCAGTGCCTAGTTGCACACCCCTCCGCCAGTCTCCAGCAGCCCACCCTCTCTGCCTTGGGTGGAGGCACACATCTCCACGCCCCCTCCCCTCTCCTGCCGCAGCCGGGCCGCAGCCCAGGGCGCGGATGCTTGCCCGCCGCCCGCCCTCTCTGCGGGAGCGGCTCCTCCTCCCGGCCGCGCGCGGTTCTCCCGGAGCCCAGCGCTGTGCTGAGCAATCGGCCTGCGTGGGGAGTGCAGAGGTGAGTGCCTCCAGCCCTCCACCCGGAGCTCTCCTGCTGGGCCCCGGTGCCTTTGCTCCCGGGTGGGTGGCCCGCTGAGGGGGCGCCGGCTCTGCCTCTGCCGCGCCCTGCCCCACCCCTGCACTTCTAGCCCTTTTCCCGCTATTCCTGATTCCTTGTCGGGGTAGGTTCCAACTCCGTGAGTATTTGCATGCGGGACGCGGAAGGCGCGGTTGGAGCAGCCGCGGGTGGCTCCTAGGGGTTGGTGGGGACTGCCCTCCGGGTGGTCGCGGCCAGCCATCTTCCGCCGGGCTGGGGCCGCGCGGTGGGGGGTGGGGAATCTCGCGGCGAGGATGTGGGACAGCGGGGAGCTGCTGTGAGCCGAGCCGAGGACGAGTTGCGGGCGGTCTGGGAGTGGGCTGAGCACGCAGTCTTGTTCCCTCGAAGCGCCCAGGCAGCTCTTACCTGAAGCGGTTGTGTGCTTGTGTGCAGACTCCTTAATAGAGCACACACACACTCTCCACTGAACTCAAACAAAGGAACATTAACTTTTCACTCTATTGCTTCAACTATTTAAACTGTGTTTATTTGTGGATGATTATTTTTCATTTTTGCCCTTGTTCTGATGTGCACGAAGTATTAAAGTTGTTTTTTAAAAAGTGACCCAAGACTGAAGGAACACATTTTAGCCAGTGTTTAACGCTGCCTTGTCCAATAATGTAATAACTGAGTAGAGTTCAAGAGACTGGATGTTTTCAAGTGTTTCTGAAGAGGAATTATTACATTTTCCTGAGATTTTTTGTATGAATATAGTTTATAATTACTTAAATATGAATAAAATAACTTCTTCACTAAGTGAGAGAATTTGCCAGCATGCTTACTTAGCCCAACTCTTGACACCCCCCCATTCAGGTGTTTCTGCTGTTGGACAGCAGGGTCTTGGGAATGAAGAGGTCATTATCCCATCTCCAAGACAGTTTTGAGCTACCTGTTATGTGCACACACTTCAACAGGCCATTTTAGGATAGGGCCACTATGATAAAATCCAACAGATTGCATTATTGCTTTGTTGTATATTTTATAAGTGATATTTTTCAGAAGGCAATCCCTTCATCAGTCTCCTCTGCCCTAAAATAGAAGTTTATAAAGGATCAGAAATAGTGTAGGTTCCAGAAAGCTAAACAAACATAAAGGCTGAATTGCCAATAGTCTGTCTCCCATGCTGAATTAAGGAAAAACCAAGCAAGACCTCAAGAGCTATTGGACACATGAAATGAAGCAAAGGCTTCCTGGATTCTGCTTGGCTGGTAGAGACTTACCAGGTGACTCACACATGTTTAGTTTTCCTTTTTATTTACCTAGTAAATATTATCTTTGGAAAAACTCCCCCAAGATATGGGAATAAATTCAGATGTATATGGGAAGTGTTATCCCCTAACCGGACTAGAAGGGCACCCATTTTTGGTAGACAACTCCAAGGCGATTTTTATTTTCAAAGTTTTTTTTTTTTTTTTTTTTTTTTTAAATTCAACACTTAGATTGTGATGGGCTCAAAAATTAGTGAAATGCTTGCTCTTGAGTTTGTGGACCTGTTGGGGAAGAAAGACTAACATATAAGACAATTTCTGGTTGATTAGCTTAGGATATAAGAATGATAGAAACTCAAGGAGAAAATGATGATGAGACAGGGTGGCTTCAAAGAAGAAAGGAGCTTCCAACTGGGTCTGGAAGTGTGGTTGTGAAACTGGTGGAGAGTTGCTGGGGAGAGTTTTGGACAGAGCAGAGAGCTGGCTGTTTGGATGAGAACTAGGGAGAAAACTAATAACTGAGTATTGACTTTGTGTCACATGCCATTCTCTTTTGTCCTTCACTGCAGTGAAGCAGGTATTGTTCTTCATGTTTTAAAGATGAGGGAATTTTTGTTTTAAAGAAAGAAGATCAGAAAGATAAGTAGCCTGCTTAAGATGACCCTTTAGTAAATGGGAGAGCTGGAATTCCAGAGTCAGAACTCTGGCTTGTGCTTCTACAGCTGCCTTTCTAGTGAGCAGTGGGAGGTCCAGCTGAAGCCTACCTGTGGTAAGCTTGAATTCTGGCTGAGGGGTTGGAACTCTATCCCATGGACATTGGTTAGTTTTTAAAGAGTTTTGAGAAAAGGAATGATGAGCAAAACAGTGTTTTTAGAAGATTAACATGACATCTGTGTATAGGAATGTGATATGCACTTCACAAGTCACATGCAAGTCCTAGTTCTTAATTAGGAAGTTATAAAAGGGAATATAGCCAAGATATCTGAATGTTTCAGTTTCTGCCCCATTTATAGTACCTTGCACTGGGTAAGATCTAGTTGCAGTGACCACAGGGCTGCATCTTAGCAGGCAAACATTGAAAAGGTGGCTTGCCCTTTATGCTCTCCACATGTTTCACAATTCTTTGGTGAAAGTTTTTTTTTTTTTTTTTTCTTTTTCTTTAACAACTACCCTGAGAGGTAGATCAATGCTATAATTTGTTTAAGAGCCTTTCTTTTCCTAAACATTTTATTTGAGATACACCCCCTATCCCCACGAATACATATATAACATTCTCTTGTTTCTTAAAAATGCTGAATTTTAAAACTTGGTAAAGTAAAAATGATTTGAGATTACCTTGCCTTTCTTACTGAGATCAATTAAGATAAAATGTGTATTTATTTTACTTTTTTTAAAATGGGGGAACAGTTAGAGGCCTTTGGTGAATTACTGTGTGGGAATTTTGAAGGAATATGAATGCCAGGATTTACAGATTTGCAAAAAAACTCTCTCTACCTCTCCACATTTCTTACCAGCGACTTTTGTCTTTTACATATGAGGCTGGGGAGCTTACAGGACTATTGAATACCCAAATTTATAGCCCAGCCCTTTGATTCTCTGCAGATAATAGGCACAGGAAGGGCAGCTATGGGTGGAACCATTTTATTAGAATTGTCTGCCACTTTGAATACAATCTGGGTATCTTGCTGTTCCTTGTGCAACCTCTAGGCCTTTTCCTCTCATTTGTGCCCACAAGACTTGGTTTTTAGACCCAGGAATGTCAGGTAACAGGAGGTTGCACAGAAAAGTGTAGCTGACAGGCAGAAAAATAAACTTTGTCAATCAGAAAATTTTTATTTTAACTAATGTTAAAGTCTTTTTTTGTTTTTGCAAAAATGCAAAACTAAAGGGTGACGGAGAACTGTTTTTACCATCAAGAGCCACTACCCCTGGAGGACTGCCCTGTTGAACGGGGTTTTTAAATGATCACAAGCAACTCTTGAGGATGTGATTCAATTTGGGTTCTGGACCTTTGAGGAACCTGACTTCTCTTAGTGTAGGGGTTTTGCAGTTCAAAAACCTGCTTTAAGTTATAGCTTTGCTATTTATTTAGAGGTTTCTGGAAGTTAATGTGTGAGGGATCTTCTACCTTAGTTTTTCTACTTCTAGACCATGGTAATCCCTTAGCACCAGACACTGGAAGTCATGCCAGAATTACCCTCTGGGTTTCTGCTCCCATTTTGTATCTCATATCCCCTGAAAGTCATTTTAGCCTGCTTGTAGATCAGAAAGGAAAACTGTCTAGAGTTTCCTCCAGAGAGTGGCAGCACTTAGTTGGTGAGCTTTTGGTCAGAGTTCATGTGAGAATGCTCTCAAGCTTTGTTTTGAGATTTGGAGCGGCTGTGGGGGGGGGGCGGCGGGGGGGGGGGAGGGAGGTCTCAAAAAGAATCTTTGTCAATGCTGTTATTTAAATGTATGAAATGTTTGGTCGCATTTTTAAAAAATATTTTTAGTTGTAGATAGGCACACTACCTTTTTAATTTATTTATTTTTATGTGGTGCTGAGGGTTGACCCAGTGCCTCATACGTGCTACACAAGCACTGTGCCACTGAGCCACAACCCCAGCCTTATTTGGTTGCATTTTTGATGCATTGCTTACAAAGTTGTTAATATTTTTTTTTGGTAAGCCTTTGTCATTTTTATAATTTATTACAGAAGTGATTTAGGTTTTCTAAAACAATTAAAATCTTAGAAAAATAGGACTAGAATATCCCTTTAATACTCAGATATGATCTCATAGTGTAGAACTTTTTACTATTTTAACCAGCTCCATCTCCATATATCCTTAAATCTTTCTCAAGAGATTTGAGCTCTTTCAAGTGATTTCACAACCTCCCTAGGCAATGCTATCTAAGATTTTTAGATTGATGATCACAGTTCATCTCCTTGTAGGTGGCCTGTTTTCTTTTATTGTTTCTTACCTTTACTGCTTCCTTATCCCTCTTCTGCGCATAGCTGTTCACAGTGAACATCTTTCCTGGACCCCAGTGGCAGCTAGGAAACGTACAGATTGTCCCAACTCTACCCATCCTTTTCTTGCTCCCTCTCTGGCTAAACAAGCTGAGCCTTCTGTTTTTCTTTGTAAGTCTTGCTTTTTAGACCTATGATTACATCGTATACTTGTTGCTTTGTGTTTTGTTTTATACAGGAAGTCAATATCAGATATGTTGGCAATTAGAGCTTTCAGTTTGGAAGGAGCCTTTTGGAATAAAATGTCCTCCTCCCACCAGCAGCATAAGTAATTGTGGGACATATATAAACTCTGGAGATGATTTTTTAAAAAAATTATCATCAAAAGAATTCTACGCAAGTCCTTTAAGGGCTTAACAAGGATCCAGCCTTTGCAAGATTGCACTGAAAATAACAGACTATCCCAATTAAGGCCTTTCTAGAAGTGTGGGAATCATTTGTTTAAACTGGAATGTAGGATCCCCACGCAAATGTGATAGAAACAATCTGCTTAACTCTTTGTTAAGGGCCTAAGAGGTAAACCCCGTTTTTCTGGGCCTCTTGTGATAAAGGACCATAGTGATTAGAATATACTGGAGATATATCCCTGTTTTTTACTGTTCTAACTTTATTTTAATTACTTTGAATGGGCAAGGGTCACTTTTGGTGACTTTTTGTCTTTTTTGGAGGGAGGATGGTATTTGGTACTTAACCACTGAGCTACATCCCCAGCCCTTTTTATTTTTTTATTTTGTGACAGGGTCTCCCAGAGTTGTTTAGGGCTTCACTGATTTCCTGAGGCTGGTCTTTAACTTGTGATCCTCCTGTCTCAGCCTCCGAAATTGCTGGGATTATAGGCGTGCACCATCGTGCCTGGCTGGCTTTTTGTCTTTTTTTTTTTTGGTACCAGGTATTGAACTCAGGGGCACTCAACCACTGAGCCACATCCCCAGCCCTATTTTGTGTTTTATTTAGAGACAAGGTCTCACTGAGTTGCTTTAGGGCCTCGTGGTTGCTGAGGCTAACTTTGAACTCACAATCCTGCTGTCTCAGCCTCCCCAGCTGCTGGGATTACAGACAGGGCACTCGACCACTGAGCCACATCCCCAGCCCTCTTTTGTGTTTTATGTAGAGACAGGGTCTCACTGAGTTGCTTAGCGCCTCGCCGTTGCTGAGGCTGGCTTTGAACTCGTGATTCTCCTGTCTCAGCCTCCCAAAGTGCTAGGATTACAGGCTTGCACCACTGCGCCCGGCTGGCTTTTTGCCTTTTTTTGATGTGAAATTGAAGTCTTGGATATTAATTTAGCTACGACAAGTTTGAGTGTAGATATTTGTGAATTTCCTCCTTCTCCTTTTGGAGGGGCCAACTAGAGCTGCGCAAAGAGAGCTTTTAATGAGTGAGGGTCAGTGTCCTGAGAGGTTCTGTCCGAGAATAACTTGCTGGAGAGTACTTTTTTCTTTTTTAAACTTGTTTTTAGTTGTTGATTGACCTTTATTTATTGATTTATTTATATGCAATGCTAAGGATCGTACCCAGTGCCTCCCACATGCGAGGCAAGCGCTTTACCACTGAGCCACAGTCCCAGCCCCCGCGAAGAACTTCTTTTTTTTTTTGGCACTAGGATTGAACTCAGGGGCGCTCAACTACTGAGCAACTACCCCAGCCCCATTTTGTGTTTTAATGTAGAGACATGGCCTCGCTGAGTTGCTTAGTGCCTCGCCATTGCTGAGGCTGGCTTTGAACTCGTGATTCTCCTGTCTCAGCCTCCCAAAGTGCTGGGATTACAGGCGTGCGCCACCGTGCCTGGCTGCAAAGCACTTATTATTATTATTCTGCATACACTGTTTTTCCTTGTGCTTCTATGGAGAAAGCACTGAGCTAGTGCTTATGAGCATCTCTTTATCCTCTTATTACTTTTCCTTGGTGAACATAATATTAGGGGTTTGATGAATCAGTGAGTAGATGAAATTAAGAAATTAGGTGGGAAATTACTTTTGGATATGGGTGTTGGGTACCTCCTGCTGCAGATGCTGCTGTTGGCAAGTGGCTGTTTATACATCACTTCGGTGTCTCCCCTGGTGCTGTGATGACCCCGATAAGGAGGTTCAACATAAATAGATGTATTTTCTAGTGAGTAAACAGGGCCTAGTCAGCTATTTTTCTGTTAGTTATGTTAGAGTACATTTAATGTTGCTGGGAACTCCAGTTGCGTGATATTGTCTTGCATGAGGGAGTGCTACTCAGTGGTTAGTAGGAAAGACTGCCTGGAGAAGCTTTTCCTGAGTGTTCTTTTCTCTTGGGTCAGGAATGGATTCTAAGTGCTAAGACCCTCAGGCTTCTGTATACTGGGATCAAGTCTAAGGGAATGGAAGTTCTTTCAAAAATTGTGTACTTGGGCGGCAAACACTATAAATCCTAGGTATAGGAAGCTGAGAAGGAGAATAGCAAGTTTGAGGACAGCCTCAGCAATTTAGCAAGACCCTATCTCAAAAGAAGAACAAAAAGGTTGGGGATGTAGCTCAATGACCCCCTGGCTCAGTCTCTAGTCCCTCCAAAAAGGGGGAAGGGGGCTAGAGGTGTAGATCAGTGGTAAAACGCTTGCCTAGCACGTGTACTTATATGGGAGGAAAATCAAAGTTTTTTGCTTCTTGGTGGACACTAGAGTCTGTATATACAACTTGCAAATGAGTAGTGCTGTGGGGTTAGGGTTTGTATAGAAAAGCCGGACTTAAGGTCAGAACATCTATTTAAATCCTCATTGTGCAATTAATTAGAGTTATCAGTTGTAAGTGTTCTGTTTTGCTGTTTTCCCCCTACATCTGTATTTTGGCAGGTCACTGCTTTAGAGTAGTATTTAAGACTATAGTGTTTATACAGAAATTGGTGCAAGAGTCATTGGAAATGGGCAGAGGCCCCCTTTTATCTTGTTTCAGGTGGACCATTTTTAAAACTCGCGTAACTAGCTCAGAATCAAAATTAGTTAAAAAGAGAATTAGTTGATAAAATAACATCTTTATCTATTCCACATTTAGATTTGTGCAAGAAATTCAATCTGGGAGCAATATTACATACTCAGCTCTGTCCACATTTAAGTCACCTACGTAATTCCCATGTAGTTGTCACTGTTACCAGTCCCTGGAGGGTCAGGGGTAGATCTCAGGATATGAGGCTCTTGACTTGGTTGAAGCCACATCAAGAACTGGTCCTAGTGGGTCAGCATTATTTTCTGTGGTTTATCACCAGAGCTGGGGGTGTGGGTGGGGGCGTGGAACAGGGAAAAAAAATGGAAGGGCAGACAGTTCTGTGGAAATTGATAAAAAATTGAAAAAGTGAAAACTTTTTTCCTCTTTATTAGCTTAGACCTTTGTTCTGTGGGAAATTCTTGTCACTTAAGGTCATTTTACAAATACTCATGGTAGCTAGATGAAGGTACCATCCATGACTCCTGTACATAGGTGGGAAGAGCCTTCCTGGATGATTATCTGGATACATCATTTGAGTTATGCCCATTTTCTTTTCCTCTTTTCCTCCTAAGTTTTGGTGTTGTTGTTTTTCTGGGAATGTATTTGGCTTTAGCCTTAAGATTCTTGCAGGGCCATGGGAAACTGGTGGGGTGGAAGCAAGTGTAATGTGTTGCCAGGTATGGGAAGTTTTGACACTTAGATAAATTGCCAGGAAAGAAAGACAGAAGAGCTTATGTAGAGAGCATGAGGATTGGGAAGTCAGGGGGAAAAGTGGCATAGCAGATGGTGTAACTGATTTGGCCACTGTAACTGTCTCTGCTAAGATGGGACTGATATTAAATGGTAGGGTGTGCTGAGATATAATATCATTGCCTAAAGCGGAAGATGATTTTTTTTTTCTTAAAAGGTTGTGTATCATCTTGATTTCTTTGAAATTTATATGACATTATTCATAAATGAGTGTTTGCAAACACTTGAGTATGTGTCTTAACTCTTTGCCAAGCATAGTGGGAGATACACATGTATGAAGAAAATAAAATGTAACCTGAATCTCAGAACATGTTCCTAAGGAACCATATAAAGCATTATTACCAAGCTCTAAATTGTGAGTTACAAAGAGGAGACTAGGGACCCAGACAAGGCATAAGACTTGAGGCTGATGGCAAGTCTTGGGCACAGTGGAGGTGTTCGAATGTATTGGAGTGCCCAGGGCTCAGTCTTCAGCCCCTGCTTTCTTCTTAGGTTGTCGCATGGCTTTAAAGTGTTCGTATTCATGGAGTATTTACTCTCCGTGGTAAGGGTTTTTTTTTTTTCTTTATTTTATTGCTTTGTATGTGGTGCTGAGGATCGAACTCAGGGCCTCACGCATGCGAGGCAAGCGCTCTACCGCTAAGCTACGATCCCAGCCCCATGGTAAGGGTTTTAAAGCACTGATAAAACCTTCCAGTCAGCCTCATACTGTAGGCACTTTTGTCATTCTCACTTAAAGGTGTTGGAACTGAGGCACAGAGAAATAGTGAACTTTCTTCTTTTTTTTTTGATACTGAGGATTGAACCTAGAGGTGCTCAATCATAGAACCATATCACCCCCCCCCCCCCGTTTTTTTTTTGGGTACAGGATCTCACTGAATTGTTTAGGATCTTACTAAGTTGCTGAGGCTGGCTTTGAACGTGGGAACCTCCTGCCTTATCTTCCCAAGTCTCTGGGATTACAGGTGTGTGCCACTGCACTGGTGGGAGATCACCTTTCTTGAGATCACGTGTTCATGCTCTGGAGAGGCAGGATGTGAGGCATTGCAGTGGTATCCTGGATGTAGAGCCCTGACTGATTCTGGATAGCCTTACTGGTCCTAGCTCTCCCACTCCTCCTGTCCCTTTACACTCCAGAGCATTATTTAGGCCTCATCTAGGATCACACTTAGAATCCAGATTTCGTAGCTGGGCGCGATGGCGCAAGCTGTAATCCCAGCACTTAGGGAGGCTGAGACAGGAGAATTGTGAGTTCAAAGCCATCCTCAGCAATGGTGAGGTGCTAAGACAACTCACCTGTCTCTATCTCCAGTACCAAAAAAGAAGAATCCAGATTTCCTATCAAGTCCCTTGTAAATTAAACCTCAGCCCTCCACATATTTTCCACCTTACTCCTGTCTCTTCTGTCTCAGGTCCTTTGTCCCTCGCCTGTAATGCTGTTTTTCCCTGAATACTGCTAGTTTGTACCCTCAGTTCATTCATGTGTAGGCTCAAATGCACAACCTCAGGGAGGCTTGCTCTGACCATCCTATGTAAAATTGCCTTGAGTCACTCTTTGATCCTGCTTTGTTTTTGTTGCTAAAATTATATTACGTATTTGTGTTTTTCCTGTTTGCTTTCCCAAATAAACTCCATGAGGTGGGTACTTGGTTCATTTGTTTACTGACATCTTTACTTTGTGTAATAGTACATGGAAGATTTTCTCTAAATATTTGTTAAATAAATAAAGGGTGCATTTGCACTTTGACATGAATTCACTTGGATAACATAGCAGAGAAGAAAGAATTGTGCAGTTGATAGCTAAAAGTCTGAGTCTTAATTGGCTTTATATTTATTACCAAGGCTTTACCATGATATCTAGCCAAGAAAATGCTCAGAAATTCTTGGTTGAATGAAGACACCGTATCTCAATACCATACATTGAGTCCTGAGGACAGTGAATAGTGTGGGCTGGAGTGCTCAGAGAAAATCTTTGGAAGACTTGTAGACTTTGAAGGAAACATTGGATTTCATTGGACACATAGGAATCAGGAAAATATATATATATATATATATTTTTTAAAGACTTTTCAGTGTTTCTGTTTATGGAAGGGGAAACTGAGCTCAGAGAGGAAAAAGGCACACAGCTAGTTTGTACCAGAGCCATGTCTGGAATCCAGGTGTTTCAGTTCTCTTTCCTCCATGCAGTGACTTTGGGGCTGGGGGTAGGGGCTACTGGGAGCAGCATGAGCAAAGGCCCAGAGGCAGAAAAGATGTTGGCTTTTGTGGGATGGAGATTTTAGGTCATCCTAATTGAATCCTCAGGTTAGTGAATGATTCCTGGGAGACGGAGTAGGCTGTATGAGGTGAATCATATCCTGGAGGATCACAAATGTCATCTTGAAGACTTTACATTTGGAAAGAGAGGGAGGCTAATGAAAATATTGTTCTTTCTTTCCAGTGAAGGTGACATACAATCAGTGGTATAGAAGATGGATTGGAACTGGGCTGGGGTTGTGGCTCAGTGGTGGAGCGCTTGCCTAGCATGGGGCACTGGGTTCTATCCTCAGCACCACATAAAATAAAATAAAGTAAAGTAAACAAAACAAAATAAAGGTCTTATGTCCACCTACAACTAATATATATATATATATTTATATATATATATTTAAAAAAAAGAAAATGGATTGGAACTGAGGAAGAAACTGCAGGCTTACAGCAATTAGGAAACCCTTGTAATAATCCAAATATTATTGTAGCCAGGGGCTTAGTAGCATTTCAGTTTGTTTT
>CM053399.1:48080521-48119191 GCA_028644305.1 Xerus rutilus
AAGATCCAGAATTCAAACCCTAGTTCATTTGATTCCACAGCCCTTCCCACTGCTTTGTGGTGCCTTTTCTTGCTGAAATCATGGAGAGGGAAGGATATTCTGGGGTGAATTAAGGAACTTGTGGTATCCAGCTCACTCTTCTGAAGAATAACACTCTATCTCTTGTGCCACTGGGGAGAGGACTAATACTGTCCAAGGGTATGAGTCAAGCAGGAAGACACCAGGAATTCTTTAGATTATCCCTGTTTCTTGGGGAGGGAATTTTGTGCCGTGGCATCTAGGCTTTGGTGGTAGTTTGGAAGAAATGGATCCTGAATTCATCCACCACCAGTTATCCAAGTGAGGGAAAAGGCTGGGAACGTGGCACACAATAGGGATGCTGAATTTTACAAAGCTCTGTTTTTGTTTGTTTCTTAATTTGGGACCAGTATAAAATTTCCAACTTTTAAGTTTTTCCCAAGTAAAGGACTAAAAATAAACAATAACCTCAAACCTAGAATCATCTTCACATCATATAAGAGAAGATGTTTGTAAATCAAAATAATAAATTAAAAACAAAACAAATAAAATAAGATTATAAGACAGCGAAGAAAGTGCCTTTTCTCATGTATTACAATATTAGGTAAGATTTAACATATTTTGAATTAAGTAAAATTCCAGCATACATTTCTTGACTTGTCAGTTGGGTTTTTTGTTTGTTTGTTTGTTTTGTTTTTTTGGTTTTTTTTGGTACTGGAGATTGAACTCAGGGGCGCTCGACCACAGAGCCACATCCCCAGCCCTTATTTTGTGTTTTATGTAGAGACAGGGTCTCACTGAGTTGCTTAGTGCCTTGCCCTTGCTGAGGCTGGCTTTGAACTCACGATTCTCTTGTCTCAGCCTCCCGAAGTGCTGGGATTACAGGTTTGTGTCACCGTGCCCAGCTCAGTTGGGTTTTTATTTGGTTTTGCCTTTCAGGGGAAGCTTGAGTGCCCAGCCTGTTTCCTATTTTATTTTATTTTTTATCATTTTTTTAAAGAGTCTATTTTGACAGATTTGTTAAGAGTCTATTTTGACAGATATGTTAATGAATACAGTCTTAACATTCATTCAATAGTATATTCTGGTAAATGGAGAGAAGGGGAGTAAGAACAGTTCTTAGGCTTTCAATTCTGTGGCCAGGCCAGGAAGAAAGTAAGAGTGAGTGGTGCAGGTTCCAGAAAGGGGTCACAAGGACCTGTCTTGATTCATATGTGGGATGGGGATGAGGGCTGCACAGGACCCTTGCTGCTAATATGGAATGGGTAGGAATTTGAGGGGGATGCTGGGGATGGCAAGAACTTTCGTCATTGCCTGGACTACATTTAGAAGCATTGCTCTTGTAAAGGAATTATCCTGTTTGGTACTGCAAGGTAATCTACAGAAGGCACAGACAAAGGCCCATTGTTTTCTCCAGGCAGCTGTTTATTGCATTGGGCTAAGAAGGGGTGTGGGGAGCCTTCAGGACTCTAGGCTGGGTGCTCAGATGTGGGGATGGTCCTGCTGATCCACCTGGTTATTTTCTTTTATTTCATCTATTTTGTGTGGACATTTGGCAAACTGCATTTTCTTCTAGACAGCGAAATCTTAGCTGTACTTTCTGTTTGGTCTCTGTGCCCTGTATTTTGGGTGAAGGTAGTGAGTGCTTGGGAATAGAAAAAGAGCCTAAAAACTTTTGGGGAAATTTCCCCCAGCTCTCCTAGTCTACTCTTTTGTCCAAGGGAACACCTACCTTTTGTATTTCTAAGGGCTCTGCCAGTGAAGTGTGTGTTTGGGCCTCTTTGGAGAAGGACACATTAGCTTCCCTGGCCTGTTTACCTTTGTTTGGTCCTTTTGCCCTTGATTTCAAATGAGGCCTTGGGTGGGGGATTTCCCTGCTTTCATGGAGGTCACTTCTTCCTTTTGTCTGCTTTCTCAATTTTTCCAGCTGGGGAAGAGCCTTAAAAAAAAGAAAAAAGAACTTTTTTGACTTAACTCCTTGCCTCATAGACTTTGCCCAGTGAATGGATAAGTTCACAATCAGGAAGCAATTTATCTGCCTCCTAAGGTTTCTTTCCACTGGGTTCTGGGACTATTAGACCCTTTCTCTTTTGTCTATCATTGCTGTAGTTGTCAGCACTCTCCCGTCAGGGAAGGAATAATCTTCCTCAGTCCAAAGTCTGGGCTGTTTATTGGTGCTTATGGAGCTGGTGTTGATGCAAGAGTCCCTCATTTCTTGGACTCTGTGTTCTGTCTCCTTAGGTGAAATATAGATATACCTTTAAGGTTAGGAACTCCAGGTTCCTTCCTTCTCATTCCCCTAGCGTATAGCACATGAGAGGATAGGTGGAAGCCATAGGGACAGTGATCACCAGTGGCTTAATTTGCCAATGAGGTCACCTCATATTGTTCCCAATATCAGCTGCCCACATAGAGCATGGGTGCAACCACTTCCTCTCTGAGGTCAACTTTATTAGGTGTTCCACCTAAACCTGACTCTCATTAGGGGTGAGGGGAAGCCCTTGGCTCGTATTGGCATTGGTAGAAGTCCCCCTCAGATCTCTTTGTTCTTTGTGGAAGCCTTCTTTTCTTTCTTTTTTTTAATTGGTGTATATTAGTTATAAAGAATAGTGGAATTTGTTGAGGCATTGTCTATATATGCATAAAACATAATTTGGTCAGTTTCACTCCCAGTACCTCCTCTCCTCCCTCCCCTAATGATCTCCCTTCTACTTTCATGATGTCCATTTTTACCCCCTTTGAAAGTTCTCTTTTCTTCTTTTTTTTTTGGGGGGGGGAGTACTGGGGATCGAACTCAGGGGTACTCCGCCACTGAGCCACATCCCCAGCTCTTTTTTTTTTTTTTTTAATTTTTTTAGGTATTGGTGGACCCTTACTTTATTCATTTATTTATATGTGGTGCTGAGAATGGAACCCAGTGTCTCACACATGCTAGGCAAGTGCTCTACCACTGAGCCACAACTCCAGCCCATCCCAGCTCTTTTTATATTTTATTTTGAGACAGGGTCTCATTCAGTTGCTTAGGGCCTCACGAAGTTGCTACGGCTGGCTTTGAACTTGTGATCCTCCTGCCTCAGCCTCCCAGGTTGCCTGGGTCTTGTTCATTTGAATAGTCCTGATATCAGAGCAGCCAACACAACTAAAGGATCCTGTCAACTCTTTAAAGTCTTTTTTTTCCCTTAAAGTTTACTGGAGACCTCAGCCAAATTTTACTTGTTGGTATTAATTTTCTGTTCTCTCTACAGCTTTCATATACTTTGGAGAGATTCTCTCTTGGATCATTTGTGTAGAACTTTTTATTGTCTATTTGTTTTTTTAAAGCTAGTGGACCCAGTTCTATGTAGTAATTTCTTCAGTTCTTCAACCATCCTTCAGCTGGTTGATCTTGGTGCTTTTTCTTTTTTTTAAAATATTTTTTAGTTATATATGGACACAGTGTCTTTATTTTGCTTACTTATTTTTATGTGGTGCTGAGGATCGAACCCAGTGCCTCACATGTGCGAGGCAAGCGCTCTGCCACCGAGCCACAACTTCAGCCCTTGGTGCTTTTTCTTTTCCCTTTCTTTTGGAAAGTTCTTGCTTGGCTGCTTGAGTTCCCTTCCAGTTCTGCTAATGATGCTCTGTGGTGATGGTTCTTTGCCTATGCATTTTCTCCTCAATTTCCCAGGCTTATATCTCACTGATAGACTCCTGTTTACTTTATCCTATCATAAACTTTCTTCCAACTTCTGTTTGGCCAACATAGTATTCATTTTCTTTCTTTTCTCCTCTTTTTTCTTTACTGAAAAGTTAACCTTTGGCATTTGGGCTTTATTTCTAAGCCAGGTTTCAATTCAGAACTTGGCGCTAAGAGTAGGCTTTGTTTCCTGCTTATGTAGGTTCTAAACACGGTCTGTCTTAGGCCTAAGAATGGATGTTGCTTCCATTTGCTCTGAAATTTTAGTTCCATTTCCTTTTTATGAATTTTCCCCTCATTTAGCACTTGTGTTCTTTTTAAGAATTCTTTTTGCACCCTAAGGTCACAAAGATAGTCCTAGGTTTTCTTATAAATGTTTTTCCTTTTAGACAATAGTTTATTCACATTCACATTTAGATCTAGACTCCTGTTTTTATTTGTTATTTTTATTTACACATGACAGTAGAATGTATTTTGACATATCATACATACATGGAGTATAACTTCCCATTCTTGTGGTTGTGTATGATGTGGAGTTACACTGGTCGTGTGTTTATATATGAACATAGGAAAGTTATGTTTGATTCATTCTACTATCTTTCCCATTTCTATTTTTTCCTCCATTTCCCCTGTCCAGTCCCATAACACCTCCACCCCTCCCGGCCTATTGTGAGTCAGCATCCACATATCAAGAGAACATTCAGCCTTTGGTTTTTTGGGATTGGCTTATTTCACTTGGCATGATGGTCTCCAGTTCCATCCATTTACCAGCAAATGCCATTATTTCATTCTTCCTCCTCCTCTTCCTCCTCCTCCTCTTCTTCTTCTTCTTTTTTTTTTTTGGTACCAGGGATTGAACTCGGGTACTCGACCACTGAGCCATATCCCCAGCCCTATTTTGTGTTTTATGTAGAGACAGGGTCTCACTGAGTTGCTTAGTGCCTCATCCTTGCTGAGGCTGGCTTTGAACTTGGGATTTTCCTGTCTCAGCCTCCCAATATTTCATTCTTCTTTATGGCTGAGTAATGTTCCATCATGTAGATGTACTACATTTTCTTTATGCATTCATCTACTGAAGGACATCTGGGTTGGTTCCATAGTTTAGCTGTTGTCAGTTGAGCTGCTATAAACATTGATGTGGCTGCTTCACTGTAGTATGCTGATTTTAAGTCCTTTGGATATAAATTGACAAGTGGGATAGCTGGGTCAAAGAGTGGTTTCATTCCAAGTTTTCTAAGGAATCTTCATATTGCTTTCCATAATGGTTGCACCAATTCGCAGTCCCACCAGCCATGCATGAGTGTGCCTTTTTCTCCACATCCTTGCCAACATTTATTATTGCTTGTATTCTTGATAATTGCCATTCTGACTGGAATGAGATGAAATCTCAGTGTTGTTTTAATTTCTCTAATTGCTAGTGATGTTGAACATTTTTTCATGTATTTGTTGACCATTCATATTTCTTCTATGAAGTGTCTGTTTAGTTCCTTTGCCCATTTATTTGATTGGGTTATTTGTTTTTTTGGTGTTAAGTTTTTGAGTTCTTTATATCTCCTTGAGATGCAGGGGGCAAAAATTTAATGACATTCTCTAGGCTCTCTGTTCATGTTCTTGATTGTTTCCTTTGCTGTGAAGAAGCTTTTTAGTTTGATTAAATCCCATTTATTGATTCTTGATTTTATTTCTTGTGTTTTAGGATAGACTGCTATTTTTAAATCTCAGCCAACTTTTTTTAAAACCCTGACTTCTTTGTCCAGCTTGTCTTCAGTTTAAGATTGCAATTTTCCTTTTTTGTTACTCATCTGCTGGCCTGTGCAGTGGACTTCTCTTCCCTGTGTACTGTGCCTGTCCCTCTCCCACAATCTTCCCCTCTGGCGGAGGTCACAGAGGAAATATTTAGTTAGTCTCTGCCAAACATTCTGTGTTGTTTTGCTTAAAAGAGACATGCAGATAAACTGTTTTGCTTCTTGGTCTTGCTGCTCTAGGGCAGATGTTTCTCTATATAGAAGGTGTTGTGGTCGGTTGGGAATAGTGCTAGACTAGAGTTTGAAGAATTGGATTCTAATCTTTGCTGTCCTCCTAATTTGCGGTGTGATCTTGTGCAAGGCACATTTCTATGTCTCAATTTCCTTTTGTCAAAGGGGACCTTATTTCATGATAAAGAAGACAAGACTCCAGACTGGGTGCAGTGGTGCACACTTGTTATCTTAGCTGCATAGAAGACTGGGCAGAAGGATCTCAAGTTTGAGGTCAGCCTGGGCAACTTAGTGAGACCCTGTCTCAAAATAAAATAAAAAGGGCTAAGGATGTAGATCAGTGCTAGAGCACTTGCATAGCATGCACAAGTCCCTGGGTTCAATCACTGGTAACGTGCACGCCCGCACACACACACACAGCTGGAGACTACCATGCTAAGCAAAATAAGCCAATTCCAAAAAACCAAAGGCTGAATATTTTCTCTGATATGTGGATGCTAATTCAGAATCAGGGGTGAGGGGTAGCTAGGGAAGAATAGAGTTACTTTAGATAAAGGGGACAGGAAGAGGGTATGGGGTAGGAAGGATAGTAGAATGAAACAGACATTATTACCTTATGTACACATATGACTACATGACCAAAGTGATTATACAACATGTATAATCAGAAAAATAAATTATATTCCATTTATGTATGATATATCAAAGTGCATAAATGTTTTCTACTGTCATGTATAACTAATTAGAACAAATTAAAAACATTTAAAAGAAGAAAAATATAAAATGTGATAAAATGATGGAAATTCTCTGATGAAGATCACTTTAGAAAACTGCTTAGCCTACCCCTAGGTTTTCTCTGGGTCCACCCCTACTTGCTGTCACTTTTGGCATGTGGGAGGCTTGTCCTTCTGTGGGTTCAGTTCCAGAACTCTTCCTCCCACCTCCCACCTCCTTCACAAACCCAAGAATATTTGAAACTCAGCCCAGATCTTCACCTGTCTTTGATTTCCCCATCATGTGGAGATTGGGCTTTGGAAGTTGTAGCTTCCATATACCTTAAATGTTTGCTAACATGTCCAACTTCTGCATTTCTTAATCACTCCTTCTGTGTGTGGCTTCATTCCAGTTCTTAGGCCCTGAAGAAGGTAAGATTTGGTTCCAGCAAGGAAAGGGAGACTATTTGAGGGAATCCTGTCTCCAAGAACTAAGAAATAAAAGTAGACCAAAAAACCTGAGAGATGCCCCTTTCTTAAGAACACCTAGGGGTCTTTTTTTGTGGTACCAGGATTGAACTCAGGGGTACTCGACCACTAAGCCACGTCCCCAGTCCTATTTTGTGTTTTATTTAGAGACAGGGTCTCACTGAGTTGCTTAGCGCCTCACCGTTGCTGAGGCTGGCTTTGAACTAGTGATCCTCCTATCTCAGCCTCCCAAAGTTCTAGGATCACAGGCGTGTGCCACCGTACCTGGTTACCTAGGGGTCTTTGAAGGAGTAACAAAATGGTTTAACTTCCACCTATATAAACCATAACCTTTCTTCCCAGCATGCACTACTCAGATAGGCAGAACTACACTTCTTCACTATTCCTGTTCCCTTCTGAAATGAATCTGAGATTTAATGAGATCTTACCTAAGGTGTACTTTTTTCTTTCCACTTACAGATTTGCTTTGGTTTCCTTCAGTGCAGAATGAATTGGACAAAGGCAATCTCCTAAGTGTTTTTGTTACCCGTCATTCTTTTTAGGATGAAAATCAGCAGAAACTTTCCTACATGGGTATACAGGGATACCTGTCTCTGTGAGGTTGATGATGAGGATGTGTACTTACTCTGGTTGTTTCAGATTGTTGAAACTTGCTAGAGAAAGCTAGTTGGTAGAATAGTTCTGGAGAGAATTACTTAGTTGACTCTACTTCCGAGTAGGCCTTCTCTGCTATCTGCTATTTTATAATCACTTAAAAAAAATCTAAGTCTTAGTGACATTCACCATAGGGCTCATCCTATATATTTCTATATCCTATGACCCTGACTCCATCCTGACCCTGCATCACCAATGATGGTGCCTTCTGCTTTATTGAGACTGTTAGGACTACATGACATAGAACCTTGGAATAGTTTGTTTTCTTTATACACATAGGCACTGCCATCCAACTAGCCCCAAGAGAACAGACAGTGACTGTTGCCTGTAGGCACTATAAATGTGTTTGTTGTGAATGCCAACAACGTCTGGTTGAAATAATGCTTTGATTTTGGGCTTGATAAGAGTGTGAGCCTGTGTCTGGCATTTGGTACATATTCCCATCCCATTTGGTCTTAAACCAAGTTGTTTTAAGCAGATGACTCAAGTGATAACTGACTTGCAATGCTGAATGTGTCCTCACTACACTTCTGTTCTAGGTACTCATGTACCTGCTGGCCTCTATGTGTCTCTCACCAGTCGTGAGTAATTCAGATGGTTGTTTTTCAGATGCTTTTCACATCCTCTTTAATCCTCATCTTTCTTTACTACCTGTTTTGCTTAGTTATATCTAATAAACATCCTCCTTCTTCACATTCCTCTTTGATTATGAGGTAAAACCTATCCCTAATCATAGCTGATAAGTATGGCACCAAGAATACTTCTGAAAAGACATGTGGGAATGGAATTAGATGGTGTGAAGAATCAGTGCTCTCAGTGTTGCCCTGGAGAATACCTTCTCAAATCCTGACAAATATCCATCTTTTAGTTAACCTGTCTTCCTTCCAGGACTGCAATTTCAGGTATGTAAACATTATTTATTCCTCTTTTATTTTATTGCTTATATTTGCAGAGGTGTTGTTTTGTATCTTTATTATATATAAAACACATTTCAGCCATGATCTTCAGTAATGGGCTTATTTGCGCATCCACATACCATGTCTAATGTTGTTTTTTTTTTTTTCAAAAAAATAAAAAATCTTCACTTTTATAAAAGTGATTGAGGAATAGAGGAATGTTCCAACACAATAGTCTGCTCAGCCTCTGGCCTGTACAGGTGCTGTTACCATGGAGGGAGCTGACTTTATTCCTCTTGTATAGAGAGGAAGAAAAATGCTTCCAAAAGCTGCCCAGAGCCAGTTCAGGAAAGCTTGGTCTTTTTTCTGCACCTGCCTCTAAGGTAGAGGTACCAGGGTGTCATGCTTGACTTTCTGAGCTCTTTTTTTCTCAACTATGTGTCATTTCAAGAAGTACTCTAGCTTAAAGATTGACAAGGTTTCCTCTACTCTGAAAACATAAGCTGATTTTGGCAAGATTAATTATTTAAACATGTTGTTTAGTGGAGTTAATAGAATTATCCTCTCCCATTTTTGACTAGGAAATAATAGATTCTTATTTTGCTGTATCAGGTCAAAAGTGGAAATCTTCCAGTTTGGAGCTGTGCATATTTCCTATAGGATACATATGCTGCTAGTTTATGCAAATTGAAGATGACCCAGTGCCCCATGTGCAGTCTGCAGCATCTCCTTGTGGAATGAACAATTCAGGAAAATGGAATGACTTTTTGAATAAAATTCCAAACTATACTAGGTTCCAGGTGACTGGAAATTTACTGTGACGGTGGGAAAGTTTATCCAGATGTTTATGCCTGGGGATTAGTGTGTGTCATATTGTTCCAGAGAAGTACAGCCATAGCCGATTTTATCTTAGTTCTTTCTGTGGTGCCCAGGGATATTCCTTTTGAGTTTATCTTTGGTTTTGTCTCTTTGGAAAAAGCAACACACATTTTTTTTTTCTTTTTTCTTTCTCTTTTCTTTTTTTGGTGGTGCTGGGGATTGAACCCAGGGCCTTGTGCATGTGAGGCAAGCACTCTACCAACTGAACTATATATATCCTCAGCCCAGCAGCACACATTTTGAGTTAGGTTTGGGAATAAAATCTGTGGCCACAGGGCAGGGTGATACTAATGATTCTTATAAGTAGCAACCCTTTTCCTTTTGCCACATTGGCACCACAGGCCTGTAAAGAACTGAAGAAACCAGCTGCAGACCCCTGTTGTGCAATTTGAGGTGAGAATAGGCAAAATCCCAGGGGCTGGGAGACAGACATGTGGCTACCAGAGACATGACATCAGCTAGTTTACTGGTGCTGTGGAGGAAGGGGAGATTCCAGGTGCTAAGCCTCCTTCCTGCATATGAGGGTGTCTGGCACCACCCCCAATCCTATCTGCTGCCAAGGGTTCTGCCTGGGAAAAGCCTTGTCTAACTTTCTGCCTCCTGCTGTTCCCACTGGGACCTGAACTTGGAAGAGGTCTTGCAACCTTGGCTGTGGGAACAAAGCTTTGAGGAATGGACAGACATGTTTGTCTCTGTGCACTTTTTCCCCCCTCTTCAGTACTGGGAATTGAACCCAGGGCCTCTCACATGCTAGGCAAGCACTCGACCACTAAGTTATATCCCCAAGCTCTATCCCCGACCATTGCTTAAAATTTTATTTTGAGACAAAGTTTCAACAAGTTTCCTGTCTGGCCTTGAACTTGTGGTTCTCCTGCCTCAGCCCATCCCCCTGTCCCCCACAGTAGCATATGTGTACATTTTGTGTAGGTGATAACAACTGATTAAGGGTTGTGAACTCAGTGTTGGATGAAGTAGGAAAAGGAAAGCATTGTCTGGGTCTTACGGAATCTGTGGGAGGAATTACTTTTTTCTTGGAAAAGAAATCAATCTATGATTTAAATCATTTTAAAATTAAACTTATTTTAGTATTATTTTCTTTTGATGCCTTAATGAAGATACTCCATATATAAGAGAAAAGCATTTCTGATGACTTCCTTTCTGTATTCTGCTCCGTCCCCTCTACCTATCCTAGAACAGAGCCTCACAAGACCATCCATACTTTGGGTGACAAATTCTGGAGAAAGTATGTCTGCAAGGAAGATTTCTGTGCTAGCCCTGCCTGCGTACGGGCTTCTGGGAACTGTGGTGGGGCTTCTTGGGAAGCTACAGCTGACAGTAGGACTGGAAAACACTTTATGATTCTGAAGCATGACAGAGAGGCTAGAGCCGGGAGACCTGGAGCCAGCGAAGCCCATCTGTTCTCCAGCTTTGCTTTCCTGTCAGATGTTGGGCTCCCTCTCTCGTTCAATTCTCTTTCCCCAAGACATGTTAAAAAATGAATCCTGTTGCATGGAAAGCAGGTAATGCCAAAGCTTATACTAGGAGGATCAGTCACCCCAGTCCCCAGGCCTGCTTGGGCTTCTCTGTGACTGGATAGCTTAGGATTTCTTTAAGACCTTTGCACACATTCAAGTGTGGGCCCTACTCATTGGAAGCTGTGGAGTGCCACCTCAAGCTTATTCTCCCCTGGTGACTTCCTGCCACAGTATTTTCTTCTTTTGGGCTTTCACAGTTTCCCAGATGCCAGAGTCCTTGTTCTGAAAGCTTAGTGCCTCCCTTCTGGGCCCAGGAAGCTGTGGGTAAGCACTTGGTTTCCTTCTCAGCTGGGTACTTCTGGGAAGCTGTCTGCATTCCTTTCTGCCCGACTCTGCCTCAGGGGCTGTGTGGGGCGCAGTTGCTTCATGCCCCTGTGATGCAGAATGCTAGAGCAGTTCTACGGAGACTAGCCTCTGAAGGTGACCAGGAGTTTGGAGGTAAACCTTTTCTTGCAGTTCTGGAGCTAGGAGCTAACTTTTCATGGGGTGTGGTGTGGTATTGATTTTTAAAAAAACTTTTGCATTTTGCGCAATCCTGTTTTCTTGCCACTCTAGGAGAAAGGAGAGTGAGGAGAAAGATTCCTATGATCTTCCTTTGGCAGTGGAGATGGGTATAGCAGATGCCTTTTTTAAAAAAATATTTTTTTAGTTGTACATGGCCACAATACCTTTATTTTATTTTTTTATTTTTTGGTACTGGGGATTGAACTCAGGAGCACTCGACCACTGAGCCACATCCCCAGCCCTATTCTGTGTTTTATGTAGAGACAGGTCTCACTGAGTTGCTTAGTGCCTCGCCCTTGCTGAGGCTGGCTTTGAACTCGTGATTCTCCTGTCTCAGTCTCCCGAAGTGCTGGGATTACAGGCTTGAGCCACTGCGCCAGGCTACAATACCTTTATTTTATTTTTATGTGGTGCTGAAGATTGAACCCAGTGCCTTACTAATACAAAGTGAACGCTCTACCACTAAGCCACAGTCTCAGCCCAGCAGATGCCTTTTATCAATGAAGAACTCACATGTGAGGCTCTATCTCCGGGCTGCTGTATCTCCCCAGTCTGACTTCTTGGAGCGGTTAAATAGCTTCTGTAGTTGTCCTCTTTGAGGGCAGGTGCCATCTTTACCTGCCTCAAAATCTTTCAGAGGGCATCAGTGTCAGCTCCCTTAAAGTAGAAAGGGGTACAAGAAAGCATTAAAACATGACCATGCTGGATGGAAAATGAGCCTGAGGGGTGGTGGTTTGTTTGCAAAGGGTGTTGGAGGGGTGATTAGAAGTAGAGATAGGGCTAAACCCTTTAATTGAACAGGAAAGAGTAGTAAATCTAGAGAGAGTATGGAGAAGGCTGGGTGTAGACAGCAGAAAAGCTGGGGATTTTTTTTGGGGGTACCGGGGATTCAATTCAGGGATACTCGACCACTGAGCCACACTCCCAGCCCTATTTTGTGTTTTATTTAGAGACAGGGTCTCACTAAGTTGTTTAGTGCCTCGCTGCCGCTGAGGCTGGCTTTGAACTTGCCATTCTCCTTTCTCAGCCTCCCAAAGTGCTGGGATTACAGGTGTGTGCCACCGTGCCTGGCAAAGCTGAGGATTTTTACAGAGTTTGTTCTAGAGTGACTGGAGGCCAGAAATACTGGGGAGATGAGTTTGGACATTCTTGGTTGTGCCTGCAATGCTGAATACTTTGGGTATAATGGCCAAAAATGCCTTCCTTGGAATTAGGCCTGGCCTAGCACCTGCCCTTCCCACTTATACCTACAATATGCCTGGCTTCTTCCCTATCAGGGAGGTCCTGGTTTAGAGCATTATGGGGCAGAGGCACTGGGTCCAAGTGGACTGGCCAGCTACCTCCCAGTTTGTTGTCTGCCTCAATGGTGAGAAGCTTCTTTCCAGCTGCCAGTCCTTGCTGCCTTGACTTGTGGAGGTGTCTGTGCCCTGGCAGGATATACAACCCTTTTCACACGTGCCCTGCCTCTTTAGGGCTTAAGAACAGATGGGGTGTAATTTGAAACAGACTACCTCAAGGGCCCAGATCTAAAAGAATATATTGGAAATTACTACCATTCTTGGCTCTTCTTTCTCTCAGTCTCTTTATCTTCCCATCAGGCATTGTAAGCAGCCATTGCTGTTACATAGGCTGATTAGAACATGAAGAGTGGAGTTAAAGGGCTGGGATGTAGCTCAATGGTAGAGCACTTGCCTAGCATGTATGCACAGGGCCCTGTATTGGATTCCCTGCATTGCAAAAGAGAAGAAAACAAAAGGGGAAAAAAAAAAAAAAGAATGGTGCTAAAGTTTGCTCACTGCTTGATGTGCTGAGACTCATTTGTAGAGGTTGATCTGAGCCTGGGATGGGGGGGTCCCTTTTCACCCTAAATAGAGTGAGTGAAAGCAGCGAGGAAAGGATGAGAAAGTACTTTGGGGTTGGGAGGGTATTGATCCCACTCCTTCTGTCCTCTCTCTTGCACTGCCAGCATTGTCAAAGGCTGGAAAGAAAAGTAATATCTTGCTTTCTCTAGTCATCAGGCAGTCAGCAAGGACTTGCTGAATTTTTCAGCTTAATGAGCATTGCAATACAAATATGTTTCTGATCTGAGGAAATTTATACTGTATTGGGAGAGACAATATTCAATTAGAGAATATCGAAGATCTTACGTTGGTTGCTAACCATGATTATAATTCAGAAAGGAGAAAACTATATCTTAAAATCCTAGGAAAACTTCCTTGGAATGGGCAGGGTTTTTTTTTTTTTTTCTGGTCTTTGAGAGTTGAATCAACTTTATAAGGAGGAGTGGGATGTGTTCTGAATATGGAGGACAGCAAGTAAATAGAGAGAATGTGGCACCCCAGGTCACTGTGATAACCTGTCTTGAAGTTGTTGGTCTGGCAGAGCAGAGCCAGAAGTTTGAACTCTATAAGTTCTGCCTTGGTGCATAGGAAATGAGAAGTGATGCAGTGAAAGTGGAATTTTGTGGAAAGTTCTCTTGTAAAAGTAGGGTGATTTCAGAGAGGACTAAAACTAGTAATAGGAGACCCTGCTTAAGGGGATGGGAGGTTGGCAATAGGAATACAGAGGAAAGATGTGAATCCTGGAGAATATTTCAAAGTGGAATAGGCAGGACCTAAATACAGGATATTAAGGATGAAGTTGAGGAGAAAGATATAGTGCTAAAATTTCTGACCTGCGAGAGTTGACCAATAGTGATACATGTTTGAGAAGTGATTTATACTTTTCAAAGCTTTCATTCAGTATCTCACAGTTGTCTGCACTCTTAAGAGTTTATGTAGTCTAGCTTCATTCTATAGGTGGGGAAAAGGACAATTCTTTTCTTTAGTGGTGGAGCAGAAATACCCTCTACTAGGGCAGTTTTAAGATGAGAATAGCCTGGAGGAAAGAGTGTGGAGTCGGAAGAAAATCCACCCAGTTGAGTGACTCCCAATCTCTTCAAGCCAAACAAAAATTACTCAGAAGCATTCAGATTCCATCAGTGGTTCTGCTGCTGAGAACTGTTTTGAGAACCCAGACCAGGAAGATAGAATCCTTGGGTTCATCTCGTTCTGAGATTAAGTGCACAAAATTTATGTATATGAAAAATATTGAGTTGAGTTTCCTGAGAAACAGTGGCTGGTCTTATTGGTGCCTTTCTAAGGAAATTTCAAGAGTAATTTGATTCTACATGGTTTTCACCTATTTGCTGACATAGAACCTAACTGCTGAGGAGGATGCAGCTTACTGCAGTAGGTATGGCCAGTGAAAATCAGTAGCCAAGGACCCAGTATTTGCAGTTAGGGCTTAGCTTTTCTGTCTACTTCCTCTTAAAATATAAATGTGCATTCTCCCCTTCTCTTTCTCCTTCCCTCCCTCCCTCCTTCTCTCTCCCCCTCCCTCTCCCTCTTCTTCTCCCCTCCCCACCACACTTCACTTCCTCCCTCCCTCCCCTCCCTTCCCCTAGTCTCCTTCCTTTATTTTTTTTTCTCCCACAATGTTTCTCCATCCTGATGCCTTCCACTCTTGTCTATCTAGCTTCCTGTGATCCAGCAACTTCCCCTCTTGGTTAAATGCGGACACGATCACTGCAAAGCACCTTGGAACATTGTTTTGTCTGTGACTGGCACTCAGTGGTCCAAGCCAGGATCTAGCAATCGTTCTAGACCGCATCAGAGTTTCCTGTTATAAGCTGGTTTGTACATATCCCAGTCACCCTCCATGTTCTTGTTGTCTATTAAAAGAGCTTTTGAGCCTCCTCCTTTCTGTTCCATGGTGCCATGTAGCAAGAGAGGAAGAAGGATTGTGGGTGAAGAAGGAAAAATAGACACCTTCAGTGTTCTAGAAAGCATTTTGAGGAATGTGCCTCTCATAAGTCTGCTCTGTGATCTGTGTTCTGACTCTCACCTCCCCACAGAGGCAGCTGCACTGGAGCCCATGAAGACAAACCAGAGAAGTGCCTTGTCCTGGGGAATAGGAAGGCTGTGCTTTGCTTGGGATCTGGGCTCCTAGATGTCTAATGTGCGGCTATAACTGCTGAGTTGTGTTGTTGAAGGTATGTGGCTATTTCTGCATACTTCTAGGTGAGGAGGCAAAAGTCATTGGGCTGAGTGAGGTTCTGTGTGCTTCTCCTAGTTGTCAGTGTCTGTCTGGCCTTTCCCTTGCTTTCAGTTTCTGGTCCAGCTATATTGGTAGAAGCAGTTCCCTTCCTAAAGCTTCTTCTCAAGGGGATAAATTCATAGTGCCCTTAGTTCAGTCTGAATGACCTTGTCCTTGGTATCTCTCCCAGATACATAGCTATTGGGGGCCTGTTTCTCACTTACCCTCTTTGTCTCTTCCAGATAACACTGCTATAATCCACCAAGTCTCCCCTTCTTCACTCTTAGTCTGGTGCAATAGGGATTTAAAGGGGGAAATGGACTACATGGGTGGTAGAGGAAGTTTGTGGGCTTGTGAATTGTTATCTTGAAGGTCTATTCTCTCCTGCCCTTCAGAGCAGCAAGTGAAGTCAAGTGTAGCTGAGCTGTCTCTCTTCTGAACCATCCCTGGTAAAACAGAAATAGGTTTGAAAAATAGGTGGCTCACTCTTTGGAAGCTTGGTGAGACAGTCTTTACTAAAATGACAATAACAAAACAGAACCCCCTTTGAACCTCCAAATCTCAACCCCAAGTCTCTATCTTTGCCTCTGACAACATTTGAATTTCTCAGTTGGTCTCTGACCTTCTGTATTGCCAGTGGCTGTACTTCTGCTAGCTGTGTTTGGAGAAGCCCAGAATCTTAAAGGGAACAGATGATTTCATTCAAGCAGTGGTAACCTGGTAATTAATTCTTGGTAGTATACAGAGTGGAGCCTTACCTTGACGAATTTTCCCTGAGAATGCTTCCCCTTCTTGGCTCCTGTGGCCTGTTTTTTGGAAGAGGTATGTCATGCATTACTGATGGCAGATGTTATCTGCATTGTTGATGAGTGGCTAGTCTTTCAACATTTTGGGTTGATTTCCTTCACTGTTCAGGTTGAGGCAAACCAGTGTCACCCTGTCTGCCTGTGGAGTCCCATGGCCTTGGGTGAGGGAAGTCTTTTGCTGCTTCGCTGTGCTGGGGACAATAGTCCTTGACCCTGTGTTCTTTTCTAGAAATGCTATATGTTGAGGGAATAAAGAATTTTCTGAATTCTTTCTTTTCTTCAAAAGACTAAGTGGTACTAAAGTAAGTTCTTTGACATTCCTGGGAGTAATGCTCAGGAATCCTCCCAAATTTGCTGTTCTCAGACTTCCAAACAAGCGTCCTTCTGTTTCTGTCCTTCAGGATCTTAAATTACTCTCTCTTCTTCCTCCACATTACTCTGTTTTTCCTCTCATCATCTCACCCATCTTCCCTTCCTTGCATCATGGGGTCTCAGTTTTTTCCTTTATTAAGTTTCTTTGTGTTGATCTCTAAGTGAACAAGTATTTATAAGCACCTCTTTTTACACAAAAGGCAAACTGGCTCTATTCTGTGTAAAAATAGGATATACCCAGTGCCTGCATTGTTAAGAAAGGAACTAATCATTGCATAGATTAGAAACTTTTGTGCTTATAATCTTGGGGGAAAGTGGAGTGTTTTTTTTTTTTTTTTAAAAATGACATCTTTTTTAGGATGTTGAAGTTTATTTAGTGTAACACTCAGAATGGGAATATAACTCTAGTAGAGTGCTTGCCTATCATGTGAGAGGCCTTAAGTTCTATTTCAAGCATGACAAAAAAGAAACAAAGAAAAATTACCTAGTATAATACTCATCTGTAAACTTGAGCCATCTTTCATGTCTAGGATAGAGCTGGCTTTTGAGGGGCTGTTGCTGTTCTCTCTTCCTAAATCCTTAGCGCATCAGAGTTTCCTGTTATAAGCTGGTTTGTACATATCCCAGCAGTGCCTGAAGAAGCTGCAGTGCTGCGTTCCTACCATCTAATGTTTCAGACACAGCCTTCAAATTCATGTCCCTGCTTATAAACGGCTGTTGGGTGACAGCTTAGTATAGAAGGTCAAAGATCCCTACAAACTCACTCTACTCTGACAGTTAAAATAAAACTTGGTGATTCTGATCATAGTGAACTGTAGTTGGAGGAGATGGTGGGTATGAATTGTTTGAATTCCTGAGCTGCTCAGTGTCTGCTAAAACTTGAAAGCTCAGATCCCCAAATCGGAAGTTTTTTTGGGGGGAGAGGTACTTGGGATTGAACTCAGAGGCACTTGACCACTGAGCCACATCCCCAGCCCTTTTTTTGTGTTTTTTGTAGAGACAGGGTCTCACTGAGTTGCTTAGCACCTCACCCTTGCTGAGGCTGGCTTTGAACTCATGATTCTCCTGTCTCACCTTCCCAAAATGCTGGGATTACAGGCTTGTGCCACCGTGCCCGGTTCCAAATCGGAGTTTGATGTTAGTAGCCGGAGGAACAGAGCTCAGCTGTCCCTTCTTTCTGTGAGCACCTCCCTGACACACACATTGGGCATTGAACCCAGGGCCTCACATATGCTAGGCAAATGCTCTACCACTGAGCTACATCCCCAGGCCCCTTTTCCTGTTTTTTATTTTTTCAGATAGGATCTCACTTGGCTGGCCTTGAACCTGCAATTCACCTGCTGGGATTACAGACACGTGCCATTGTGCCTGGCTTCTGTGAGTGCCCTTCACATTACTTAGCCACAAGTTTCTCCAGAGAAGACTACACAGGGACAAAAGTGGTGATTTTTTACTTTTTGTTCTGCAAGAGGACTTAATAGCTTTAAGAACTAGACATGCTATGTTACTGCTCAGTTTAAGAAGCTCCACACTCTTGGATTTCTATTTTTTTCTTTTAGTATACTTGCCTGAAATGTTATTCAAGACTCCATTTACCCCTGGATCTGCAGGTTTAGCGTGTGTCTCCTAGAAACATTTTGTTCTAACTAGAACATGGACCTCATTTGATCTAGGCTCTTTATTTTAGCCATTTAACTTCAACATCACATTGACTCCCTCATTGACTTATATTGAGCTTTTCCTCAGATCTTTTTCACTTATACCATCTTCATTCTGTTGTCATGCAGTTTTTTTTTTTTCTAATCTTAAGCATAAAATTATATATTTTGCTCATTGAAAGTTTCACCTTGAGGTCAAGGATGTGGCTCAGTGGTAGAGAGTGCTTGCCTAGCACTTGCAAGTTCAAAGCCAGCCTCAGCAATTTAGCAAGGCCCTAAGCAGCTTAAAGCAGCTTATCTGAGACTGTGTCTCAAAATAAAAAATAGAAAGGGCTGGGGATGTGGCTCAGTGGGTTTAATTCCTGTTACCCTTCCACATACACCAAAAGAGAGAAGGAAAAAAAAAAGTATATATCATGTAAATAATGTGTGCAGCTCTCTTTTTTTTTTTAGTTTTTGGTATTAGGGAGTGAACCTAGGGGCACTCAACCACTGAGCCACATCCCTAGCCCCCCTCCCCGCTCTTCAATATTTTATTTACAGGGCTGGGGTTGTGGCTCAGTGGTAGAGTGCTTGCCTGGCATATGTGAGGCACTGGGTTCGATCCTTAGCACCACATAAAAAAAACCAACCAAATAAACAAATAAACGTATTGTGTTCATTTACAATGAAAAATATTAAAGAAAAAAGAAAAATATATTTTATTTAGAGGTAGGGTCTTGCCAAGTTGCTCAGGGCTTTGCTAAGCTGCTGAGGCTGGCTTTGAACTTGTGATCCTCCTGCCTCAACTTCCTGAGCCATTAGGATTATAGGTGTGTGCCACCATCCCTAGCTGCAACTATTTTTTAAATTACCAAACTATTATGGATTACTACCTATTGCTCAGTGTTTTACACATACCTTCTCCTTTATTCTCTACAATAATCGTATAAGCTGGGTGCGACGGCACACGCCTATAATCCCAGCTGCACAGGAGGCTGACAGGAGGATCATGAGTTCAAAACCAGCCACAGCAGTGGCAAGGTGCTAAGCAACTCAGTGAGACCCTGTCTCTAAATATAATACCAATGAATAAATAAACAAACAAACAAATAAATAGGGCTGGGGTCGTGGCTCAATGGCAGAGCACTTGCCTTGTATGTGTGAGGCCCTGGGTTCCATTCTCAGCACCACATATAAATAAATGAAAAAAATAAAGGCCTATCAACAACTAAAAAAATATTTAAAAAAATTAATTCTATAATAAATGACGTCAAGTAATAGTAATGATGTTTTGTGATATGACTTAATCTCCAGTGATCAGTGTTTCCTTCTCCAAGTCCTTGTCACTTTTTGTAGACACTATTCTGCAACTGAATGACAGTTGTAAATCTTTTCCCAGCCTCTAATTGGAGTATCTTTCTCAGTTTGAGGCCAAGGAGGCCGGTTGCTGGAAAGAGGGTCCACTTTTGAAACTTGAACTCAGAGTTAGGACAAGTTTCTTGCTCTGTAGAATACTTCAGGCTGGCAAGAGAATTAAGCTGAGTAAGCGTTGGTGTACTAAGTCTCAAGGCAGCAAGGTGCAGTTGACCCTGGAGTGGCAAACTGCTGGTTCCAGGAGAACTGGGGTGGGGGTAAGAATCCAGTGCAGCCAGGAAATTCAGAAAAATTGAACAGAGGAAGTGACATTTCCCAGATCTTATGCTGAGTGGTCCCTCTTTCTGGGCTCAAGGCATTTCTTGATTAGATTATGGGAAAGCAGTCTGAGTCCTCTTTTTCTCCCACCTCTTCCCTTGCCCCCCACTTTATACCCTGCTTCTCCCTGAAGCTCAGTCATAACAAGTTAGGATTCTGGTTGAGCTCACAGTTCTAAACTGGGTCAGTTTGAAAAGCCCATTCTAGAAGGACAACATGGTGCTGTCAGTAGGGGTCTGTGATATTGTCTTTGTGGTCCAGTCTTATCTGGCTCCAAGACTGTTTATGTGGCACAGTGTTAAAATGCTAGAATTGGCTGGGCATAGTGGTGCATGCTTGCAAACGTGGCAACTTGGAGGTTGAGTCAGGATGATCACAAGTTTGAGGCCAGCCTCAGCAACTCAGTGAGGCTGAGACGAACTTAGTGAGACCTTGTATCAAAATAAATAAAATGGTTGGGAGTGTAGTGCAGTGGTAGAGTGCCCCTGAGTTCAATCCCCAGTACTCACTCCCCCAAATTGCTGTGACTTATCAAGGGACAGTGGTAAGGAGCCTGTGGATACGAGATCTCTCAGAAAATTATGAACATCATCTGTAAGCCTTGTGATAGATATTCCAAGTGACTGGATCCAGCCTCTGAGCACCTTGTGTCCTGCGGATCTGAACCTTGAGCTTCATGTTGAAGGTTATGAGCTTCAGAGGTGAACTGGGGCTGGAAGACTGGCAGACTGAAGGAGAGTAGGCCTAACTTCCATCATTGCTTCACCACTGGCCAGGGCACGACCTAGAGTAGTTGTAGGCTGAATTTTATACTTCTGTAGTTCTGAGTCTGAGGGTGGGGTGAAGTGGGATAGGCGGCTGGCAGGAGATTTAGGGCAGAACTAAGGGTCTGAGAGAATTTCCTATCATAAAATGCCAGGCCTTGAGCATAGAATTTATTATTTTTCTGCTTTCCTAGGAAGGCTATACAAGCAAGGTATGTGTAGCATTGGCCAGCACACTAGTGTTCTACCAGACACCACAACTTCTGAGCAAAGGAGGACTGGAATTGTCATCTGGAGGAAGTCATTTATCATGTTGATCTCAAGGCCCTAGTAGAGTCAATGTAGAGACTGCTTCATTTGCAGTAGACAGATATCTTCCAAGAGGACTTAGATGTTGCAAGTTCTTCTGCCCTGCACAGGCAACTTTGAGACTGATGACTGGAGAGAATCAGTCCTCTTCCAGGCACATCCCAGGCCATTTTCTTGTTTCCCCATTCTGTGTTTGGTGTCTTTCTTTTATCTCTAGCCTTACTTAGGCAGGCAGCCTGACTCTCCCACCTTTTCCTTCAGGAAAGGTTGCCTTTTATTGGTGATGGTCTTTTCTCTGGTCCCAGGCAGATGACTCCAGAGGCCCATATCAGGGACTCTGCTGAAAGGGTTGGATATAGACTCTGTATTCTCTGAAAGTGAGGAGTCTTTCAGCTGCTTGAATTTACTCAGAAGACAGTAGGATGGGTGACTGCAATAGAACACTGAAGCTAGAAGAACCCTTGAAAGAGAGTTGGCATAGTCCTCTAATTATGTGAAGGGAAAAGCAGAGGCCCTCAGGGAGGTAGGGAATTGTTTAGAATCTTACTACCTCAGAAGGCTGGGAGCTAGGATGGGGCTTTAGTCTGCTGACCTCTAGATTTAAAATTTTGTGTTCTTACCACATTGCCACTCACAGGTAGAAAATGGAAAATGTGAAGTCCTTAAGGGCTTTTCTGTAAGTGGCCACCAGAGTCCAAGGTAGAATTGGTGGTGGTGGTGGGGACACATGTCTGGTTCCCTGTGAAGTTGGGTAGAATGCTTTGTCCTCAGTGGAGATGCTGCTGGACCCCAGTCTGGTGGGCCTTGGGCTCTGGAATCTCCAGAGGCATCTGAAGTTAAGACTATTTAAGCTGGTGTGGTGGCATATACCTGTAATCCCAGTGACTCCAAAGGCTGAGGCAGGATGATCTAAGTTCAAGTCAACTTAGCAAGACCCTGTCTCAAAAAAAAATAAATAAAAAGGACTGGGATGTGGCTCAGTGGTAAATCATCCCTGGGTTCAATTTCTCATTTAAGGCAAAACAAAAAGTTAGACCATTCAGATCGTTTAGGATCCAACTAGCAATATTAAAACTACAGTTCTTTGGGTCCCAAAGTAAGGAGTTACTTTAAAAGATTTACTCTGTTCCTGTGTTTTTAGGTTCAAAAATTCAGTTGTTTTTAAAGAGATAAGAAAATACCATAAATTCAAGTGATCTAATCTGGACTCTGATTATCATACACATAGCATACATGTGTGTGTATATATATATATGGATAGAATATATATGTGTGTATATATACATATTCTCTTTACACAGTGTAAGCCTATCCACTAAAATTCCTTCGTCCTATGGAGAGAATAGCTGTTTCTGTTTGGGGAGTCTTTTCAATGATTCATTAATCTCATACATATTGGCTGCCATAGTAAGTGAAATACTAAAATCCACACATACATCTGGAGAGGCTCGGGTGTGTGGGGGACAGGTGTGCAAGTAGTAGTGATAAATGCTACACACACCGTAATTAAGGCATCTGGGCTAGCAGAAGAGGCAAACAGATTCCATCAGGAGACCAAGAAATAGTTTACAGAGGAGGTGCTAACTGTGGTGCTCCTGGAAGTGAGTTCAGTTTTGTTAGTGGGGGAAGGAGAGGCACCAGCTGAAGGTAAGAGTATGAACAGTGGAGGGAGGGAGAGGAAGATGCAGGCAGTTTTCGAGCACCAGGCAATGTGCTATGGTGTGCCATGGTTGTACCTATAATGGCGGGTGGCATCAGGGGAGGAGTGGGTGGGAAATGAAACCAGAAAGGATTTCAGATTTTGGAGATGATGTAGCTTGAGAGAGAGGGTGGACATAATCACACTATAGTTGCTCTTATTTAGACCTTTGTTATTTTACCCCCATACAGTAGTTTCCAGCAAGTTTTTTTAGTAATGGAATCCTTTTTTCAAACTCATTTTATATCCATCTCCAATTATAAAACATGAGATAATTATTTTTAGTAAAAATGTAATTTTTTGCCAGCCCAGGACAATTCCTGTCTATGTGCAGTAGAGGTGAGAGATGCTGCTTTGTCTCCAAGTGGAGGTGACCCCAGAGAACCTTGCCATCGTGGGAGCTGAGCATTCCTGCAGCCTGCTTGGTTTGGCAATGACACAGTGGTGGTGGTAGAGGGATTGTGAGTGGGCACTCCAGTAGTGAGAGAGGCTGTAAAACCCTGGATTGTGTCCCCAAGAGAGTGACCTTACAGGGAAAGTTCTGGGAAACAAACCACAAGGAGACTTTACAGGAATTTTTAGTTGAGCCCACAGGCAAGGCACATGTGGAAAAGAGATGTAATTATAGTTTGTAAGTCTATGAAAAACTACAATGAGTGACATAAAATAGCTGTTCTGAGTTTTTCCTTCTGGTAGGACAGGAAGAAATGAGATTTTTTCATTCATTCAGCAGATATTTATTGAGTGTTTGCTGTGAGCTGGGCCCTATACTAAGGGTAGAGACTGTGGTAGTTAGCAAAATAATCCAGGTTCCTGCACCCAAGGAACTCATGGGGAAAGACTGACATTAAGCAAATAATTACACAAATGCATAATTACAAATCATGGTGAGTACTTTGAAGGATGAATACAAGGAACTTCATTTAGACTGGAGGATCATGGAAGTCAAGATGAGAGAGTCAAGCTGAGACAAAGTGAGTAAGAGTTACTCAGGTAAGGACTGTGGGACTCTCGAGTGTCCTAGGCAGCTCTTTTTTGTCCTGGAACAAAAAAGAGCTGGCACATTTAAGAGAACTAAAAGACATTCTGTGTGGCTAGTGCTTTGAGGGGGAAGGGCAGGAAGTGAGCTGAGAGATGGCAAAAGAAGAATCATGCTAGGCCTTGTAGGTCCTGGTAAGAATTTAGATTTATCCTTAGTGGGAAGCCATTGAAGGGTGTTAAGCAGGAAGTGACATGATTTGTATAAAAAGGTGATTCAGATAACTCTGTGGAGAATGGATTTGTGAGGGTGTGATATTGTGAAATATATATTTGGTCTTCCTCCTGTTTCCTGCCATACAGCTCCTAAAATCCTTGGACTCTGAAGTGGTAACCGTCTTGTTTGTATGCTATTGAGTTGACTGATAGTTGGGGACTCCTGGATAGCCTCAGGGTGGAGGCTGGTTACCAGGGGAACCAACCATGTGATTAGAGGGTTGGAACTTTTTTTGTCTCCCTCCTCAACTTCTGGGGAGGGGAGAGGGGATGAGGTTAATAGATCGGTCACCAGTAGTCAGTGATATAATTAATTGTGCCTTTGTAATGAAGCTACCAAAAGGACTAGATTTAAGAACTTTGAAATAGCCACACACCAGCAAGTTTCTGAAGGTTGGCAGCCCACAAAGGGTGTGGAAGCTCTGTGTCGTACCCCAGTGCATTGCCCTATCTGTCTCTTCATCTGGTGTTCATGTGTATCCTTTTGAATTTCTTTTATAAGAAACCAGTAAACATGTGTTTCCTGGATTTCTGTGAGCCATTCTAGCAAATTAATTGAATCCAAGAAGAGGGTTGTCAAAACTTCAGTTTATAGGTGTTTGGTCAGAAGCACAGATAAAACAAACTGGGGCTTGCATTTGGTATATGAAACGGGGGGAGACAGTCTTGGAGATACAGCCCTCAACCTGTGGGTTCTGGTGCTGTCTCTAGGCTGATAGTGCCAGAAGTGAACTAGAGGACATCTCATGGGTATCCACTGCAAAACTGATAACTTGCTTGGTGTATGGAGAGAAACCCCTACATCACCATCATGGACCCCCTTCTGTGTTAATTGTGGAGTCAGAGTATAGGAGAAACTGAGTTTGGTTTTTTCTATATTCTCAGAGAGGGCAGGAGTGGAAGCTGGGACCATTACAAGGTTTTTGTAATAATTAAGGTGAGAGATAGCTAGGTGTGGTGGTGCACGCCTGTAATCCTAGCACTTTTCGATGCTGAGACAAGAGAATCACGAGTTCAAAGCCAGCCTCAGCAACGGCAAGGCGCTAAGCAACTCAGTGAGACCCTGTCTCTATATAAAACACAACATAGGGCTGGGGATGTGGCTCAGTGGTCGAGTACCCCTGAGTTCAATCCCCAGTACCAAAAAAAAAAAAAAAAAAAAAAACCCAGAAAATAAGGCTGGAGATGTGGCTCAGTGGTTGAGTACCCCTGAGTTCAATCCTTGGTACCAAAAAACAAAAACAAAAACAAAAACAAACCCCACAGAAAAACCTAAAAAACAAAACAAATCAAGAAACAAATCAAGAAAAGGTGAGAGATGGGTAGGAATAGTTGTGGAGAAAAATGGACAGATAACAGATATATGTTGGAAGTAGAATTATTTGGAACTGATAAATGAGTTGGATGTGGGGAGAAAGAGGTAGGGAGATTGGAGGATGTCTCCCATTTTCTGGCTCCAATATGCTTGTGGATCTCTTAACAGTAGCATAAGCCTGTAAAACTCTTATCCTTCAGGAAAGGTCAAGCAGGATTGATTTGAATTCAGCCTTGCAGAGGCAGCAGAGAGAAGCAACTGGCCTCTGGACCTGCCAGTTTAAGGAGCTCATACATAATAACGCACCCAAGGAAGGATTTTAGTTCTAGGGCCTTGTGTTGGGGCCCTTTGTTACTTCCCCCTGAGGAAAGGACCTTAGGAGCCTCTGTAAATCCAGCATGCCACTAGGGGGAGCATGGCCTGCATTATGTGTCTGGTTTTGAGGGCTTTTTGAGTTTGGATTACTTTAGTGACTGACTTTATTAGTTTGAGTACTCAGAATTGACTCCTGACCCCTGGTACTACTTAAAACAATGCCTGACATATGGTAGGAGCTCAATAAATGATAGTCTATTATATTGTGAATTTGACCTTATTGTAGAAATGATTTTGTTTTTCAGTATGGAGAATGGGCTAGTGCAGTGTGTGTTTTCTGGATCAGAAGAAGAGCAGAGAGATGCTTGTTGGGTATAGGAGGAGGGAAAAATTTGAAGATTTGATGTTACACTTGTCCTTACATTTTGTCTTCCTTTGTAGACTTCGGACTCAAGGGCCCATGAGGGGTTTCTGAGCTGGACTTGGGTACTGGGTATTTTATTTTTTATTTTTGCAATCCTGGGAATTGAACCTAGGGGTGTTCTACCTCTGAGCTATAGCCCTAGCCCTTTTTATTTTTTATTTTGAGACATGGTCTCACTAAGTTGCTGAGGCTGACCTTGAACTTGTAGTCCTCCCGCCTCAGTCTCCTGAGTTATTAGGATCATAGGCATGCACCAGGGTACCAGGCTCAGATTGGGTATTTACAGTGGGTAATTGGATACACCTCCTCTGAAACTCTGAATGCCTCACTAAAGCAATAGTGCCCACCATTTTGGATCTGTGCCAGCGTGTCATTTCCTGTTGGATTTTGTGGCAATTCTCCTACCTTAATTTCTTTAGATTTTAAACTCAAGTCAATCCAAATATTGTTTTGAGAATTTTGCAGTATACTGGAGGTTAATCAAAATCACAAGGAGGGCTGGGATATAGCTCAGTGGTAGAGCACTTACCTAGCATGTGTAAGGTCCTGGGTTCAATTCCCCAGAAGGATTCTGCAAAGGATTGTGGCATTAAAGATTTCATCAGGACCTCTTTAGCACTGTTTTGGGAAGCATAATAGGAAAATGTCCTCCTTGAGCCTCAGTGTCCTCATCTAAGGGAATACTACCTGTGTTTTTGCTGAGAAGCTGCTGAGATCCTTAACTTAAGGAAGGTGCTTTGAGGTACAGCATGTTTCTTGATGCTTATCCCTGCCCTGGTGGTTGTCTAAATGATAGGTAATACAGGTGGAAACTGGGAGGTCAGGTGTATTGCTCAGTGGCAGGTGGCCGATGAGTGGTGGGGTCAGGCACTTCCAGGATCTTGAGCCTCTTGCTTTGCCTGATGCTTTGCTTGCAACTGCTCTGCTTAATGTATGCCAGAGAGCTGAAAGCCTTGGGCACTGTTTTTAGATCTATTATTTCCTGGTTCTGTGACATGGGGTAAGTAATTTTATTTTTGTTTCATATATTTTAAAATTTGTTGAATTAGTATAATATTAGTCCCAACTTTCAGGCCTATCATGTTGAACAGATATAGATGAACGGAGATTTATGAGAGTATTTTTGGAAAAGTGTAAGGTAGTATATTTTCAGTCTCTGCATCAGGATGTTCTATGTCTCATAGATTCTATCATAAATTTTTTAGGCTAGAAGGATGGTAGTTAAGCCTACTTCACTAGGACTTGGAAAGATTCTCTACCCTGTCCTGGGAACACAGTCTTGTATCTTGTAACTGGTTATCAGAAAACTAGCTAGTTTTCAAGATCTGGTGGCAGTATACTTTGATAGAAAGTATACTGGATTGGGGCAGGGGCACTTGAATGGTCTCTACTCTTAGTTCTTTGACTAACTAGCTATGTAACTGTGGATTGGACATCTGATCTCTGTGAACCTGAGTTTTCCCACCTATAAAATGGTCATACACTTACCTGTCCAGTGCATTTAAAAAGATTTTGAGGATCAAACAGAATAATAAATGTACACCAGGAGTGTACATGGGTGTCACTAAACTTAGAGGTTTTGCTGTGTCGTAGGCATTGTGCTAGCTTTTGGACAGCTGCTCACAGGAGGCCTAGACTGCAGTTGCAGATTCTGTGCAGGGCAGAGAGAGGAGCCTGTGTTTGTATCATGTTTGTTGCTCTGGCTGTGACTCTGGACTTGCCCAGGATTCCTTATCCTGACCTAGCGTGTTTCCTCTCCATTGCAGGAAGATGAGAGACTGCTTAGGCACCCGCACTAGTACCATGGGTCCCTGTACTGGTTAAAGCCATCTCCACGACCTGGAAAGGCAGCAAGGTAAGCACAAAGGCCAGTCCAGGCGAGCTCCTGAGATGTGAGTGCATTTCCGCCCCAGCTGCCGGGAAAATCCCAAGTACACAAACAAGTCAAGGCAGTGCATCAGGGTCCCTCCTCCCCAAACTCCACGACCCACAGGGAGGGCTTGCTTGCCCTCCAAGCGCTCCAGCTAACTCCCTCCCCCCTGGCGGGGATTCTTCCAAGTTAGAAAAACTGTGACACTGGAGGAGAGGAAAGCAGGTCCACTCACTGTGTTCTCCCTTCTCCTCTCTGAGCTGCTCAAACGTTCCCAGAACAGTCAAGAGCCCTGGTTGACCGGAAGGGAGGTAGGAGGAGTGGAATGCGTGCAAACGCTGAGCTGATCAAAAGGCAGAGCTGCTTCATGGAAGTCTCCCAGAACTGAGTGAGAGAATGTGTGTGTGTGTGTGTGGGGGGGGGGGAATCAGAGAGAGAGAGATTGAGAGATTGAGAAAAGAGAATGCGTGTGCGCGCGTGCTCGCTGGTTGCAGAGTGAGCGTGTGTCGTGTCCTGCCGTGCGCGCCGCCGGACCCGGAGGACAGGGTCTCCATGACAACCCGCCTGGCCGGCTAGTCGCGCTCTGCTCACTTGGCTGGAAGGAGCACCAGTAAAGGTCAGAGGAAGAAGCTGTGGAAAGCGCACAGCAGGTATCGGAGTTTAAGTCAGTGGATTTGGGGCCCTGAGCTCCCTAACCCACTAGAGTGTGAGCCGGACTCTGCTGAGAATGGAGTGGGCAGGAAAGCACCGGGACTTTCAGGTAAGGGCAGCTCGGGCTCGGATTGCTCTCCTCTTTTCCTGGCCCTGATCTTTGGCTGTTTTCTGGGAGGCAGGCGAGTGTCTGTACTCTCTGCTCAGGGTTTGGGGCTCCAGAATGATGTCATGCGCCAACAGTTGGATTCTATTAGCTTGAGCAGGAGGGAAACAGCCAATTTTCTTGACTTTGCAAATCTAGCTGATCTCACTTTTGCTGAAGCTGAGGTGTTCAGGCTTCACTCTTTTATTTAGCACAAAGCCACAGGATATTTTTACAGGAAGATTCTTTTATACAGAAAAAATGAATTCTCACTACTCCAGCACTGTTTGCAGTTTTTACATGGAAACTCCAGTGTCTTTTGAGCGGGTTGGTTCATTCTAGTGGACACCGCCTGTGTCGTCTCTTGGTACTATGTCTGACATGTAGCAACAATAGAAAAGACTCATTAAACTTAGTGAAGAGCCTGCAGTGAGTTCCAGGTCCGTCTGGAGCAGTTGTTGGGATGGAGATACTGTCATAGGGATATCTGACCTGGTGCTTGCTCTCTCTACCTTGCTCGTTAATAAGATTGAGTCACAGGCTTTCCTGAATTGTGAGGAGTGGCTGCCCTGGGGTTGGAGGACTTACAAAGAGGGGTTTTATCCAGATGTTGCAGCATGAGCTCTCAGATTCCTTTGACTAATATTGTAATCAAATCTCAGAGCACACAGTGTCCACGTTGTACACTCCTACTTTGATTGCCCTACATTTTGGTAAAATTTGTTCTGACCTGGAGGAGTGGTGTGTGGTGAGCTCAGAAAGATGATGAGGTAATTAGGTGGTCAGTAATATTGTTAGGAGCATGAATGCTATGGTTGCTCCTATCAGGAGATGTCCTTCCACCCCAGCCATGTTCTATCTTAAACTTCCTCCTTGGCTTCAGGGAACTTCGTGGATGCTTTTGGTTTCTTAGTGGGACAAGGGAACAGCTGCTGTCCTGGCTCTCCAGTTTTTCTTCTTGAACTTTCTGAACAGAATGTCTTTTGTATTCTGGAGAACAATGAGGGGGCCTTCTGATTAACTTCGGGTCAGCTTGCCAATGCAAGCACTGGCCATGTCCCTGATTCTGACTCCTTGAATGTGTACATGTACGCATCAGTGTTTTGGCCTGAGGGTCCACAAGGGTGAACTCAATGGCCCTGGACCTCAGATGGGCCACTTCTTTAGAAATTCCTTCTCTTACTATACTTCTTTTCTTGATTGAAACTATGTTTTGCTGGAGGGATGTGGCTGAGCACTATTAGATGAGATGCAAAATGGGTGATGTAGGGAGGGAGTCCAGTGGTCTGTTCAGGGACAATATAAGTCTAGAATCTCAAGTCTTCTGTACTCATGGAGGTGTAGTTAGGGCTGTTCCAGTTTTACCATCCTTGCATGTGTGAAGGGGACTAGCAGTGGGTTTCAAGGAGCTGGTGCTCTTTCTTTTGATGTAAAAGAGAGAGTAATGAATTTGGGGTTAGAAGTCCTGAGTCCATGGCCAGGTTCTGTTACTTGCCAGCTTGATTGCTGTGAGCAAGCATCTTGACTAATACAAGCTTCAGATTATTAGTTGTGAGATAGAGATAATGATAATAACCACAGGACTTTTGGGAAGAGCAAATGGGATAGTTTTCCATGAAAGTAGTTTTAAACAAGTAAAGTCCTACATTATGGAAACTTGAGGAATGGTCCCCTTCTTTTGAAAGTCACTTTGCCTCTCTGTTCTGGTTCTCCCATTTATAAAGTATCTTCTACTCTTCTGCATTTATAAATCAACATGAGAAAAACCTTAAAAATCTTACAGATTTTTAAGAAAATAAATAGCAGTTTCTTTAGGTTGGAAAGTTTAATGTAAGTGATATTCACTATAGATTTTGAACCTCTTAAATGATGCTTCCATGATGAAGCTTTCCATAGGCCACTTAGCTCATGTGTTTTAGTACAGAGGAGAGGGATTCCAAGTGACCCTTTGCTTTTCCAAGGTCCCACAGCTCCCTGCAGTTATAGTGTCATGCATTTTAGTAGTTGGAGAGGCCACTCGGTGCCAGGACTTGCTCCCGTGTCCCGCTAGTTTCTGCTGGAGAAACTATCTTGAGTGGGCAGAGGACCTTCTCTTCTGTTTTGGGTTTGAAAGGTAGGCTTCTAACTTGTAGATGTTTTATTGCTCTGAAAGCCTTCTTAGGAGCTGGGCAGCTCTTTCAGGAACTTGTAAGGCTATATCTTAGGGGGAAACCAAAAAGAAAAACAAGGAAGTGGGAACTCCAAGGGCAGATACTTGATATGTTGTGGGACTGTGCCCAAGAATGGAATAGCAGAGGAGGGGAGATTCCAAGGAAGGGCATCCTAGATCTGTCCTCCATGAACCTACAGGGTGTATGGCATACTAGGGCACCCTGCTTGCACCCTTAACCCTTTACTGTGGAACAGGGAAAACCTGCCAGCCATGCCCTGGAGTGGTGTCTGGGAGGAAGCCTGAGAAGAATCAGAGTAGGCTTTTTTTTTTTTTAAACCCACAGAGCTTTCCTTCTAGGTGAGTCACGTTACTATAGCTTCTTAAGTCCAGAAGGAGAAATTGTCCACAGCTTAGGTTGGCTCACATTTGGTCCCCACTCCCCATCAGTCCAACTTCCCAGAGCTGAGTCACAAATTGGATCCCTCTATGTTCCTTAAGGATTAAAAAGTAACATTCCTGTTCTCACTCCCTCTCTCTTCCTTCCATGCTCCCCTTCCTCTAAAATTAGAATAATTAGTCACCCAAGGAAGTTGAAACTTTGAAATATCTTGAAGAACAGACCAAGGGCATCCTCAGTTCTGCTGGCTCTGCTTCTGTTCCTGGAATGAAGGGTTGGGTGAACAATTTCAGGAAGGCACCCCCAAATCCAAGTATCATGTTGCACTGCTGGCCTGGAACTAAGAGAGGCTGTGCCCCACTCCCCACTGCATCTGATTCTAAGAACTACTTTGGGAGAGGTGGCCTAGTGCCTGGAGGAGCTGGGAGGGTCTGAGTCCCTGTGGGGCAGTGGGACTGAAGAGTACATTTCCCTTCCTGTTGCTTCTCCTATAGCTGTTAGCTGTCACTGCCCTAGTGACTCCTAATTTCCAGTGTTGGGCCCAAGAGTCTGCTGAGCCAGCCAAGCAAAGGCAACACATATCTGAGCCTAGAGGAGGGCAGGCAGCAGCCCTTTGGAGTCCTATCTTGTGTTCCCTTCTGTGTGTCTGTGTTCCCTTCTGGAGGATTGGGGAGGGGCAAGAGGAGGGGAATCTACAGGCACATAATTGAGTTCTTTGAGTCAGAGGGACCATGGAAAGTGGAGAAGGGGCCAGAAGGGCATGAAAAGGGGGGAAAAATACCATCTGGCATAGTCTGCAGAGATTTCTCTTTAAAGCCTGTGGGAAAACGAATTAATGTGTGCCTTCTTCTAGGGGTAGGGAAGGAGATTCTATGTCTCTCTTTTATGCTAGTGGGGAGGCACCATGAGTCTCTGACTAAAAATACTGGGCGTTTCTATCTTAGGGGAATAGGCCATATAATATTGTGCTGATAGGAAAAAATATGGAGTGTCTTTTTCTAACTATAGGCCTTAGAAAACGTGTGTGTGTGTGTGTGTGTGTGTGTGTGTGTGTGTGTGTTTTGAAGGGAGAGGAGGGTGTTAAATGAGTCTAGGCTACCTTATTAGAAAATTTCTCCAAAGACCCCTTCTATTATTTTCTTCAGCTCTGATATAATGAATATAATGATGTTGGGGGGGGGCTGTTGGATCTATCACAATGCTTTTCTCATCTGAAAACTGCCTCAATATTTGATTTCACTGTCCCTATAAAAGAGTGAATTATATGCAATTAGAATATGAAGCTGCCTTAACCAAAGCAGGCCTGTTTCTAAGGATCTGTCATGAAACCACTTCAGTTTCTTAGATCCAGATTCTTCTGTGTGACCTTGTCATTACTGTGGGGGTTTGTGTGTGAACTGGAGATTGACTTATAGGAAGCAGCACAAGTGGTTGAGGGACTGTTTGGACTGAAAAAAAGTGAGATAAACTAAGCGTTGTAGGAGATAAGATCTGGAACAGGAGGAGGACTACTTACTAGAAAGAAATAGGAGAGAAGCCCTGGGTAGGGCAGAGGGTAGTTCTCAGGGGCAGCAGGTGGTGATAGATGGAAGGGCTGTCTTGGGAGGCCTTCACAGTGTAACAGACTGCTGGCCTGCCCCCAGGGGACCCCAGGAGACAGGGTTGTGCAGGTCCTAACAAGTGCTAGCAGGGTGGGGTGGCTTGCATTGAGGTTGACAGCTGTGTTCATTTGCTGTTGGGCTCAGAATCTCTTTTGGTGCCCACATACGCCCTCTTGGTCTCTTCACGCATTAAGTCAGTGAATACAGTAACTGGGCCAAGAGCTGGGAAGTATCCAAAAAGGTATCAAGTGTGGGACTTACTCCCATATATATTATATCAGATGTCTTGATTTCTTCCCCACTGACCGTCTCCTTCACTGTGAGCCTCTGTCAGTGTGATTAAGAGAGGAAAAACATAGACCTGCTGAAGTCTGGGGTTTTGATGATAGGGTTAATGATCAGCTCATGCTTGTAGGCTGGGAAAAAGGGGGAGAGTCCCACTCTTAGACTGTGATTTAAAGCTCGGTTTGAATGGTGGAAGAGAGCCAGCGAAAGGACTGGAAATATGAGAGGGTGAGGGTTCTAGGCTTACATTGAAGTTTTTCTGGATTGTCAAAAGATAGGATGTGTGAGAGGGAGGATAGCAAAGGGTAATTTTAGCGGGGGAAAAAATCCTATAAAATCAGCTCATTTTTAGAACTCTAGCTGAGAAGGACTGAATTTTGGTGTGCTTACTAGTATTTCAGAACACAGGCTACCTCATGGAGTTGTGACAGTTGAGTTTTCTAGATCATTTTTAAGTGAATTAGCCCATTATGTTTTGTCAAAATGATCAGTGACTGTTCTATACTCCGTGTGTAGTGCTGCCTTATGGTATCTCTGGTGGGACCATTTATATTTACCATGAGTGTTCTCATGTGCTATGTGCTGTGCAGTGATCAAGAGCTGGAGCTCAGGGATTTTAGAGGGCTAGGTATAGAACCTGACGTAACTGTGACCTTGGCAAGTTATTTAATCTCTCTGTGCCTCAGTTTTCTCTAAGGCATCTGTAAAGTGGATATAATAATAGTATTTAGGTTGTGAGGATTAAATGAAATGGTATATGTAAATAGCTCATTGCCTGGAACATGGTAAATTTCCAATGCTTTCATTATAATTTTCAACTTAGAGCAGTCTTTTGAAAGAGTGCTGGTGTCTTTCAATCAGTGTGGGGTTACTACATGAAGAACAAACCAGATTTTTCTTTTAGAAGTCAAGTACACTTTGTATTTTGTTCCTCTTTCTGTCAAGATTCCAGGAGAGTCTTTTCAGTAGTTCTTTTCAACTCTGCTTCACAGGTTCAACTTTTTCTTCCTCTAGGATACTCCCCTCCATGGACAGGAGAGACCCTTCCAAAACTGCTTCTTTTTTTTTTTTTTTTTTTTTTGGTACTCGGTGTTGAACTCAGGGGCACTCGACCACTGAGCCACATCCCCAGCCCTGTTTTGTGTTTTATGTAGAGACAGGGTCTCACTGAGTTGCTTAGCGCCTCATCGTTGCTGAAGCTGGCTTTGAACTCGCGATTCTCCTGTCTCAGCCTTCCTAAGTGCTGGGATTACAGGCTTGCGCCACTGCGCTGGGCCAGAACTGCTTCTTGCCTGCTCCTTGCTTTCTGCTGGCCAGCCCAGGCAGGGCCCCTGAGGTCCTCCTTAGCCTTGTATAGGAGGCCCTTTACTCTTCTTTCAGTGCTCTGGACACAGGCTTTTATCCAAATAGGCCTCTTCATTGCTGCTGCTGCTGCTTCTGCTGCTGCTGCCGCTGCTGGTGCTGCTGCTTCTTTTTTGTACCTGGGATTGAACCTAGAGGTACTTAACCACTGAGCTACATTCTCAGCCCTCTTTTGTTTTTTATTTAGAGACAAGTTCTTGCTAAGTTGCTTTGGGCCTCACTAAGTTGCTGAAGCTGGCTTTGAACTTGCGATCCTTCTGCTGCAGCGCCTGGCTCACCTCTGCTTCTGTGAATACTGCCCATATATTCTTCAAGACCTAGTGTAGAGCGCAGGCTCTTCAGCCAGCTGTGGCAATTTATAGTGTGGCTTTTCTTACTTTTGTAGACTTCTGGCAAGTTAAACTCTTAAGCCTCAATATCTTCATCTGTAAATTGGGGGTAATAATCTTATCCATTTTGAAGGATTGTTGTAAGGGTAAAATGACTTTTAATTTATATAAATCACTCAACTTAGTTCCGGACCCAAATATGCTCTCAATAAATGTTAATAGGTGCTACTGTTAGTGATTTCTACCTCTTAGAACTTTCTCCACTGACATACAGCAGTTAGTCAATAGATCTGAATTTTAGTTGTCTCTATCTCTGACTTGCTGTTTGACCTTGGGGTAAATAACTTAGCTTCTCTATCTACCTTTAGTTTCTTCTTCTAGAAAGTTGAAGGTATGAACCGGGCATGGTAGTGCATGCCTATAATCCCAGTGATTTGGAAGGCTGAAGCAGGAGGATCACAAGTTCAAGACCAGCCTCAGCAACTTAGGCTTAGGTATTGAAGAGTGGCAAGTGGTTGTGGCTAAGACAGTAAGCAACATCTGGACAGGCTCCTGGCACTTTATCTGCCCAAGAAACATCTTGATATCAGCCCTAGGTGGGACTTACCTAGTAGTGATTACTCTGACAATTTTCAGAGGAATGGAGGGATCAGGATAAGGAGGTTCTAATCTGTTTCTTTTTTTTTTTTTTAAATTTATTTTAGTTATTGATGGATCTTTTATTCATTTATTATTTATATGTGGTGCTGAGGCTAGAACCCAGTGCCTCACACATGCTAGGCAAGTGCTCTGCCACTGAGCCACAACCCTAGCCCCTCTAATCTGTTTCTTTATTTTATTTTTGTGGTAGTGGGGATCAAACCCAGGGCACTCTACCACTGAACTACATCCCCAGTCCTTTTTATTTTATTTTGAGACAGAGTCTCATTAAGTTGTCCAGGCTGACCATGAACTTGCAATCTTCCTGCCTCAGCCTCTCAAATAGCTGGGATTATAGGCATGTGCCACTGTGCCCAACTCTTATCTATTTCTAAAGAGAGTGAGTAGCTTCTTATCTACAAGTATGATTATTATTAAGAGATTTCCTTTTCAAATTCTGCCAAACATCTAAGGAAAAAATTAATAATCTTGCCCGGCGAGGAGGCACTGTAATTCCAGTGCCCCGGAGGCTAAGGCAGGAGGATCGTAAGTTCAAAGCCAGCCTCAGCAACAGCGAGATGCTAAGCAACTCATTGAGACGCTGTCTCTAAATAAAATACAATAGGGCTGGGGGTTTGGCAGAGTGGCGAGTGAGCCTGAGTTCAATCCCTGGTATCCTTCCCCCCCATAATTAGTAATGTTGTACGATCTATTACAGCATATAGGAAAATGAGAAATTAAAATAAAAAAAGAAAAAAAAAAAGAGATTTCCTTTTCCAACTGCAAGTAACAGGAACTTTTGCTGCCAAATTTAGCAGTGTTTTAAGTCCCTCAAATCTCCTTTGAGTGCTACCAAAGCTCTCAGCTTTGTTGTTATCTCTTGTTGACATATAGCCTGGAAAGGTCATATCAACAGTGCCAATTTATGGGCCTGCTCAACTCAGGCAAGCCTGGGGCCCAATGGGAGTTCCTGGGAGTAGGTGCTTCACAGAGTAAGGCTGTTTATAATTTAAGGCTCTTTTTGCTTTAGAAGACCAAACTCTGCAGATTAGGGTCAAATATTCTGTTTCTTTTGTAGTTTTACTTCTGTAGCCTCCCATAGACTGGGCTCAGATTCCACAGTAGGGTCCTATATAATCAGAAGAAGCTCAGCCTTGATGATATTCCTAGCTAACAAAATTATGCCTCCTACTCCTTACTGGAAGTTAAGCTTCCTTGGCACAGTTACACCAGAATCTCTCTCCTATGTAGTTTATTGGTAATTTATGACCTACCATGTGTTCTGATGCAATAATTAAAAGATGACAAAGACTAGAAATTACACATGGGACTCTGTACTCATTTTCAAAGATGTGGGGACAAAGTCAGACACATGTGTCTGTATACTTTGTCACTTGGGAAAAAGGAATGCAAATAGAGAAAGGAAATGAACGAATGTGGCTGACCCTGGATCTATACAAAAGTGGGATACATGAGTGTGACAGGAAAATACTTAGAACAGTGGTGATGATTTTGGCAATGGCAGTGACCTTGGTTTGCATTCCTTGGCTTGACTGATTCGGCTTCTGTGTTCAGAGAATAAAGGCTTTGGATTCTAGAAAGAAAACAAATTACAGAAGTTCCTTATGTCCCTCCACACCCCACTCCCTCATTCTCTCACCCCTTTGGTTTCAGGCAGAAATGGACCGGGCATAATAGGCCTCTCTGAGTGTGAGTCATCATTGCTGCTCAGAGTTGAGTTACAGCCCAGCTGTTCTGGGAGAGCCAGCTGTGAGAATCCTGGTGGTAAGAAGGGCTGTGGGTTTTGTTAACTCACTTCTGAGTAAGTGCCCAAGGGGAAGTGGCAGGGATCAAGTTAAAAAGAAAACAACTGGAAATTTTTGTTCTATTTAAATCTCATTAAATGGAATTAAAGAAGCTCCCCCACCCCATCTTACAACTCACAACTGTTTGGTAAATCCAGGTGGGTTTCTAAAGCAGTGCTATCCAGACTTGTTTTCACCTGAAAATCCTAAGGTCAGATGTCTCCAGGCCCTACCTGAAGAAGTTTAAAGCAGAAAACCCTTGAGACTGTAGCACCTGTGAGCCTTCCCCGATAGCAGTTAATGTTTTTGTGCGGGGTAGGGATGGGGTTGGCTGGAATGACTTTATTTGTTGCTGTTCCCCAAGAGTTTATTTATCTTCAGCCTTTTCTCTCTCTCTCTCTCTCTCTTTTTTGGTACTGGGGATTGAACTCAGGGGCGCTCGACCACTGAGCCACATCCCCAGCCCTATATTTTTGAGTCTTATTTAGAGACAGGGTCTCGCTGAGTTGCTTAGCACCTCGCCATTGCTGAGGCTGGCTTTAAACTTGCGATTCTCCTGTCTCAGCCTCCCAAAGTGCTGGGGTTATAGGCTTGCGCCATTGTGCCTGGTTAGCCTTTTCTCTTTCTAATTTACAGTCTTTCCTTGGGATTTCATTTCCCACTGTTACCAGTAGTTAGAGAAGGAAGAGGGGGAGCCACTTCTGCCTCTCTTGTTCCAGAAACTGAATTTATATATTCATTCAATTAATATTTTAGTATCCATTCTGTTCTAACTTTATACAGTAGGGATGCACAGATAACCAAGATAGCAAAGCCCTTGTCATGGAGCTTAAAGTATAGTGGGGAAACCTTTCAGTCAACAAATCAATAATTGAGATAAAGACAGTGATGTGAGGAACTACTGGTGATGTAAAAGAGAGTCTCAGGGACTTGAGCGGTTAGAGAAAGTCTCTCTGGGAATGTGATGTTTGAGCTGTGAGCTCAAGGGTAAGAATCCAGGAATGTGCAGATTTGGAGAAAGTACCTTTGTAAGAAGGGAACAGCAAAGGCAGAGCCCCTGAGATAGGAAAGGCTTGACATGTTGAATAGGAAGTCCTCACTGGTAGACACAGAGAGAGCAAGTGGACATAGGGTGTAAGATGTAAGCAGAACCTAGTTCAGACAGCCTTTTGGCCATTGTCAGGGGCCTGGAGAGCCATAGGAGAAGTAGGTATTCTAGGTCTGTGGGATAAAGTGTGGAAATTTAAGAGGAATGGCTAGCTAAGAGAAACACTGAACTGATTGAGAAGAGTCAAGACAAAGAATATGGGAAACTAGCTAATTAGAATAGGGATAGGCATGTGACTTCTCAGCTAACAATTTGAATGAACATATTCTGCTAATTCTTGGGATCAAGCAATGTATGTTATACAGTTTTCTGAAGATTT
>CM053399.1:48119691-48138136 GCA_028644305.1 Xerus rutilus
CCTGCAAATGCCATAATTTTATTCTCTCTTACTGCTGAGTAATATTCCATTGTGTATATCAGCAAAATGAAACTAAACCCCTACCTCTCACCATGCACAAAATTCAACTCAAAGTGGATCAAGGACCTGGGAATCAGACCAGAGACCCAATGCCTAATAGAATAAAAATAGGCCCAAATCTTCATCATCTCGGATTAGGACCATACTTCTTTAACAAGACTCCTATAGCACAAGAAGTAAAATCAAGAATCAATAAATGGGATGGATTCAAACTAAAAAGCTTTTTTTCAGCAAAAGAAATAATCAATGAAGTGAACAGAGAGCCGACATTCTGGGAACAAATCTTTGCCACACACACATCCATTAGAGCACTCATCTCCAGGATATATAAAGAACTCAAAAAACTTAACACCAAAAAAACTAACAACCCAATCAATAAATGGGCCAAAGAGCTGAACACAAACTTCACAAGAAGATATACAATTCACAACAGACATATGAAAAAATGTTCAACATCTTTAGCAATCAGAGAAATGCAAATCAAAACTACCCTAAGATTTCATCTCAGGCCAGTCAGAATGGCAATTATCAAGAATACAAACAACAATAAGTGTTGGCGAGGTTGTGGGGAAAAATGTACACTCATATATTGCTGGAGGAACTGCAAATTGGTACAACCAATCTGGAAAGCAGTATGGAGATTCCTTAGAAAACTTGGAATGGAACCACCATTTGAGCCTGCTGTCGCTCTCCTCGGTCTATACCCAGAAGACTTAAAAACAGTGTACTACAGTGCTGCAGCCACTTCAATGTTTATAGCAGCTCAATTCACAATAGCTAAACTGTGGAACCAACCTAGATGCCCTTCGATAGATGACTGGATAAAGAAACTGTGGTATATATACACAATGGAATATTACTCAGCAATAAGATTTCTCCTATTTTATATAGTAAGAACACGGAATATTTTTATACTAAGAAGACAGAATTTGGGGTTGGAGTTATATAGCTCAATGGTAGAGCGTTTGCCTAGCACATGTGAGACACTGGGTTCAATCCTCAGCACCACATAAAAATAAATACAGTAGAGGCATTGTGTCCATATACAACTAAAAAAATTTTTAAAAGAGAAGATAGAATTTGGCTTCAGAGAAAAGTAATTTGTTAATAAACTGGCCTATGTAAATAAACTCTGATTTCCTAGTTTACAGATCTCTTCTAGAGTCTCCAATTTTGTTGGAAATATTTGAGGAAAGAAATTTATCAGGCCACAACTTTGACTTCTTGGAAATTGAAAACTGACTAGTTTCTATTAGTAGATTCTTGTTTTTCAAGGGACTGATCCTATTTGGATTCTGTAAATCAAGGTCCACGTTTCTGAAATGAAAATTTGTGGGTTGTTTATACATTCTCATTTCTTGGTGTTCAAGAGATCTGTGAGGCTGCTGAGATGGAATAGTTTATGAAGAGCAGAATAGGGTAAGACTGAATTTCAGATGTCACATAGATTTTTGACACACAGAAGAGTTTATTTTGTAATTGAATTCTACTTTCCTATTTTCCATTCCTGTGTGTTTTCTTTGTAACTATCTTGCTTCTGAAGGAAAAGATCTCTGGCTAGGAAGATTCCTTGAGGAACCCCCCCCCCCCCAGATTATTATTATTATTTTAAACATTTCTAATTGTATTTGGACATTATTTTATTTATTTATTTTTTGTGGTACTAAGGATCAAAGTGCTTCACACATGCTAGGCAAGTGCTCTGCCACTGAGCTATAGCCCCAGCTTCCATATTATTTTTTAACACTGATTTACTGAGCAGATATTAAATGGTCCCTTACATGAGATTTTAGTCAGGGGATGAGACTGAAAAGATGGGATGAGGTGTTAGAACTTGAAGAGCCTGAATCATCCAGGACCTAAGGAAACACTGTTCTTCTGAGAACAGGAAAGGAACACGTTAGGTTTTGGTTCATAGAAAAGAAACTATAAGACCATGTGGAGGACTATAAGACCCCTGAAGTTGGAGGGATCTAGCTTATCTCACTGGGTTTCACTACAGGGGTGATATTTATTCCCTCAAATTTCATTTAGAACAGAAGACAAGGGAAGTTGGGTAGGGGTCTGAACTCCAGTTTGGAGAGTTCTCTGGAGTCTTAGAACAGTAGTTTTCAGACTTGAACATGCACCACATCTGGAGAGCTAGTTTTTGATTTAATAAGTCTAAAGTGGAGCCTGAGAATTTGTGTTTTTAACAAATTTGGAAAAAGCAAGGATCTGTGGCACATGTCTACCTAGCTCTGCTTAGGAGGTTGAGGCAGGAAAATTGAGTATTTGAGGCTAGCTTGGGCAACATAGAGAGACTCTGTCCAACCTCCCCCCACCCAAAAAAAAAAAAAGGAAAAAGAAGGTAAGAAAATTTGGAATTGATGCTGCTATTGTTGGTTGGGAACCCCGCTTTAAGAACCACTCATTAAGAGGCTTGGCAGGGGCTGGGGCTGTGGCTCAGTGGTAGAGCGCTTGCGTAGCATGCGTGAGGTACTGGGTTCGATCCTCAGCACCACATACAAATAATAAATGAATAAAATAAAGATCCATCAACAACTAAAAAAAAAAAAAAAAAAAAAGAGGCTTGGCAGCTGAGAGGCAATAGGAATTTGAGGGCCTGATGTTAATTGGTGTTCATCTACTAACCTAGAATTTCCTGTCTATGAGTCTACACTTTAGCAGTTCTTGGGTGGCTTGTCCTATAACATCAACAAAGCCTGGTGAAGTTCTGTGCCTTTACTCACAGTGACTCTTCCCATGCTGTCTATATCACTTCCAGGTGAGGTTTCCAGCTGTGTATTTTTTAACAGCTGCTTTTCACATTTTTGGAAAAATACCCATGGTGGGGCACTTGATACCATTAGGATAGGTGACATTTGTGCCATGAAAAGTGACCCCTCTCGTCCCTAGTCCTTGAGCACAGCTTCCTGGTTGGCAAGGCTGTTTGAGGAACTGAAAGCAAGCTCAACATTGAGCGTGTTCTTTTGATTAGCCAAGTTTACACAGGACATGCCTGGGAGATTATCTCTTTCAGGAGTTGAATTTCAAGGGCAAAGTCCACAGTTGGCAGTTGAAAGGCTGAGAACACCTGGAAGAGAGGATTTCACTTGGCTTTCACTTACCCAGACCTCAGTGCCTCTTCCCACAGAGGTCAAGTTTTCTGCTTGTTGCTGCCCAAGCAGGCGACCTTGGGATGTTTCTCTCTGAGCAGCATGGCTCCAGGCACTGCTCTTTGCTGTCTACTTCAGTGACTGTGGCTTCAGGTGAGACCCTTGGGTTAGTAAATATAAGCTGCCCTCTCTTCCTTGGCATCCTCAGCTCTTTAATCTTTTCCTGGTCTTGCTACTCCCTTTGAGGGGAGGGTTATCACTCTTCTCTTCATGGTGAGTGACTCTTGGTTTTTTCCCTTGGCTTTCCTTTTCTTTAGCTTCCCTCATTAGTTCAGCATAACTATAGAATTGTTTCCATGTAGGAATGAGTATTAAAGGTTGCCTGAGCCAGTGTTGCCCAGTCTAAACACTGTTAGACACACCGGGATAAAGGAGGCACCTGTTGCTAGCCTGAGATAACCAGCTTGGGGTTCCTAGCCTCAGTGCTCCCCCAGGATTGGTCCATACATCCACACAACTGTAACCCATTCTTGCACACTAGCTGGGAACTTGGATCTAGTCCCTGGGGCCTCAGAGTTCAAAGGCAAGAAAACTGAGTGCCCATGGTGGCTGAGCGAAGGCTAGGACTCAGGGCTTTCCACTTTTACTGATTAGGGCTCTGCTGTTTATTAACACAAGAACTATAATGTGTTTCAGATTAGCAAGCATGCATGAAGCTATCTCAGGCTAACTTTTTTTCCTAACACACTTTTGTAAGTAACTGAAGCAACACATGAGAAAATACAGAAGGTAGAATATGTGCCTCTCCACACTCCAGAAATAGAATTACTGTTATATCTTTAAATGATATATAAATTAAAAAAATACTGTGCTCTAATAAAAAATGGAAAATAATAATAAACATTGGTGAGGATATGGAGAAGTTAGAGCCCTCAGACACTATAGGGGTAGAAACGTTAGTGGTGCAGCTTTATGGAAAATAGTTTGACCATCCCTTTAAAAACCTAAAATTGTCCTGTGATCCAGTGATTCTGCTGCTAGGTATACACCCCAAAGAATTGAAAACAGAGGCTCAAGTATTTGAATGCCAGTCTTCACAGCAGCATTATTCACAGTAGCCAAAAAGTGCAAACAACTCGACTGTTGCTGGGTGTGGCGGCGCACGCCTGTAATCCCAGCAGTTTGGGAGGCTGAGACAGGAGAATTGCGAGTTCAAAGGCAGACTCAGCAACTCAGTGAGACCCTGTCTCTACATAAAACACAAAGTAGGGCTGGAGATGTGGCTCAGTGGTAGAGTGCCCCTGACTTCAATCCCTGGTACCAAAACACACATACACGCACAAACAATCCAACTGTTCTACTTCCAGATGAGTAGAAAAACAAAATGTGGTGTATACATACAAGGGAATATTATTTGGCCATAAAAAGGATGAAATTTTGATATATGCTGCAACATGAATGAACCTTGAAAACATTATGCCTAACTGAAATAAAATATCTAGAAATGGCAAATTTATAGAGTCAGAACGTCCTCTGTTACTTGGAGCTTGGAGAGAGGAGAACAGGGAATTATTGCTTAATGGTTGCGGATTTTGGGGTGATTAAAAAATTTTGGAAACATTGGTGAAGGATGCCTGACATTGTAGTGTAATTAATGTCATAGAATTGTATACTTATTGGTTGAAATGGCGAAGTTTGTGCTATATATTTTACCACAATAAAGAAAGATCATGCTTTACACTGAAAATTTTTCTCACAATTCACTGAGGGTGTTTTTCCATGTGAGTATATTACTTTGAACAGCACATTGTGTTTCTTCAGATAGATGTATCCTGTAATTTATTTACCAAACCCCTAATGATGGACATTTGAGTTGTTTCCAGTTTTACCTGTTATAAACAGAGCTGCAACAAATAGCAGCACACAGCTGTCTTTGCCTTGTGTTCTAGTACTTGCATTTCCTTAGGCAAAATTCCTAGAAGGGAAGATTTAATGATCAAAGGGTGTGCTCATTTAAAATGTTAATAAATATTGCCAAACTGTTTTCCAAAAAAGTTGCATCAACTTAATTCTCGTGAACAGTATATAAAGGTATCTGTTTCTGCCACACCCTTGCCAACATGGGTATTTAATATTTTTCTTTTTGGTACCAGGGATTGAACCCAGTAGGGCTTAACCACTGAGCCACACCCCCAGCCCTTTTTAAAAAATATTTTGAGACATGATCTCACTAAGTTGCTTAGGGCCTTACTAAATTGCTGAGGCTGGCTTTCTGCCTCCCAAGATGCTAGGATTACAGATATGCACCACTGTGCCCAGCTAAATATTCTTAAGCTTTGCCAATCTGGTAGGTGAAAAAGCATTTCTTATTGTTAGTTTATTTAGGATTTCTTTAATTATTGGTGAAATTTTGCATCTTTAAATTCTCATTGGCACTTGTTTTTATTCTTTTACAAATTTTATTATCACTCAAATATGTCGTTCATTTTTCTTTTTTGGTGGGGGGGTGCTGGGGATTGAACTCTGGGCCTCACATGTGCTAAACAAGTCCTGTGCTACTGAGCTACGTCCCTAGCCCTTGGTGGTTGTTATTGTTGTTATTATTTTGCAGATTTATAAGAAATTTTACGTATATATTGCATTAGGACTCTGCCATATATGTTACTGATATTCCGCCCCCCCCACTTAAAATTTTTTTGAGTTTATTTATGCTAATTCTTTGCATTTCACATATTTTAAATTTTTATGTAGGCAAAAGAATGATATTTTCCTTTATGGTGTTTTTTCCCCCTTCATGGCTTTTGAGTTGAATGTTTTGTTATACTTTGAAAATTTTCTTCTCTCATCAGAGTTATAAAATTACCTCATGGCTGGGTGTGGTGACACACATTGTAATCTCAGCTGCTTAGAAGACTGAGGCAAGAGGATCATAGGTTCAAGGACCACCTGGGCAACTTTGTAAGACCCTGTCTGCACATAAAATAAAAAGAACTGGGGATGTAGCTCAGTGATGGAACATCCCTGGGTTACATCCTCAATACTTCCAAAAAAAAAAAAAACCCAAAACCAAAAGCCTCCAAAACCTTAATCGTTTCTTATAGTATTTTATGGTTCTTTTACACGTAATTTGTAATTAAGTTTTCTTTTTGAATGAAGTATGAATTAAATTTTATTTATTTAAAAAACTAATAATGCTTGTTCCTATTAAGTTGGATCTTTTGTAAAATTTGTAAACTTCTTTTCACTTTAGGGTTTATAGTGAGTTGAGGCTACCTACATTCAATTTCTTGTAATATTTTCTATTTAGGATGTACCATAACCATTAGAAACACTTTATCCAACATTTATAAAGGAACATAACCTACTCAATTTGCAATGGAAAAGAAGCCATTAGTAAGAGAGGCAGATTGAAAATAGTACCCAAGTCTTCCCAATCCTAGATTACCAATCCTGTTTTTTGTGTTTCTTTTATTCTATACACGATATAGACAGATTCCTTTTCTTAATGTTGAGGGATCATTGTATCAGTTCCCTAGGAAGAGCTTTACAGTAAAGCAATCCTGTATTGAGTCATGTTAATACTAGGCCTAGATGTCGTGACATATATGCCTCTCTCTTAAATCATTCCTGGTTCGATGAACTCATCCTGGCTTAAGTGGGAACATAGGTGAACACCAGTGACCTAGTGACAGAGTGTGCGGGCCAAAGTCCCAAGGAGTGGTAAGACCCAGAAAGGGTGTGACTGCAAGAGGGGAAGAGCAGGAAGATGTGAAGAAATGTGGCTGCTTAGAAGATAGATCAAGGCAGATTTTTTTAAAAAGTGTTTTTTTGAGGGGGAGAGTACCAGGGATTGAACTCAGGGGCACTCGATCACTGAGCCACATCCCCAGCCCTATTTTGTATTTTATTTATAGACAAGGTTTCACCGAGTTGCTTAGTGCCTTGCTGTTGCTGAGGCTGGCTTTGAACTCTTGATCCTCCTGCCTCAGCCTCCCAAGGTGCTGGGATTACATGTGTGCGCCACCACACCCAGCTTAAAAAGTGTTTTTATTAGTGCATTATAGTTACACATAATAGTGGGATTCATTTTGACATAATAATACATGCATACAATGTGATTTGTTCCATTTCAGTTCCTAGTACTTCCTCTCTCCCTCCCTTCTTCCTCCCCCAGTTTGCCTTCTTCTAGTCCACTGTTCTTTCTACTATTTATTTATTTATTTTAAAAATTGATGCTTTATAAATATACATAAAGATGAAATTCACTGTGGTATATTCATACATGTAATAGCATCATTTGGTCAGTTTCAAATTTTTTTTATGTCTTTGTAGACTTTTAAAAAATATTTTAGTCATTCATGGATCTTTATTTTATTCATTTATTATTTATATGTGGTGCTGAGGATTGAACCCAGTGCCTCACACATGCTAGGCAAGCGCTGTACCACTGAGCTACAGCCCCAGCCCCAGTTTCAGATTTCTGAAGTGAGAGAAGGAAGAGGAATACTGTTTATTGAAGACCCTATAACACTAAAGTAACCAGGTTCCACTTAACTGTATTTTGTTTTATATTATTATTTTGGAGGGCGGGTACTGAGGATTGAACCCACGGTGCTTACCACTGTGCTATGTCCTCATCTTTTAAAAAAAATTTTATTTTACTTTTGAGACAGAATCTTGCTAAGTTGCCCAGGTTGGCCTTGAACTTGCAGTCTTCCTGCCTCAGCCTCTGGAATTACAGGTGTGCCACCACTGCACCTGGTTGTGGCCTAACTATATTTTAAAAGGCAACTTTTAGTGCTGGGTCAGCCTAGGGCTGCCCTTCCTGAGGGCTATGAACCCAGAAGAGAAAGCCTCAGAGTCAGACTATAAGAATTCTAAAACCTACAGGATTTGGGAGACTGAGGAGAATAGAACTGAGCTGGCAGCATTTCTGCTCCTTCAGCCAGGAGCTTAGACAGAAATTAAGGAAATAGGCTAAGTAAGGAAGCAGAAGGAGAAACTATTCAGATCCACATTCATTAGGCCCTTTCAGGGACAGCTGCATGCAGACATACAGTCCATCCCTTAAAGGAACGTGATTGTTTGGTGGAGCAGTCATATCAAAGTCCAGCTTACTGCAGTGGGATCAGGCCACTGCAGACACAGCCCTGGGAGGAAAGGATTCAGTCACAGGTGGGAGGAGAATGAGGAAGAAAAGGGCACAGTTCACAAAGACAGTAGTGCTGGTACAGAATTTGAAGGATGCCCTTTTTTTTTTTTTTTTTTAAAGTGGGTAGGGAAGGAAGGGACATTCCAGGTGGAAGGATTAACGTATGCCAGGACAGGGAGGAGTAAAGCAATAAGTGCAAAGTATGTAGGGAACTTCCGAGCAGTCAGATTTGCTGTCCTTGGCAGGGCCGAGTGAGGAGTCAAGATGAGAGTCAAGGTGAGCTCTTGACAGGCTGGATCTACCAGTGTCCTGCCTACTAAAACCCTACCTCCAAACATATGGGCAATTGTTTCACTATTATCTCTTGGTTCTGAGTAGTTTGCTTAGGGGCCTCTCACGTAGTTTTAGTTGGTTAGTGGCTGGGGCTGGAATCGTTGGAAGGCTCTTACACCCCCATGTATGACGGGCGGATGGACAGGGAATACTGGAACAACTGGGGGTCCTCAGTTTACATGCTTGCTCTTCAGAGTTTTCTTTCACCACCGTGCCCCCCTGTAGTTATTGCTCCATGTGGTCCCTTGCTGGGCAGTGTCAGGGCAACTAGAGTTATTATGAGGTGGCTTAGAACCTGAGAGCAAATGCCCCTGGAGACACTGGCAGAGGTTGCATGGCTTCTGTTTCTCCTAGTTTTGGAAGTTACGCATCCTCACATAGGCCATATTGTGTTCCTTGAGGTAGTGACAAAGGCCTGCCTACTTCAAGGAGTGAGGAATGTCATTTTGATGACTTCTTTTGAAATTACCATAACCATACAGAGAAATTTTAATTCTAAGCTATGTGATTGTTTTTTTTTCAGACTTAATTCATCGTTTACCATCTTCAAAATATTACAAAGGTTCTTAATAATACCTGTAGTATTATTTCCATAATAATTAAATCACTCCACTTTCCAGCTTAAATTTATTTTAAAAGGAAACATTGTCTCACTTTCTTAAAGTGGAGAATTAATATTTCAGAAGGTAACTTTTATAGTAAATACAACGAAAACAAAAAATAGTTTAAAAATTTTAGCCAAAACTGCTGCTGCTGAAAGTCCTCTCTCGTTAAGAGATTATCAGGTGTTCAGGAGATAAAGACAGCAGTAAGTAGGGACTTTCTCAACCTAATGAGAAGGTTTGGAGAATTGGAAAGTGAATGACTTATTTTATGTTGTGGTTCCTGCCACTTCCTGTTGTGGTTCCTGTGTGTGAGTACCACATCGTATGTTGAGAGCCAGGTAGTTTCCTCACATTTTGGGAAACCTGCTGGGGCAGTGGAGCTACTAAAAATTTTTGAACAGTGATGTGGTTAAATATGCATTTTAGAAAGATACAAAGAAAGAAGGGTAGAGAGTAGAGTGAAGAAAGTAGAACTGGAGCAAAGAGATGATTTTTAGAAGATTGTTGCAGCAGGTCAGGTCTTGTTGATGGTCAAGTCTGAGGTAAAGAGTGGTGGGCAACGAAGGCGAGACTAAGACATTGAGAAGAGAATTTGCAGTGCTTGGTGACAGATTGAACTAGAGCAGGAGAATGAAAAGGCAGGATGGCTTGTAGAAACTTAGGTGACTGGAAAAACTGGAGGGGGGGAGTGTTTTATTAGGGATGGAGTGGGAAATGGTGGTTTAGTTTTAGACATTACTTTTTATTTTTTAACATAAATTCACTTTTCACTTTGTGGATTTGTCTGATTGTTTCTTTGGGTATTCTTCAGGTTGTTTTCCCCTCGTATTTTCTATAAACTGTAAATTAGATATAGAAGCTTGACTGGATTTAGATTAAGCATTTTTAGGAGGAAAACTCTTTTATAGATGACGCAGTGGGTCAGAAGCACACAATGTCTGGTTCTCTATTCTTTTGTTTAAATATTTTTTTTAGTTGTAGATGGACATAATACCTCTATTTTATTTATTTATTTTAATGTGGTGCTGAGGATGGAACCCAGTGCCTCATGCGTACTCTGTGAGCACTCTACTGCTAAGCCCCAACACTAGCCCCGTCTCTCTATTCTTTTTTTTTTTTTAATTTTTTTAGTTGTAGATGGACACGATATCTGTATTTTATTTATTTTTATATGGTGCTGAGGATCGAACCCAGTGCCTCACGCACGCGAGGCAGGCGCTCTACCACTGAGCCACGATCCCAGCCCCCCCCCCTCTATTCTTGATGCTAAATGTGGTTACTGATTAAAGTAATCCAGCCAAATTTCTCCATTGTAAAACGATAGTTTTCATTTTGTGACTAGCAGGCAACCTATGGGTGACTTTGGGCACTATTCCCATTAATCTTTCACTTAAGTGCTTTTATTTTTTAAGCTTTCTATTATGGAAAATGTCAAACATACTTAACAGCAGAACAAGTAGATGATGAACACCCTTTTATTCACCATTCAGTTTCACTATTATCAACATATGTACTAGCTTGTTTTATTTCTATTTTTGTCTACTACTCTAACTTCTCTACTGGCTTTTTTGAAGCAAATTCCAGACATTGTACAATTTCATCCATAAATACTTTAGAATATCTCTAAGAGATCTTTCAAATGTGTTTAGACATGTTGATGTCTGGTCAGCAATTTTTAGTTGTCCTGACAAAGGAACAGAAAACCAGTGGTTGGGTTGATTCAGAGTCAGGGCTTTTTAGGTAGATACAGTACAAAGAAAGAGGGAAGGGCGATGGATGGACAGAAAGGAAAGGAAAGCCCAGGCTATGGCCGATATAAGCTAAGGAAAAAGGAGAAGGACTTAGGGAAATAGAGATCTGGCCAAGGTAAAAGAGCAACTGCTGGGTATTAAGAAGGTGAAGAGATAGGCAGGTAGGAAAATAGTGGCCACATGGAAGGATTTTAGAGGCCAGGATTTTGAGATCTATAGTCTCAAAAATTGATAAGGTCCAGGATTTGTACATGACTAAAGTGGAAGTGAAATTGAAGTCAGGGAGTCAATCAAGAGAGCAGGGTTTCGAATGGTAATAGGTATTGAAGTTGCCAGTTTGAAGAGCAAGCTGTCAGAGAACCTGTATTTTGGGACAGGTGGTGTGTGATTCTGTGGGGAATTTGAAGGGATTGGGTAGCTGCCTTATAGCTGAGCTAGGGCACTGTTGAAGGTTGGAAGCCTGATCAGTGGCAAGAGAAGACAAGGTGAGAAAAATACAAAATAAGTTTGTACATAGCTGTCAAATCTGTTGTGCTCTCTGACATTGCTGTCCACTCGATGGGATGGGGCAAAACTAAAAGGGAAGAGGGTCAGCAGGGGGAAGGCAAAGAGTTGTATTATGTGAGTGGGAGTTGAAGCAGGAGACCTTTAGAGGAAACACACTCAGTCACTTAAGTATTGTCTGTGTTAGGGAGGTTGGCCAGTGAGTCCCTGCTCACTCCTTTATCTCTGAGGAATTGCTTTGTGTCGTGACCCTTAATGTATTTCTGATTGGGGTTTGTGTTACTAGCCAATCTTTGCTAGAATTTCTGTTAGGTTCTTTACACTTTGCTTACAGGATTTGGATGGGGGTCACCCCCTGGATAATGTAACTTCTAGCATTTTCCTGCTGCTGCTGACCACTGCCTATTAAACTTCTGGAAAACCAGTGAAGTCTAGGACTAGAGGGGGAGTGACCCTTTTTCTGAACCCAACTTTGTCTTTAAAGTACCAGGGAAGACATGTATCTCCTAGGTTGTAGCTTTCAAGCTTATAGGAAAGAAACATATTGTAGGTTTCAGAGTTTTAGAGAACTTTGATCTAAAGTCTTAGATTTGTGGATGAACTAGACATAAAAACTTGAAATTCCTCTTCTCAAAGATAGTATTTCTTGGAAGAATGCTTTGAGGATGGGCATCACTGAAGGAGAAGCAATGAAAAGGGAGTTGGGAGAAAGGAAGGCCCACCTGCCAAATACCAGCATCTCCTTGATGAGCCCATGCCCAGGCAATGTTCCAGGTGGGGTGATTCTCACTGGCCAAACACCTCTGTTTAGAGGAGCGACTGACCCATGTGGCTTTATGGATTTTAATATGAGAGAAAAGGTTTTCTATTAAGCTCTTTGGAGTTCATTGCCTGCTAGCTTTGCCCACGTGCACATATGTGTAGTGGTCATGTCAGCTCTGCTTTCTGCATCTTTCCCTGGAGGACGGGGTTGCTATTTATGTATGAATACTACCTTACAACATATAAAATATTTTCACATACAATATTTCTTCAGATTTATATTGTCTTTTCAGAAGAGGAATTGATGTGGCTAGCTGCAAAAGACATAATAACCCCCTCCCCACCCCGGTACATTGTAGAAGGAAGGGGAATTTTGAATTCTGGCTTCTCCTTTTACTAGCTATACAACTTTGGGCTTTGGTTTCTTATTTGGTAAAATAGAATTGGAAACATTTACCTCATAGGATTGTTTCAGAGTATTAAATGAATCAACATAATTAACACATGGGAACAATGCTTGGCCCACAGTAGATGACTGGTAGAGGGAGGCCCTAATCCTGTTAATAACAGAGTAACAGGTAATGGGCACCAAAGAAAGAAGAGCACGCACATGCCCCAGTCTTTTTCATTACGGTGGTTGCTATGAAAGACTTTCTACCCTGACTTCCTTGGCAGTCTATGGTATCAGCCTCTGTAGGCCGGTAAAGATTTTTTTTTAAGTTTTATGTTTTAGTGAAATTTATATGGATATCTAAGGGGTGATGTTGAATGAAAATATTAGATATTCTTTTTATTAAAAAATGTACATTTTATGTATTTGTTTTCTTGTTTTTATAGCCACAGATGTTTCCTTACCATTTTTACCACCAATACTTATGCAGTGTTGATTCCCTATGGCTGTCTTATAGAGACTCCTGATAAAACTCAAAGGTATTATGTAAAAGTGCAGCTTGGTGAAAACCATTGTGTAAGGAGCTGAGCTAATGGCATCTATGTGGGTCTTTGGTGACCTGATAGAAAAATGAAGTTTAAAATACCCAGGGGACACAGATATATATCACCTCTACTTAGGTGTTCTTCCTTAAATATCTTCTCTTTCTGCTGGAATTTGTTAAGAGTTGGGTGGTAATTTAAAGCCCTGAGTTCTATGTGCTATCCTCTCTACTCTGTATTTCCAACTAAAGGCAGATTTGTAGACTTTGGGAAACAAAAGAATTGACTTTCTACCAGCAAGTTAGAGCCATATAACTTGTGTTCTTGCTTGTATTAAAACATTATTTTGTTTCACCCTTACTATACTTCTCGGAGGGGAGGGGATTGACCTAATATTTAATTTCCTCTTAAGTACCAGGTATTGGGCTTTTCCTTCATTTATCAGCAGGAGGTTGACTCAGTGCTGAGAGAACAGATGAAGAAGCCCTTTGCATTTCTCTCTTCTTTTCTGCCTGGATCATAGAAGGTAGGCAGAGATTGCCCTTTGCTTTATCTTTTAACTCTTTTGGATCTGGAAGCAGTCCAGCCTTGCTGAACAAAGCCCACATCACAAATAAATCATGAGATTATAGTGACCAGGGAGAAGCCCTAATTGGGAAAGGGTGATTATTCCAGAAGATCTAAATCTACAAGGCAGGCAGGTGACTACCTCCCCGTGCACCAGGTGCTCCTTTTTCTACGTCATCCTTATTAGATAGAGTGAGGGGGGAATTTGAGCCACAGAAGAATTTGCATGTCTTTTTTTTTTCTTTAACCTCCTTGTGCTGTTTCCTCTTTGCTGCAGTGATTCCAGAAAACTGGAAAAACTGCCATAATCTCTGTCAGTTTTTAATGAAAGAAAAAGCTGCTGCTGGTTTTTCATTGTCATAGGGCATATTCAGGGTTTAGGACTTGGGGATGAAGCTGAGTACAGGAATTCAGGCAGCTGGCTCCCTGGACTAGATCCACAGTCTTGAAAGCAGAAGATTGGCTTTATTTTAGTGGACACCCATGGCATCTCAGGTGGTTGAGCTTCCTGTGGTTTCTTAACAACTAGTCTACCCTCTGTTGGCTTATCTTAGGGGGGTACCATACATAGAAAGAGGACATACATGCAGACAGAATGTCTGTCCTGGTTCTCAGATGCCCCATAGCCAGTACTCCTTAAGTTCAGGTTTTAGGTGTTTCACATTCGCCTAAATTCTAGCCTGGCTTGTGATTACCACCTGGCTTATCAGCCTTCTTTGCTCACTAGTTCCTTGAGCTTCTCTAGTCTTTATCTCATTAATTGTAGAGAAATAGAGTTGCTCGCTGTACAGACTTGACTCAGGCCACTTTCAGGCCTTTGCTTTTGTTTCCTGGGTCATCCTCCTTGTCACTTAGCTCAGTCTTAGGGTAAACTTTATGGGGTCTTTCTTTCTACCATTCCAGAAAGAGCTGAGCTCCATGTCAGGTTCAGAGTCTGTGAAGTGGAGAGTTAATTAATTTATAGTTTTTGCGAACTGCCTTTTTCTCTGTCTCGTGCCTGCTCTTTAGTCATGAGCAGCTCTTCTAGCTGACCTCCTACCTCTTACCTTCTTCATTCTTGTTACTAAAAATTCTTAAACTAGAGAAAACATTTAAGCCTTAGTCTTCCTCCCATCTCTCATTTTTGTAGAGCTTTTGTTACAGTTCTGTGTCTATAGCATTTTTTTCTTTTTCTGTTAATCTTTTTCATTATTCTAGGTAAAACACATCAGCTGTTGGCAGACCAGCTTGCCCTTATTTCCTTTTCTTTACTTTTTCTTTGAACAAAATTAACTAACTTTATTGATTTTTTTTAATAATAAAAGAAATGTTCATTGAAGAATATAGGGACAACAACACAAATATTAGGAAGAAGGTAAAAATAATGTAATTTGTTAATTTTTTGGTCTATGTTGTTCTTTTGGATTTTTTCCATATATGCTGTTTATATATATTTTTTCAAACATGGCATCATTTTGCATTTATGTGTTGTAGCCTACCTTTTTTTTTTTTTTTTTACCAGGGATTGCACCCAGGGGCACTTAACCACTGAGCCATATCCTCAACCCTTTAAAAAATATTTTATTTAGAGATAGGGTCTCACTGTATTGCTTAGGGCCTTGCTGAGTTGCTGAAGCTGGCTTTGAACTTGTAATCCTCCTGCCTCAGCCTCCTGAGCTGCTGTGGTGTAGTCTTTTTTCTTTTCTGGTACTGGGGATTGAACTCAGGGGCACTCGACAACTGAGCCACATCTCCAGGCCTATTTTGTATTTTATTTAGAAACCGGGTCTCTCTGAGTTGCTCAGTGCCTCACTTTTGCTGAGGCTGGCTTTGAACTTGCAATCCTCCTACCTTAGCCTCCCAAGCCACTGGGATTACAGGGGTGTGCCACCATCCCCGGCATAGTGTACTTTCTTGACTAACAATTTTTCTTGAATATATTCCACGAACAGTATATACAGAGCTATTTTATAATGTTGATTGCTGCATGTAATTCCATTATATGAATGAATCATTATTTATTTAACTGATCCTCTAATGATAGACTTTTTGGGTTGTTTCTGTTATTTTGTTATTAAAGGCTGAGAAGTAAATGTCTTTATATAAATATAGCTGTGCCTACTAGTGTAACTTCAGGATAGTTATTTCTAAATGTTTCTGAAAATGGGATTAACTGGTTCAAATGGTATGTAACATTAATTTTTTTTTTTTAGTACTGGGAATTGAACCCAGGGGCATTCAGCCACAGAGCTCTATCCCCAACCCTTTCTGTTTTTTATTTTGAGATAGGATCTTGATAAATTGCCTAGGCTGGCCTTGAACTTGTGATACTCCTACTTCAGCCCACCAGATAGCTGGGATTACAGGCATGAACCACTGTGCCGAGCTTAATAATGTCTTTTAAAACTTAGAAAGGGTTGGGGATGGAACTCTGGTAGAGGCTCCCGAGTTCAATCCATAGTACTAAAAAAAAAGTTGTTCTAACTTTTGTATATTATAGACATTGTTGTAATGAGCATCCTTATATAAGGACTGCGAAAGAGTTTATGTATTCTAGCTACCTAGAAATGGAATTGCTATAGTAGGATGCAAGATTTTTTTTCTTGTCTGTAGTTTGTGTTTTAACTTTGTATAGGATGTCATTGTAAGCATGTGTTCTTTAGAGCTTTTGATACATACTTACAGTCATGAGGTGCAAAACAACATTTCAGTTAATAAGGGACTATGTATATGATGGTGTTCCCCTAATATTATATTGCTTAGTGATAGGTTGATATCTTAGTTTGTATAAGTACATTCTATGATGTTGGCATGACGGTGACAAAATCACCCAACAATGCATTTCTCAAAATGTATCCCTGTCATTAAGTGACACATGACTGACTGTGTTTGTGTCTGTATTTCTATATTGTCCTCCAGAAAAATTGTACTGGTCTGCAGTGCATCTGACAGTATCTTTATCATCTTGTCCAATGTACTAGACAAAAAGTGGTATTGCCCATTTTTTTCTACCTTTTTTCTTGAGCAGTCCTACCTCTTTATTATAGCTGAGAGCTGGCTTTTCCCTGTCACTTGTCTTGTTATTTTCTCTAACAAAGCCACTTCTTTTCCTCTCCTGACTCTCACTCTGTGCTCCCTGACATGGTTCCCAAGTCCTGCCAGGTGACCTTTCTCATGAGGAGTTAGTCCTTCTCTTCACTTATATCACCTTTCCTCATTCTTGGTGTTTTTACCTGCCTTTTCACTTTGCATTCATTGCGTTTAACCTTCTTTGTGTGTCCCCTTAGGGGACTCACACAAAGAATCCTTCAATGCGGGCTGGGATTGTAGCTCAGCGGTAGAGTGCTTGCCTCGCATGCGTGAGGCCCTGGGTTCGATCCTCAGCACCACGTACAAAGCAATAAAATAAAGACATTGTGTCCATCTACAGCTAAAAAAATATATTAAAAAAAAAAAAAAAGAATCCTTCAATGCTCTGGATTCACAGTCCCTTAGTCTTTTTAGCTCTAAGGACTTCATTTTCATTTCTCTTAAAGTACCTGTAGCATGGTTATACTTTTGGCTTCATCGCTTGAAGCAGCTCCACTTTCAGGATTCCAAACTCTGAAATTCCCTTCTCTCCCATCTCCTGTTCATATATACCTCCCATTCCTTCTTTGATCCTCCCAACAGCTGGTTTTGCAGCTCCTTGCTGCATGGATAGCCGCTTACCTGCACTGGGAACTATTGACTTATTTTTTTCTTTTGTTTGTTTAGCTTGAGCCTCAAAGAGGAGAATTTCTGTCATGTACTTGTTGATTACCTCACTTCTCTCCCTCCCTTTTCCTTCCTAATCTTGATCAGATTCTTCTGTTGAAGGCTGTAGACTTGAGTACTACTTAAGTACAATCCCTGGCCTATCATTCCTTTCTCAAAAAATTTTTGTAATTCCCCAGAGAAAAGCTAAGATCCTTAATTTGGTTTTGAAGGCCTCTGAGATAAGACATTTCTGTCTTTCTTCTTGGTCTATTTTCAACTAAGCCTCTATCAGCTGGAGTATCTTGTTCTTCATATGTCTTCTACTTTCCTGCCCCTGAGCCTTTATTCATATAATTCCGTCTTCCCAGGAATGCCCCTTTATTTTATTACCTTTTGATCTTCTAGGTCCAGTGCAAGGACCATACCCTCTCTCTGAAGCCTTTTTGATCTTTTATTCGGAAATAATCCCTCTCTACCTAAGTCCACAGCATTTCCTCTCTCTAATGGCATGTCTCTAAGAGCACTTAATTTGTCTCTAATGGCACTTACAATAGTCTTCATAGTATTTATTAGATTGATATGTCTCTGTCCACCTAGGGATACAGAAATGTAAGCTCCCGAGGATGGACCCATGTCCAGTGCATTTTGGTTTCCATAGAGCTCTAAGGACATTGGTGCCTACATGTTTGCTGTTTGGTATGTACTAGTTGAGTGTCCATGTGACTGTAAGTGTGAATGGAAGGAGGAAAGACTGTTACCCTGGCTTAGCAGGAACTGATACTGTTCTGAGACTCTTCTTCTGTTCTAGTGAGTAAAAAATCACCCTCAGTGGCTTGACCTGGACCAACAAAGGAATGGTCAAGCTCTGGTCTACATTGCATCTGAGAGAGCCTGAGTTCTGGAGTACCAAGAACTCCATCAGGATATTTTTGGGGTTTTGGGTTTAGGGGGTTATGCTAGCTA
>CM053399.1:48138236-48160414 GCA_028644305.1 Xerus rutilus
ACAGGAGAATCGCGAGTTCAAAGCCAGCCTCAGCAATGGCGAGGCGCTAAGCAACTCAGTGAGACCCTGTCTCTACATAAAACACAAAATAGGGCTGGGGATGTGGCTCAGTGGTCGAGTGCCCCTGAGTTCAATCCCTGGTACCAAAAAAAAAAAAAAGAAAAGAAAAGAGACCAGTTTAGGCAGAAGGATCATGAGTTCAAAGCCAACCTCAGCAACTTAGTGAGGCACTTAGCAATTCAGTAAGATCCTGTCTCTAAATAAAATATAAAAAAGGACTGAGAATGTGGCTCAGTGGTTAACCACCCCTGGGTTTAATCCTCAGTACCAAAAAACGAGAGAGAGAGAGAGAGACCAGTTTCTTTCTTCCTTATTCCTGGGCTTGAGCCTTGGTGGGATATGAAAAAAAAAAAAACACTACGGGAATGATATTTGCCATTCTCCCTGCCTTGGGACCTTGAGTCACAGTCTAACTCTTCATCTCAATCAGCTTCTGTCTCATTTTGTCCATCTACTTTTGTGCTTTAAGGTCTGGCTCACTTCTCTTTCCTACAGAAATCCTACCCTGAGCTGCTCAAGCCCTGGCACCTCCACTTGTGTTGTAGGATACTTTTAGTCTGTATCTCCCTCTTGGATTGTTTACTATTGTATCTTGTTTCCCTGCCTTAATCTGTGAGCTTCTTGAATGCAAGAATCACTTCAGTTTTTGTCTCTCTGATGAAAGTAAAGTAGTGATCAAGTAATTCCTGTTGGTGTTATTAAGAGCCCAATACTGGAACTTGGGATGATCTGTAGCAAAAATACCAGCCGGCGTGATGGCAAACGCCTGTAATCCCAGCACTTTGGGAGGCTGAGACAAGAGAATCACGAGTTCAAAGCCAGCCTCAGCAACGGCGAGGTGCTGAGCAACTCATTGAGACCCTGTCTCTACATAAAACACAAAATAGGGCTGGGGATGTGGCTCAGTAGTCGAGTACCCCTGAGTTCAATCCTTGGTACCAAAAAAAAAAAAAAAAAATTACTGAAGATAGGAAATGACATGAAAGTAAAATAGCCTTGGTTGATTCTCCAGAACCTGTCTGGGGAGGCAGTGCCTGTTCTCCAAAGGAGGAGAGAGTTGGTTTCCTGAATTCTGGTCACTTGAAGCTCTGACTTCCACAGTAGCTAGGGTCCAAGCAGGTGAGAGAATGAGGTGTCAGGGCATGAACTACAGGGAAGAAGAGGAAGGTGTGATGGCTAGGGTCCCGCTCAGTAGTGACTGACTGGCACCCTACCTCCTGTACATGGGAGCTCTCAGCACACATGGTTGATTGAGGCTGGAAAGATCCTTCACCAGCCTCTTTCCTAAGCTGGAAGTAGGACTAGGAACAGCAAGCCAGTTGGCAGACTTGCCTTTTCTGCTTTAAAGTACTTTGTTTCTGTTGCTAACAACAGAGATGGGTAGTGTAAATAAAACACAGACACACAGGCACATAGACACATATGTGCAGACTGAAAATTTGAGTTGTCAGGAGCAGGGGGAGGAACTGAGGTGGACAGGGACTGAAAATGAGTAGCAGAGTCTGAGAAGGTGCTTAGGGTACCCTGGATTTTCTTCCAGCCTTGGTGATGGACTGACCAATAGGGCTAGTTGTGTGGTAGGACCCTCTGAAGGCAGGTAAGTTAGGAGAGTTCTAAATGCCACAGACTCAGGAGGCTGAGGCAGGAGGATTGCATGTTTGAGGCTACCTTAGCAATTAAGCAGGGTCCTAAGCAACTTAGCAAGATCCTGTCTCAAAATAAAAAGGGCTGAGGAAGGAAGTAGCTCAGTGGTAAAGCACCCCTGGGTTCAATCCCCAGTAACCCCCCCAACCCCCGCCAAGAAAAAAGCCAACTAGGTCTCTACTCCTAACCATGTGCCTGTTATTTTGAGTAAGCTCTAGGAAGGTATGAACTCCCTTAATGTGGAGTGAGAGTGATTCAGCCTCTCTTGAGGGGGGTTTTAGTAGCAGGATGCTGAACACCTAGTGCTTATTCAGGGGCTTGAGGTACAGATAGATTGCAGTGAGGATGGGTGCTGAGGAAGACTAGGAGTCTCTATTGCTGGAATTTTAAGTGGAGGTAGCTTAGATGTTCTCTTTTCCCTCTTCTGTAGGTCAAACAGGAATCTATGATTATATGTAGAGAGGTTTGTCTGGTTCTGTGATCCTGGGGGAAGAAAGTAACTGAATTGGTAAGAATTTGAGAATAAAATTCATGTGTTGTTTTGAGTACCTTGTCCACAGATTTTCTGATACTTGGGATGATTATCTGAGGGTGTAGGTATTTGAAGTAGTTCTTGATTGTGCTCAGTTTGGCATCTCACTGCTTTCTTGGAGCATGTGTGAGACTTAAGGGATGTCTTGCCTATAGGCACAAAGTCAATGATAGTTTCAGTCTTTCAGAAGCAGTAAGACTGTATTCCAGCCTGAGGGTAAGACATAAAAACATGTGGGCCTTCTTTGCCCAGGCATTGATGTAGCAACGTTTGTCTCCCCTAGGTTGGGAAAATGGACTAGGACTATCCTTTGGGTTTAGGCTAGCAAACCTACCTTAAGGCCTCATTTTTATCTGGTAGCCCTCTTGGCCATCAGTGGGCACATTGTTAGCTTACAGCAGCTGCTCTGACTGGTGGCTTGGGACTAGATGTGAGGCATGTATCACATGACATTTATTACTACTGGAGTTAAAGGACCAATGTACACGTGAATGTTTACTTATTTTATGTTTAGAAAGTATGCAAAATTATCACCAAATTGATAGCAGCCTGACTCATGTTCTCAGAAGCTCTCTTGGTAGGAGAGAGAAGGGTGGAATTACTATTAGGATCTAAGAATGGCACATTACCCTATAGAGGCCTTAGGGAGTTGCCTCCCATGTAATGTGACCTCCATTATCTCTGTAGTCACAGTAGCACACAGGAACCCTCAGAGAGAACATTGGTTATTCTCTCTCTGTTCCCTGTCTTAGGGCAAGAGTGTGAAGCCCTATGCCTGGTCCTAAGGAGGGATGGTTGACTTGGGCTGTTACTGACTGATGCTGGCCCCAGCCTACCTCTGAAGCTGATAAAACACCAAAGCAGTGCAGGTTGCATGCTATGTCAGAAAGGATGGTGGTTCTTGTAATACAATATATTCTAAACCACCAGGGCCAGGTGGCTTCTTGGAAAGGCAGAAGACAATGCAAGATGACCTCATCTAGCTGGATTTCATGACCTATCCCCCACTTTAGTCCCCGCAAGTATAATAGTAAGCTGCCTATGAGGTCTGATTGTTGACTTTCCTGCCTGTATGGTTCAGGTGAGCAGGCAGGTTCATGTTGAAGCTCCTCCCACCAATGAGGAGTGTGTTGGACTTTGCTGTTTTCCTTACTGTGTCCTCTTGACTGGCTTAGTGCCTGGCACAGAAGAGATGCTTGGTCATTGTGAATCAAATGGTTTCCCGGCCTGGGCAAAGAGGGACCTTAGGTTGGGCCCTGGAGCATGAATAGGGTTTGGGCAAGCAGAGAGGAAGTAGGAGAGCACTACAGGCTGGCAATGTTTTGGGCACAAAAACACAAGACAGAAATGCACATGTTTGGAGCAGGAGGTGCCCTGTGGGGAGATAAGTGCATTTGTGTATATGTATTTGTCTGTGTAAATCTGTGGGAAAGGGAATGGGGTGAGGTGGTAGAGTGGAGAATGACCAGAGACAGAAAAGAGGGAAGGAAGCTGAGTGTGGTGGCTCACGCCTGTAATCCCAGCACTTTGGGAGGCTGAGACAGGAGAATCGTGAGTTCAAAGCCAGCCTCAGCAACCGTGAGGCGCTAAGCAACTCAGTGAGACCGTTTCTAAATAAAACACAAAATAGGGCTGGAGAAGTGGCTTAGTGGTCCAGTGCCCCTGAGTTCAATCCCCAGTACGCCCTCTCCCCCCCAAAAAGGGAATTTGGTGGAAACTGGTGGAATCTGGGTCTGGTGATAGGCAGTTAGGAGCCCAGGATGACTTGGTGATATTGATGTTCCAGGATGTTTAGTCTGTTGTTTATGAGCAAGGAGGACTGGAGATGGAAGAATAAAGGAGAAATAGTAATATAATAGTAATACTTAACATTTTTTATTTAAGTACCTCCTGTGGGCTGGCACTCAATAAAGTGCTTTCTATATATAACCAGAGACCATTGCAGTAGACTAAGTACGAGGTGATGAGCAGGAGAAAAATTGCAAGGAAGACAACATAATTAGCTCCTTTGTGTTTGGCTATATTTGGCTTTTACTTGGTTAAATAAGAAATGACTCCAAGGACATCTTCTTCCTGAAACTTGTCCTTGAATTTGCTGGGGCCGTTATCTGGCTTGGTTTGGGCTGCTGAGCTTTTGCTTATTCCCTGCCAGAAACTAATGTCCTTGGGCCTCAGATGGGGTGTGTCCCCAATCCAGCCATCTGGAAGGTCAGAGAAATTAGCCACTAGAATGTGCTCATTAGTGCTTGGAGGGGTTACAATCTGTCAGTGGAATCCTAAGCCTGGGAACTGCTTCCCTCAGAGGCTTTTCACAGTTGGAACAGGCTAGCTGTTTTAATACTGACTGCTCCCTTATTTGGACACTAAATTTTCTGGGTGAGATTGGCTTCTCCTTGTTTAGGGTGAGTTTTTAAAGTACTGACATCCCTGTGAGTGGTTTTCATGGAGATAACATGACACCAGAGACGTACTTTTCAAATCCAAGTCTTTCCGTGGCCTCTTGCCCATCCGCTTATAAGACAAGGATGAGGTTCCTAGACTGTCCATTCACCGTGGTCTGCCCAGGGAAGAAGTGAATGCCACCACCATGGAGTGAAAGTCAGGGTGGCTGAGATTTAAGAGTCTGGCTCCAGGGGCCCAACTTCGTTGGGGACTTATTTCTTGGTTTTGGGGACCTTGCCATGCCCATTGACTTGTTAGATTTTTAATTTATCAGCCTGGCTTCATGTGGGGCCAGGATAGGGGGAGCAGGGTGTGGTCAGAGGTGTGGAGTAGTGCTGGGTGTTAGTGGTGCTACTAGGGTTGAAGAACCTTTTGTGGCAATGTTGAGAGCATACTTCCCCTTCCTACCCCTGCCCCTGTCCATGGACAGCTACTCCTACCAGAACTGTAGCTCCGTTAACCTTTGGATATCCTTTAGATTGACCCTTGCAGAACCTTTGGGAAATAATTCAGCTAGTGGTAGTAATGTTGGATGCTAAAAGAGGAAGGGAAAGCAGGAAGGTGAACATGTTTCTGTCAACAAAGGTGTGCTCTCACCAGTTGGAACTTGCTGTGAGACTGCCTTTATTTAGCCATTTGGTGATTGCTCTGCTTTGGGCTTCAGGAGTCATGCTGTATGTGAAAGAGGCTATGAATCATAAAGGCAGGTAGCAATAAGGAGCAAGGTGAGGCCTCCACCTGTAGCTATCAAGAACCCAAAGCGATGGGGCTGGGGCTGTAGCTCAGTGGTAGAGTGCTTGCCTAGCATGCATGAGGCCCTGGGTTCGATCCTCAGCACCACATATAAATAATAAATGAATAAAATAAAGATTCATCAACAACTCAAAAAAATATTAAAAAAAAAAAAAAAAACCCAAAGTAAAAGCTGACTGAACTGAGAATTGCTACTATCCAGAAAGAAAACCCTTTCGGTAGTGGGAAGTTCTTTCCATGAGCATAGTATCTTACTTAATCCTTACAAAAACACTTTGTTGTTGGAGCTATCATCGCCATTTTACAGATGGCGAAACTAAAACTTAGAAAGATTAGGTAACCCATCCAAAGCTTACTAGCTAGTAGAGGCCATTTTAAACTTCAAATTCCATACTCAAAGACCCTCTTTTCCCATTACTACTCATAGAAGAAAAGAAATTTTGACAAGCAATTATTTTTAATAAACTTTTAGTTTTAGAATATTTTTAGATTTTTCAGAAAAATTGCAAAAACAGTAGTACAGAGAGTTCCCATAGATCCTATAAGACATGAATTTTTTTCTCCCTTTTCTGGTCCATTTTATGAGCACTCATTGGAGGTGGGGAACAGATTTGGAATGAGGATGTTTTTTCCAACTTGGCGATTTTGCAGCTGGGGTTTTTTGGGAAGTCATCAGAGTATATTATTTCTTTCCCTGTTCCACTCTGTCTCAGCTTGGCTAGACTGAGCTAGACCCAGCTTTGTCATTGACTTCCAAAGTCAAACACCCTACTTTGTGACTCTTAGCAGTAGGAATCTCAGAGAGTTAGGGAAGATGAGTAGCTGTGAGAAGGGTCTTTAGCAGCCTGACTTGGGCACGCTCCATTATTTGAGGGGACTCTTACAGGGGAGTGCTCATGTTTTCAACTGGTGTTTGATGGCCTAGAGCCCTGGGGATAGAAGGAACATCCATGTTGTAAGGTTTGTTTGCTGAATGCTCTCAAGAGTCTGTCCTTGTATGGTGCCAGAGTGGTTCGAGGTGGTCAGTGCTGTTCTGAACCCAAGCCTCTGTCTTCAGACAGGCGGTGGGTAGGGTAATATCCACGGGCAGCTGCCCTGCTTTTCTTTGGGTCCCAGGCACATTCTCCATTTAAGGGAAAGGGGTCTGCAATCTTCTTGGCTCTGAGTGTGAATGGGCTGGCTCGAAATTTGCTCATGGCCTTTGCTGGATGTGCTTTTTCAATGAGATCATTCCAGAATTACATTCCTATGAAATTATATTTCACTCAAGACGTGAAGCTGGATTTGTGTAAAAGCATTGGCACTGAAACGCAGGGCTCAGAGTGGGGCAGAAATGAGAATAGGGATAAAATAGCTCTTCTTTAGAAGTGGGGGAGGGGGGACAGAGAAGAGATAAAACAGTTGTTAAAGGATTTTCCGCATTTAAAGTTGGTACACTGTAAGCATACACCCAGGGAATCCAATTGCCACTTAGAATGGAAGGCAGACTTGATGTTTATTATCCCAGCAGCCTGTCACCCCCAAGGCAATATGGGCTCAGAAAGGGAAAGTGGTGGGAGATGCCCTTGAGGCTCCTGTCTGAGGTTGCTAAAAAGCTGAGGAAGCACAGGAGTCTCCTGGTCTTGACATTGAAGGCCTATCCCTGTCTTTCTAGCCTTGTTTTGCCACTCGCACATTTTAACTGCTTCTCTCTCCCTCACACACACTGTACACTACTATGTTCACAACACTCCCGACTCCAGATGTGTGGGGTTTTCCCCATAACATCCACTTCTCCAGCTCTTGGATGCCAACTGGATATCCTATAATTTAATTCAATTTGATACTTAACTACTTGGAGTTAGCACAGACCCCACAGTTTAAGGACTTGGTCCCACAAGACTGCCCTCACAAGACTGCCTTCAATCACAGGTCCAGTCTACCCACATTTCTGACCTGTTAGCTATGAATATAGTTGGGGGTGTTTCTGATAATCCCCTCTTTGGGTTTGGTAATTTTCCAGAATAGCTCATAGAACTCAGAAAAAGAGCTGGGCGCAGTGGAACACACATGTAATCCCAGTGACTCTGGAGACTGAAGTAGGATTGCAAGTTCAAGGCCAGGCTCAGCAACTTAGTGAAGCCCTAGGCCACTTAGTAAAACCCTGTCTCAAAATAAAAAAAGGGTTGGGGATGTGGCTCAGTTGTCAAGCGCTCCTAGGTTTCATTCCTGGTACCAAAACAAAACAAACAAAAAACCTCAGAAAGAGTTTACTTACGCTTACTAGTTTATCATATACAGCCAAATTAAAGAGATACATAGGGCAAAGTTTTGGGGGTATACTTGTGTGCTCCAATAGCTTCCATGCCCTCTCCAAGTGTGCCATCTTCCCAGCACCTCACTGTGTTCACCAACCTTGAAGCTCTCTGAACTCTAAAGTTGAGGGTTTGTTTAATATAGGCATGATTCATTATGTCATTGGCCATCTGTGATCAACTCAATCTCCAGCTCTCTTCTCTTACCAAAGGTTGGAAGACAAGGCTAAAATTTTGGCCCTCTGCTCATATCTCAGTCTTTCTAACCATGGGGGGCTCACCATCTTACACTGTCTAGGGGCCCACCCAGAGTCACCTTATTAGCATAAACTCACTATGGTTGAAAGGGGCTTTTATGAATAACAAAACCGGCACTGCCCTGTCACTTACCACTCAGGAATATCAATGAGAAAATCCCAAGGTGTTTTGAAGCTTTTTGTGAGAAACCAGGGAGATGAAATGCATATTCCTTTTTACGTCACAACGGTGCACACACAGCCCGCCTATATGCTGGTGATATGTGATTATCACACTCTGTGTGATGTCTGGCATCCCTACGTGTACACTTTTCTCTTGGATTGAAATGTTTGCTCTCTCCTTGTTCGTAGAACTCTAGTTACTGCAAAACTCATTTCAGCATTACCTTCTCTGGAATCTTTTGTATTACCATCAGAGTTATTTTCTGGTACCTTTGTACTTTCACTGCCCCTTTAGTTCCTGCACTTCTCATTTGATGTGTTTTAGAGGACAGAGACTGTTTTGCCCCGTGTCTAGTACAAGGCTTGGTAATGAATAAATACCTATGAAATGGCAGTTGAAGGAAGAGTTGGATATAAGCAGCAGGCTAAGCCGCAGAAAGGTGGCTAACAGTGTAAGTGACATCAGAGGTCGTGAGACTAGAAAAAGACGTGTAGAAAAGACGGTGGGTACATTTCTCTGTGTGTATGCAGGTATGGAGAAGTTTGTGGAGTGGCAAGATAGAGAGAAAGCCTAGTGAGTTCTGTGTTCATAGACAAATTATAGGACATGGGCCCAGACTTCCTCAAGGTTAGGTAAAACTATTCCTGAACAACCTTTGCAAATCTGCAGCAGGATAAAGGGGAAAAAGCTTTAGATTTGGGGAACTGAGTGTTCTGGGTGGTGGTGGTAATAATACTTAGTAGTAATAATGATAACAACAACAACACTATGAAGCAGAGACTATTTCAGACACTACATATATTAACTCATTTGTCCTTACGGTAATCCTGTGAGGTAGGTATTAATAATTGTTGACAAATGAAGAAACTGAGGTTGTAGCTACCGAGAGTTCTAGACCTGGTTCTGCATTTATTAGTTAAGTGATCTTGGGGCAAATCACACAGCCTTCCTAATCCTGAGCCCCAGCCGCCTCCTTTTTGAAAAGGAAAAAATACTTATTCCATTTAACTGCCTGAACTTGCTGGTAGACTCAAATGAGCTAACATGGGAGAGTGTGTTTGAAAAGTGTGTATAATACTTTAAAATACTTAGGAGCCACCATTGGGGAAGAAGGAAAACTTGCAAAGTAATCGAGGGTAGGTATTCGACTCAATCTTAATGTGTGTTCTTCTCTAAGGTATGAGTTTCAGCTGTATTTAAAACTCATTAGGCTAGTTAGTGGCAATATATTTGATTATATTTAGAATGGGGATTTGAGCCGCTATTAAAAAAGCAAGAAACCAGTTTTTATTGGAGTCAAATGTGCATGTGAAATGTCTTTTGTGCTAAAACAGCCTTTCCCTCCTAGCCAGGGAATTAGTGGTGAAATAGGGTGGTGGGCATTTGCATGGGGGGACAGTGAATCTGTGTGGCCCTTGGGTGCAGTGGGGCCACTGCAGTTGTGACAGAAAGGCTGTCTCAGGAACTGGCTGCAAGATTCTGTGGACTGTTTTGTGTGCCCAGTTTTTCTCAGGTGGGAAATGTGTATGGAGTTTAATTGTTTTTCATTGCTTTTACCTTGGTAATGAAGACTGTGTCCAACAAAGTGATCCACTGCTGGCACTGGACACCTAATTGTGCTCATACTTGGACTTGGGGAGTGAGATTTGCTGAGCCAGGCAGTGGAAGAGAGGAGGGAGGGATGAAGGAGACCAAGTGGGGAGTGCCTCCATGAGCAGCCAGGGAGGGATAGTGTGGTCCTTCCTCGGCATACAGCTAACAGTATTCTCTGGATCTTCCTAGAGTCAGGTAGCCTCCTCTATGAAGTCTGAGCTCATAGTGCCTCTAGGCTTGATTGTTGTCTGGATTGACCATGATGCCTGTGTGAATAATTATAGGTCACTGAACAGAACCACTAGTCAGCTACATCCCTCAAAAATACCTAATTGTAGGCTACAAATATGAAAATATACAAGGGCTTAGATACATGTCATACCTCATTAAAGAGAGCAATGACATGAGTCAGCTGTGACTTGGGTGGCTTTTGTATGTTGGGAGCTTGGTGAGCATGCTGTTTGGTTCAGAAAAGGGCAGGATTCCCCAGGGTGACTGGGGACTTTGGGAAATAGAAGCTGTGACCATATTCTGCAGTTTGTACCTCAGTTCCACAGCCAAGTGAGTCTGCTTTCCTGAAGGTAGATCTCGCTCTTCTGTGGCAGTTGTCTCCAGAAGCAGTTTACAAATCACTTTAGAAAATATCACATTTGTGTGTGGACTCTTGGCATTTGCAAGTCTACTACTTTTGTATTTAACTATTTCAGACACTCCTCAGGGGCCATGACATGTAGTAGTTTATAAACTGTTGACACTGAGGTTTGAAATATAGTGCCCAAGAACTCAGGAAAGCAGGATACCTACAGTGAGTGAATGTCTTTTAGTGCCCAGCACTGGCATATCTACTGAGCTGTGAGCGTCCATTCATAATTACCAGTACATTTGTGGGAAACATAAAATGGCTTAGGACAGGGTTTTTTTTTTTTTTTTTTGGTACCAGGGTTTGAACCCAGGATGCTTAACCACAGGGTCTTCCTAAGTTGCTTAGTGCCTTGCTAAGTTGCTGTGGTTGACTTTGAACTTGGAATCCTCATCTCAGACTTCCAAGTCACTGGGATTACAGGCATATACCACCAGGCCTGGCTGGGACAGGGATTCTTAAAATGAATCTGTGGAGCTTATGAATTGTCTAATAAAAGGGTAGACAAGAACTTAGGAGTATATAAACTTTCTGTGTCGGTGCTTGGGGCTTATTAGATACTTAAATGTCTCTGTGGTTTCAAAATGAATAAACCACTGTTACGCTCCAAAGTATAGAGATATGGGACTGTCTGATATACAATCTCTGTTTTTTTTCATTTTGCTTATAACTTTATTCATAGAGCATAATGCTTTTGGGATTTATCAATATATATATTATGTATCAGCAATTTATTCTTTTTTTAAAAAAATATTTATTTTTTAGTTGTAGCTGGACAGAATGTCTTTATTTTATTTTTATGTGGTGCTGATGGAACCCAGTGCGTTATGCATGCTAGGCGAGTACTCTATCACTGAACCGTAACCCCAGCCCAGCAATTCATTCTTTTATTTGTTTATTTATTTTTAAATTAGTTTATTTTATAGTAGAATGCATTTTGACATATAGTACACAAATGGAGCACAACTTCTCATTCCTCTGGCTGTACATAGTTCAGAGTCACTCCACTTAGTGTAATCATCCATGTATATAGGATAATAAAGTCTGTCTTTTTCTACTGTCCTTCCCATTCCCATGACCCCACTCCTCCCCTGACTACCCTCTACACAAACCAAAGTTCCTTCATTCTTCTCTATCCCTCGACCCCACCATGGATCAGTATCCACTTATTAGAGAAAACATTTGGCTTTTGGTTTTTTGGGATTGGCTTATTTCACTTAATATGATATTCTCCAACTCCATCCATTTACCTGCAAATGCCATAATTTCGTTCTTTTTTAAGGCTGAATAATATTCCATTGTGTATATGTACCACATTTTCTTTATCCATTCCTCTGTTGAAGGGCATCTAGATTGGTTCCATAGTTTAGCTATTTTGAATTGAGCTGCTATAAACATTGATGTGGCTGTGTCACTGTAGTATGCTGATTTTAAGTTCTTTGGGTATAAACCAAGGAGTGGGATAGCTGGGTCAAATGGTGGATCCATTCCAAGTTTTCTGAGGAATCTCCATACTTTCCATAGTGGTTGCACCAGTTTGCAGTCCCACCAACAGTGGATGAGTGTACCTTTTTCCCCACATCCTCACCAACACTTGTCATTGCTTATATTCTTTTTTTTCTTTTTAAATTTTTTTGGTTGTTCATGGGCTTATTTATTTATTTATCTGTGGTGCTAAGGATCGAACCCAGTACCTCACACATGCTAGGCGAGCGCTCTACCACTGAGCCACAACCCCAGCCCCTGCTTATATTCTTGATAATTGCCATTCTGACTGGAGTGAGATGAAATCTTATAGTATTTTTGATTTGTATTTCTCTAATTACTAGAGATGATGAACATTTTTTCATGTTGATCGATTGTGTTTCTTCTTCTGTAAAATGTCTGTTCAGCTCCTTAGCCCATTTATTGATCGGGTTATTTGTTTTTTTGGTGTTAAGTTTTTTGAGTTCTTTATATGTCCTGGAGATGAGTGCTTTGAGGTGCATGTGGTGAACATTTTTTCCCATTCTGTGGGCTCTCTCATCATGTTATTGTTTCCTGTGTTGAGAAGAAGCTTTTTAGTTTGAATCCATCCCATTATTGATTCTTTTTTTTAAATTGAGGATTGAACTCAGAGGTACTCAATCACTGAGCCACATCCCCAGCCCTATTTTTTTGGTGTTTTATGTAGAGACAGGGTCTCACTGAGATGCTTAGTGCCATGCCGTTGCTGAGGCTGGCTTTGAACTTGCGATTCTCCTGTCTCAGCCTCCCTAAGTGCTGGGATTACAGGTGTGCACCACCACGCCTGGCTCCATTTATTGATTATTGATTTCACTTCTTGCGCTTTAGGAGTCTTGTTCAGGAAGTCAAGTCCCAAGCCATGGGAGTCCCAGATCTCCCATGATGAAGATCTGGGCCTACTTTTTCTTCTATTAGGCACAGGGTCTCTGTTCTAGTGTCTAAGTCTTCCATCCAGTTTGAGTTGGTTTTTGTGCAGGGTGAGAGAGAGATGCTTAATTTCATTCTGCTACATAGGGATTTCCAGTTTTCCCAGCACCATTTGCTGAATAGGCTATCTGTTCTTCAATGTATGTTTTTGGTGCCTTTGTCTAGTATGAGAAAACCGTATTTATGTGGGTTTGTCTCTGTGTCTTTTATTCTGTACCATTGATCTACATGTCTATTTTGGTACCAATACCATGCCATTTTTGTTACTATTACTCTGTAATGTAGTTTAAGGTCTAGTATTGTGATGCCTCCAACTTCATTCTTCTTGCTAAGGACTGCCTTGGCTATTCTGGGTCTCTTATTTTTCCAAATGAATTTCATGATTGCTTTTTTTAGTTCTATGAAGAATGTCATTGGGATTTTTTTTTTTTAAATATTTTTAGTTGTAGATGGACACAATATCTTTCTTTTTATTTATTTTTATGTGGTGCTGAGGATTGAACCCAGTACCTCACGCATGCGAGGCAAGCGCTCTACCACTGAGCCACAACCCAAGCCCCGTCATTGGGATTTTAATAGGAATTGCATTAAATCTGTATTATAGTTTTGGGTAGTATGGCCATTTTGACTATATTAATTCTGCCTATCCAAGAGCATGGGAGATCTTTCCATCTTCTGAGGTCTTCTTCAATTTCTTTCTTTAGTGTTATGTAGTTTTCATTGTAGAGGTCTTTCACCTCTTTTGTTGGATTGATTCCCAAGTTGTTTTTTTTTTTTTTTTGAGGCTCTTGTGAATGGGATGGTATTTCTAATTTATCTTGCAGTGGATTCATAGCTTAAATATAGAAATGCATTTGATTTGTAGGTATTGATTTTATATCCTGTTACTTTGCTGAATTCATTTATGAGTTCCAGAAGTTTTCTGGTGGAATTTTTTAGATCTTCTAAATATAGAATCATGTCATCAGCAAATAGTGATAATTTGAGTTCTTCTTTTCCTATTCATATCCCTTTAATTTATTTCCTCTGTCTGATTGCTTTAGCTAGAATTTCAAGGATTATGTTGAATAGAAGTGGTGAAAGAGGACATCCCTGTCTTGTTCCAGTTTTTAGAGGGAATATACATTCTCTTTGATATCATGAGTGTATGCTTGATGGTTACTGCATATTCTGACCTAAGATGGTATTCTCTAATATGTACCTGTTTTTGTTATTTGGCTCTGAAGGACTTAGCACTCATGAAGGATGCAAAGTTTTCTTCAGGGGAAATTCAAATAATGTCCCCAAACTGATGAGGGCAATTTCCAAACAAGGATTTCAGAAATGTTTTGAGAATGTATTAGAATAAATGTGTAGGCCTGTAAGGACTACTTTGAAGAGGATAACCTCTGGCATTATTTGTTAAATAATGTCTACTTTCAGTTATATATTCTCATGCCCTCAGTACTTGGAATTGGGCCTTTTTAACCCTAGCACAACCAGGGCTGAAAATGGCTCTGTAGTCCTTAGGTTGTCATTCTTATGACTCCTAGCAGGATGGGGAAATTTTAAGTTCTTTGAGAGAAGTGAGAGTAATACCCTACTTCACCTAACTGGACCATACTTATTTGTTGCTGGGTTGGAGGGGCCCAGGTTGGTGTGGAGACTACTCTGTCTGGTGGTGAGGCGTGGCCCTTGATGCGAGCCCTGACAGCGCTGCCTCTGTGTAAGGCCTCTCAGCTGAGAAGGAAGCCATGCTCTATCCAGATCTCCAGGCTTGTGAGTAGTGGTGGTGGTGGGTTTGCCTAGGGTCCTTGGAGGTCCTCTTTCTTCTCAGTTTTAATTTTTTTAGTCACATATAAGAATGAAGAAATTGCAATATTGGAAGGAATATTGGGTGTCACGTGGGCCAGTCTACAAAGGGGAGGAGGTTGGCTAACCTCACCAGTTTTTTTTTCACTGTTGTATTGCTGGTATGTAACTGAGTGGATAACATGTAGTGGGGAGTTCAGAAAATGCTTATAGAAGCTGGGTATTGTGGCGCTCACCCATAGTCCCAGCACTCAAGAGGCCGAGACAAGAGGTTCTAGACCAGCCTGGGCTGGTAGTGAGAGAGTGAGACCCTATCTCAAAAAAACAAAAACAACCTTGTAAAGCCAGTGAGTCCCTGTAAATATCAACAATTTTCGCAGACCATTGTCATCGCTTTCTTTGTTCATTTCTTTGACACACATTAATAAGCTTTTATTATATGCCACTTCAAGTTCTAGGATAACAATGGACAAGGCAGGACCTTATCCTCAAGAGAGTAGTGTGTAATTGAGAAATAAGAGATTGAAAAGAAGTATAGTTTGTAATTGGAATTTAAGAATAAAAAGTTCGTCCTTATTTTGTTCTTTGTCTGAGGTGTCTTTGGGGGACCATAGAAAACACATTGGATCTCTTTTTCACTTGAATGCCTTTCAGGATGCTCAAGACAATTATCCCCCTCCCTCACCCCAGCCTTCTCTTCTCAGGGTAAGCATTCTCAGTTCTTTTAGTCATTTTTCCTGTGACATGTCTCTTGAGTGTCTTCTCCATCCTGGGCACTACCTGAAGGATGCAGTTCAAACTGGCATAGTCCGTCCCTCTGCCAGTGTGGAGCCCCGAACACAACACAGTATCCCAAACTCTCATTTCCAGGGAGTGTTCTAATTGGAGATCACCCCTGTGTTTCTGTTTTTCTCTCCTTTTCTGTGCCCAGGCAGTGGATGATGGAAAGCCAAGGCCCTGGGTTTGGCCAGGCTCGGAACATCTTCATTTTTGGCCAATCCTGGTATTGAAATCTCTTTTCTTTTGTCTCCTCTCAGCTCACCCTCCACCCCGACCCAACACCCACTACGTTTAGACAGACTACACAAAGTCTTGCTGCCAGTAGCCTGCCTGTCCTTTTTTTGAGTCACTGCCCTTTATTACCACGGAAATTAGCATGAAAAAAGAAAATTCCAGTTCTATAACTGTATTCTATTCTTGTGCTTTGTCACATTCTCCATCCCAGTGCTCCCCCTTAAATAACAAAAGTTGAGTTCTGTGACATCACAACAGTTGGCTGTTGTATCAAAAGCTGTGATGTCACCAAGGAAGGATTATGACTTCAAGAAAGAATGGAGGGAGGGGAGAGTAGCTGGCAAGAAACCACACCAGAACAAAGAAGGGATTTTCATGCAAATCTTCACTCAGAAAGCCAGAGTTGGCCTTTCAGTGCACAAGTGCCAGTGGAAGCCCTCTGAGTTCCCATCGCTTCCCCTCCCTATGGATTAGTGGTTTGGTGTGTGGACATTGCCCAAGTCTGAGCATGTGTGGGAGTCCCCTACTGGCCTCCTGGCTTCTGGGCTGGCTTTGGCTTTTATTCATGAGGTCGGTGCTAAATAGAGCTTTTCAGGGAGGGAGTTGAGAGGGGCCTGGCATGAGGTTGATGCAGATGTGTAAGGCCCCTGCATGGAGGGATAGCTGCTGTGCAGTCACTTCTTTTCAGGCTGTAGGGCTGTTTTGTTCTTGGAGTATGCTGTCCTGAGTGTTGCTAGCGCCTGGGGCAGGTTTAGGCCTGCCCTGGGAACTGCACCAGAGACTTACAAACATCTGCTGCAGAGACTTCCAAACTTGCTCAATCTTAGTGGTATTTTCATATAGTACCCTAACAAATGGAGTAACCACCTGAAAAAAATATACACATAAATTGAAAGGAAAAATATTTTTATTTCATTCTTAAATAACCATAATGACTTGCCAATGGGACGTAAATGGATGATGCACAATGCCTCACATTGAATACTGCCATCCTCATTTCCTGTTCCACATTGCTTTTCACATGGTCCTTGGTTTTTATCATAACAACTGTTGAAAATCCAGGTTCACAAGAAATGACATCATCCAAAAGAATGTAGTGCATCTGGTGTTGAAACTGAACTTGTGGGGTGTCTGACAAATGTTCAGTATTTGCTCTATTTCCCTCAAAAATTTAAACTATCTTGCAGTACACCTGTGAGTTCACCACAGTGCTCTGGGGCACCCCAGCACACAACCTGAGAACCACACACCTGCAATTGCCAAGAAGCACTTGTTCTATGTGAAGGAGGAATACGAGGCAAATTGTTACCATCATGACATTTAAAGGAGTTGGACAGATGGTTGGACAGACTTCCTTTACCTTCTTTTTCAGCTCTAGAAGGACCGCACTGTTAGGGGAAGGCCTTTGACACAGGGTCTGCCTTTGTGAGCTGCTCTGTCTCTATATGGGGAAGAAGGATGATGAGCATCTTTTATTTATTTTGTGTTGGGTCAAAACTCTTTGAACTAGATGACTTAAAGAATAATGAGTTTGAACACCCAAGAATTTAGGGGCCAGGCATTGGATCTTCTGCCAGTGCCCTTTTATAACCCTTTATCTAGACAGAGCTGGACTGTAGGGGGATACTTGGGATGGAGGTTGGCTTCCTGCCACAAGATATGAGAGAGACCAAAGGACTAATGTTCTTGGTGTTAGTTATAGAGCCTAGTGCCAACCTCTGTAGACTCTGGGTTCTTCCACCTACTGTGAAATACTAGGAAAATTACTTAATGTCTCTGAGCCATTTCTTCATGCATAAAATAGAAATAATGACAGCTGTCTCTTATAGTTGTAAGTGCACTTTCTTCTGCAGTCTTAATTGAATAATAAAGGGCTTTACCCAAGAGGGAAACTGAACCCTAATAATCTAGCTTAGACTTGCAGTTTGAATGTTATTCTCTATTATTTCTTGATAATTTTATTCTCTGGATCTAATGCTCCCGTATCTGCTGAGCTGTGCATCCTGTGTGCTATGTTAAAACTTTATCGAAGTATGTTATATAAACATGAAAGTATGTTTATGTGCAGCTTAACACATTTTTACAACTAAACCTATGTAACCAACACAAGGGCAAGAAACAGAATATTATTAGTATCCCAGAGTACCCCTCTAGTCTATAATTCCCTCCATGGGTATCTGCTATCCTGACTTCTAATAGCATAGATTTATTATTTTACTGTTTTTTTTTATTTTCTGTAAATAAAATCATGCAGTATATTTTGTTGGTCTTTTTAGTCAATAGTATTTCAGAGATTTCTTCATGTGTTGTATCTATAGATTGTTCATTCTCATTGCTCTATAGTATTTCATTATGAAAATATATATAACTTACTTTCCATTCTTCTGATGATGGACATTTGCATAGCGTTCAGTTTCATTGCTATTACAAATGGTGCTGCTATATATATTATTGTACTTGCCTTTTGTACACATATGTTTGCATTTCTGTAGGGTATATACCTAGGAGAGGACATGCTGGGTCATGGGGTATACACATGTTTACTTTAGTATGTAATATGCAACATTTTTTCCAAAATGGTAGTATTAATTTATACTTCCACTGTCAATATTTTGAGAATTGCAATTGCTTCACATCTGTACTACCAGGCATATTATATATTTTTTCATTTTATCTATTGTAGTGAGTATGTTAATAGTGTATTGTGGTTTTGATTTGCATTTCCTTGATAACTAATGAAGTTGGATACCCTTTCATAGCTCTCATAGACATTTGGATATTCTCTTTAGTGGAATATCTGTGTCAGTCTTTTGGGATATGTTTTTATTGATTTGTAGGAGTTCTTTTTATGTCCCAGATATGAGTCCTTTGTTGGAGAGATACTGGGAATATCTTCTTCCACTCTTTTGATTTCTTTTTCACTCTCTAAATGGCATTAAAAAGAATGAACAGAGTTCTTATTTAATGTAGTTTACTTTTATCAGTGTTTTCCATTATGGTTATCACTTTTTGTGTTCTGTTTAAGAAATCTCTGCTTGCCTCAAGGTCTCTTTAGCTTTTGCTTGCGGTTTTTCTTCTACTTACAGTGTTTCTTGCCTTCCTTATCTCCTACAAATCCTGTAAGACTCAGCCCAGTGTCACTTGCTATCTTCTCCAGCAGCCCTCCCCTACATCCATTCTGTCCACCTGATTAGGTGTCTTTCTCCTTGCTCCCAGAGCTCTGTGTAGCACTCCTATCACAACCCTTGATACACTGTACCAGAATCTACTTGTCTATCTCAGGCAGGATAGGGGGCTACTCAAGGGCAAGGACCAGAGCCTACAATAGTAGCATGGTGGGCTGGCAAGAATGACATCCCTAAAAGGTTGAAGTAAGCAAATGAAAGCCTTTCATACCCATACCTGTTTATCTTTTTCTATTTTTCCTACAGTATTGCCCAGTCTTTCTTAACCTATGTCCCCTTTTGTTGAGTGTAAATATCTTCTACACCAAGGATATGGCCCAGACTGAGAGTTAACTACAATATGGTACTCCAGGGAGTGCTGATCAGTAGTGTCCAAAAACAGTAGACATCAGGAAAGGAAGCCCAGAGAAAAGACCTTTGCATTTTGTAATGGGAAAGTCATTGCAGTCATCTTTTCAGAAAGCAATTTTAATTGAGTTCTTAAGCTGAAGCCACCGCTACCTACCTTTTGGGTGCACAAAGAGTGTGGCCCCCTTTTGAATTTTCTGAGTGGGTGTGGTTGCTGCAGGTAGGTCAGACTCTTCTCTGGGAAGTCTGGTAGGGACAGAAGATGGGCAGTAGAGCTCAAAGTGGCTCACTCTAAGAAGGGCCACTCTGAGGTGGTGACAAACATTTTGTCAGGGCCTGTTGTGTGCTAGGGACTGTTTTAGGCAGTGAGGATACATCATAAACAGACAAAAATTCTTGACATCGTGGAGCTTGTATATACATAAAAGTAGAAAAGAAAAGTAGTATGTTTAATGATGATAAATGCTGTAGATAAAAATAAAATGAAAAAGAGAGGAGAGTGCTGAGGTGTATCTATCCAGAGACTTGAAGGAGGTGAGGAAGCAGGTGCTCCGAGGGAATGTGTTCCAGTTATAATAGGAATGTAGGCCCTGGTGTAGGAACATGCCTGATGTGCTTAAGGATACAATAAGGAGACAGTATGGCCAGAGTAGACAATAGAGTCAGAGATATGATGATTAAGGGCCTTGTAAGTCATTAAAGATTTTATCTTTCACTTTGAGTGGATGGAAACTATATTTTTGAGGGTTGTGAGCAGAGGAGTGACAAACCCACACTGATGCTGCCGGTGGGTAAGTGTAATGGGGATCACTTATTATGGGTCTGTTCTGATCATTTCTATTGTCTCAATCAAGTAGGAACAAAGTTATCCAAGAGTGAGTGAGGATGAGTGAGGAGGTATGAAAGTGGAGTGTGGGTAAAGTTAAAAAGTAAAAAGTTAGACCCGAGGGGCTGGGGTTGTAGCTCAGCTAGAGCACTTGCCTAGCATGTGTGATCTATCCTCAGCACCACATAAAAATAAATAAAATAAAGGTATTCTGCAACTAAAAAAGATATTTAAAAAAAAAAAGTTAGACCTGAGACTTCCATTGTGTTCCCTCTGGATTCTGAGTATCTTCTATTATTATTGTTGTTGTTGTTGTTTTTTGTTTGGTACCAGAGATGGAACTCAGAGGTACTTGACCACACCCCAGACCTATTTCATGTTTTATGTAGAGACAGGGTCTCACTGAGTTTCTTAGCGCCTCGCTATTGCTGAGGCTGGCTTTGAACTCGCGATTCTCCTGTCTCAGCCTCCCAAAGTGCTGGGATTATAGGTGTGCACCACAGCACCCGGCTAGTATCTTCTATTTTTTATAGATGGCTTCTCATTGTTCTTCATGTTCTTATTATAGAGGTGAGGTATTATACAAGGTATTATAGAGGTGAGGTATTCTCCCTGTGCCACTGAGGGGAAACAGGTATGGAGATTAGCCCAGTTCCTTTAGCTCTCATTATTTCCTAGCCTTCCTCTAAGAAAGAAAGTGCAGCTTGTAAGTGGTGTGCTTTTCCAGAGCAGAGAAGCTTCTTTTTTTTTTTGGTACCCGGGATTGAATTCAGAGGCACTCGACCACTGAACCACATCCCTAACCCTATTTCTGTGTTTTATGTAGAGCCAGGGTCTCACTGAGTTGCTTAGCACCTCGCCGTTGCTGATGCTGGCTTTGAACTCGCGATTGTCCTGTCTCAGCCTCCCTAAGTGCTGGGATTACAGGCGTGCACCAACATGCCCGGCTGCAGAGAAACTTCTTGCCATCAGTTGGGTTGTGTTCAACTAGACCAGAGGGCATGGGAAGGGTGAGAATGAGGTCGGGACTCTGGGACTGGAAAGTCTTCAGAAGAAAATGACATTTGAACTGACTATTGAAGAAAGAATGGATATTCAAAAGAGGAAGAATTGGTTGAACAAAAGCTTGGAAGCATAAACATTCCTGGCATGTACAGGAAGTGGCAACTACTGTAGCCTGACGTGGCTGGCCAGAGGGAAGGCATTGATGAGATTTAGCACTGTGGCCTCTGCATCATCTTCATAATAATGGACCCACCATGTTTGTTTGTTTGTTTTTTGTTTTTATTTGCATAAGTGAAGGAAGCGGGTGGTTAGGCCCCTAGAAGCAGGTTGTTTGTGGGACAGGCCTCCAGTTTGCTTATATTTTTGAAGTGGTGACAAGGTATTGGTCGGCTCCACTGACTGTACAGAGCTGGGTTAAGCTGCTTGCTGTGAGGCAGTGTTCAGACTGGCAGAGACAGTTGTCTAGGTTTTTGAAACTATCTTGGAAGCAACCAGATTTTCTCTGGAGTTGCCTAACAAGCCCTCAATTCAAGCTTTCAGGAAGTGTTTAAACTCAACTACAAAACTACAAAATCTGTGCTCAAGTGGAGAAGGACCATCTGGCAGGAAGAGGGATTGAAAACTGGTTGAGGTTTTTCTACAGAAAATCCAAATTTCAAGGGCTTTCTGTGAGAAAGATGTTTGGGAAATAGGGTGTAGGAGGAAAAGGGCCTTGATTTTTTTTCTGATTATTATTCAACAACAACAACAACAACAAAACAAACTTCTATGGCTGATTGAGGGAGATTTCAGCCTCACAGGGACTTGTAAAAACACCTGGCAATCCTTCTGATCTCCCAGCAAAACAAATCCTGGTTCCTTTCCACCTGACTAGGTTCATTATTCACTTGACATTTTTGCTTGAAGGTCTTTCTGGATGTAGACTCACAGACCCTAAGGCTGAAATGGAAGTGATCCAATGTACCAGGTATATAGAAGTAGTGAAGGAAAAAAGGGGGCTGGCATTTTGGAAGGAATGGAGTAGACTTTGTAGGAATGGAGGAACTTTGTCTTTGTGTCCCTTTTCCTCCAGCCCTCCCGCCATCATCCTGGTGTGTCCACTCACTCCCCTTTCCTTTGTAATCTCTTACTTTTAGGCAGAGTAGAACCAAAGACTCATTCTAATGATGACCTTCCCTAGGTTGTGTGTAGGTGTTAA
>CM053399.1:48160914-48278607 GCA_028644305.1 Xerus rutilus
GAGTAGGTGTTTACTGGGCAGGAGGAGCACAGGTTAAGCCCCAGGGTAGTCAGACACAGCTGCGTGCTGTGTGGTGGACTGTATGTTATTGTACTGGTTACATTGTCTTGGCCATAACCAAGTTCTCAAGGCACACACAAAAGCTCAATCCCCTTTGCCACATTTTTCCAGCCCTTCAGGTTGCTTCTTAAGGTATCAATCACTTCTATATGAACAGATTACTTGGGGAAGTTAAAGTCACATAGATGGCAGCAGAAATTCTCTCATGTAGTTTAGAGGCCTCTTTTGTCAAATCTTTAACTTCTTACCTGGACTAGTAAAGAAGAGTGCTTGGCAGTATTTGTTTGCAGTAGCAGCTTTAACCCCAGGAGAATGAAAAGCTCCCCTCCACATGATTGTATCTCTTCCTCTTCACTCTTAGGGTTCCTCAAGGCATGTTGTCACATCCACAGTTATGCCTGCAGAAAGCTACCAAATGGAAATTTCCTAAGCAACAGGAAACAGTTCTTTTGCTAGAGGATAGGAAGGGTCATTCTTAGATGCTGGGCAACCCTGAGAAAGAGCTTCATTCAGAAACTGAATTCCAGTACATCCCTTCTTGGACATTTAGGAGAGCATCTGTAGATTGGGTGGTGGGGTTGGATTGTGTTGCCAGATAGAGGCTGGCCTGAGCAAGAGCAGGGAGCCTTCCAGAGTGTCTTTATTCCTGCAAGAGTGAGGGAACTAGATGGGGCTTCACAGCTGAGAAGCTGTGCCCTACACTACAGCAGGGTCCGCTTCCTTGCACTGCTTATGCCTAGCCGTCCAGGAGTTCTCATGGTAGTGCCTCTAACCTTCCCTGTTGAGATGGAATCTATAGAGCTGTAGACTCCCCAGCTGATTGGGGAAGTCAGGTTATAGCCTCTGGCCAGGTGACACGGGCAGGAAAGGGTCAGGGCTGACCTGAAGAGAGCTTGCTGTATCTAAGTGGGACACATGGACTCAGCTCTGGCCAGCTATTACTGTACAAAAATGCAGACTATAATGGCAGGTTTTCTGATTTTCCAAGAGACTAGAATCTTAATTTTTATTTATATTAGACAAATTACTTAAATATTTGTTAGCCAATTCAAATTATTTAAATATAAAGGGAAGACTAAATTGGACCTGTCTTTGTTCTTGTGAACTACAAGTTTATGACTTCCTGTATGAACTCCTTTTCCCAAGGAGTTTGGAAGTGAGGACAGAGTGTCAGCTAGCAGGTGGATGGCAGGAAAGTTGGTTTTGAGGTACAAGAAACCTGCGTGTGCCTGAAGACTTGAGGAAGCAGTTTATATGAATCCTGGATAATGCTTTCACTGGATCTAAAGATCTGTCTGTTTCTTTGTTGTTGAAAGCCAAGGGTTCTATGTAGGGCAGAAGAAGCTAAAGGGTGGGAGAGGAGGGGGAGGGTCCCAGTATCCACCTTTCATTTGCTCACAGGTGGGCAAGTAGTGACCTCTCATACCTTTCCAAGTCCCCTCTTAGTAAGTTGCAGGACACAAGTTTTTACCCTTAAAGGTATATAAGACTAGACTAAAATGCTTACTAGAAATGCAGATTACTAGTTCCCTTCCCACAGATTTTCATATAGGAGGTAGAGGCGGGGCTTGGGCTGTATTTTGAGCTACTGCCCTCATGTACCCACCACTGCTGTTAAAGAAAGTAAGTGGACAGTGAAGTCAGAGAGATCTGAGTCCAAAATCCTTCTCTGTTCCTTCACTAGATGAGTGATCCTGGATTGGTCATTTAATTTCTCTGAACTTAAATTTCTTAGCCAGAATAATGAGGCTGTACTCTTACATCAGAGAATGGTAAGGACTGAAATAGAAGATCCCTGGGAGCAATGCAGAGGCTCGGCTCAGAGCTGGGCACAGATGAAGCCACCTGAGCTCACAGCTCTGCCTTTCCACTTTCTAGCCGTATGACTTGGGCAAGCTAGGTCCTTGCTCTATATGTTCATTTCCTTAATAAAGTGTAAATAGTAATAGTATCTACTACACAGGGAAGTCAAAAGGATTAAATGATTTAATACCTGTGAAGGCTTATAATATTAGCTATTATAATTATTTAAGGAATCTAGCAGTATGTCTCATAAAAATGTACCTTAGCTTTTCCTTAGATTTTCTTATTGTGAGGAACAAATAGGTTAAGGCTTAATTGATCTCTCCATGAGACCTTCTTTTTTTTTTTTTAAATTTTTTTTTTGGTAGTTGTAGATGGACAGAATGCCTTTATTTTAATTTATTTTTATGTCATGCTGAGGATTGAACCCAGTGCCTTACACATGCTAGGCAAGTGCTCTGCCATTAAGCTCCAGCTCCAGCTTTCCATGAGGCCTTCTTGTTTATTTATTTATTTGTTCACTTATTTATTTATGTATTTATTCATTCATTCATTCATTCATTCATTCATTCTACTTAGGTATACATGATGGCAGAGTGCATTTTGATTCACTGTACACAGATGGAGCACAACTTTTCATTTCTCTGGTTGTATGTGATGTAGAATCACATTATACATGCAGTCATACATGAAGCTAGGGCTATGATGTCCTTATTCCACCATTTTTACCTTCCCCATGTCCCCTCCTCCTCCCACCCCTTTGATCAAAGTTCCTCCATTCTTCCTGTGTCCTCTCCCCGATTATGGATCAGCAACCACTTATCAGAGGGAACATTCAGCATTTAGTTTTTTGGGATTGGCTTACTTCACTTAGCATGATATTCTCAAACTCCATCCATTTACCTGCAAATGCCATAATTTTATTCTCTTTTATTGCTGAGTAATATTCCATTATGTATATATACCACAGTTTCTTTATCCATTCATCTGTTGAAGGGCATCTAGGTTGGTTCCACAGTTTAGCTATTGTGAATTGAGCTGCTATAAACATTGAAGTGGCTGCGTCACTGTAGTATGCTGTTTTTAAGTCTTCTGGGTATAGACCTAGGAGTGGGATAGCAGGCTCAAATGGTGGTTCCATTCCAAGTTTTCTAAGGAATCTCCATACTGTTTTCCAGATTGGTTGCACCAATTTGCAGTTCCACCAGCAATGTATGAGTGTGCCTTTCCCCCCACAACCTTACCAACACTTATTGTTGTTTGTATTCTTGATAATTGCCATTCTGACTAGTGTGAGATGAAATCTTAGGGTGGTTTTGATTTGCATTTCTCTAATTGGTAGAGATACTGAACATTTTTTCATATGTCTGTTGATGGATTGTGTATCTTCTGAGAAGTGTCTGTTCAGCTTCTTGGCCATGAGGCCTTCTTGATGTCCACTTTTTACTTGACTTCTTTCCCTTTACAGTTAGATCCTCTAAGGCAGAGAATGTCCTAGCACCTTGCCCAGTTCCTGGCATAGGGTAAACTGAATTGCAGTATCAGGAAGTATAAAAAATGACTCAGGCTTGGGAATGGAATAGTTGTCTTCCAAATACCTGGAGAAGCATGAACTGGAATAAAAAACCATTTATTAAGTTCCTGTGTGCCCAACATAGCAGTCATGGGAGGTAGGTCATGTTATTGCAGTTAAAGTGAAAAAGTAAGTCTGCAGACCACACTTGTGCAAGGTCACATAGCTGGCAGTTGACAGAGGCATGGCTAGATGCAGCTATTTGACTCTGTCAGGTGTTTTTCCCACAGCACCTCAAGTAACTGGGAAACACTGTGATCCTTTCTGTGGATTTTAATTATTCAGATGGTTGTCTATAATTTTTTAGAGCTGAGTTTTTGAGGAACTGGTGATTGGTGGTAGATGCTAATTGGACAATTTCATTTTCCAAATATGCAGTTACTCTCTGGACTTCGCCATTGATGGAGCTTCAGATTTGTGAAACAGCCTCACAGCCCCCTTGCTTCTCTGCTCTCTTCCCAGTGTGCATTTCCTCTGCTTCAGAGGCTCTTCTCTCCTTAGCCTGACTAGCTCAGGAACCAAGGTAAAAGCATAGATTAGAGCCTCGAGCTGCTCTCAGAGGACTGAGAAGAGCATGATGGCCTGGGAGACCAGCATGCTGAGAGTACTCAGCTTGAGCCTTAGATGTGAAGGGATCACTGTCGTTCAGCGCTTCTAGACTCTGGTTGTTCTCTTGCCCTGATAGAACTGGCCCCAATAAAGTAGTTGGTGGGGAGGATGGTGAATTGACTTCTTTGTTCTAATCTAGTGGGCCCTTCTGGGGCTCTCAGAGGTGCCTTCCCAGGATACCTGAATTCCTGGGCCACTCTGAGAATGGCACTGTGTCTGGCTATGAGATTTTCTTATGTTTTCTCTTTCTTTCTTTCTTTCTTTCTTTCTTTCTTTCTTTCTTTCTTTCTTTCTTTCTTTCTTTCTTTCTTTCTTTCTGTCTTTCTTTCTGTCTTTCTTTCTTTCTAAAAGATTGATATAATAGAAAACATTAGTTGTAACATCATTTTAAAAAATATTTTCTTTTTAGTTATGCATGACAGTAAAAGTATTTTGACATATTATATATACATGGAGTATAACTTCCCCTTTTTTGTGGTTGCACATGATGTGGAGTTACATTGGTTTGTGTTTTCTTGTAAGCTTTGTTTTTGTACTTTTTGCTTCTGTGTTTAGATTTATGATTAATTTTTACTTAATATTACATATGGTACGATGTAAGGGTTCTACTTTGTTCTTTTGTAAGTGGATATCCAGTTTTCCTGGCACCACTTATTGCAAAGACTCTTCTTTCTCCACTTAATTGTCTTGGAATCTTCATTGAAAATCGGTTGACCATAAAGCTATTTTTTCATGGATTCTCAATTCTATTACTTTGATCACAATTTCTATTACTGTGTCAGTATCTATCATACTGTCTTGATCACTATAGCTTTGTAATATGTTGTGAAATTGGCAAGTCTGAGTCTTCCACCTTTATTCGTGTTTTTTTGTTTGTTTTTTTGGGTTTTTTTTTGGTACCCAGGATTGAACTCAGGGGTACTTGACCACTGAGCCACATCCCCAGCCCTGTTTTGTATTTTATGTAGAGACAGGGTCTCACTGAGTTGCTTAGTGCCTCGCTATTGCTGAGGCTGGCTTTGAATTCAGACTCTCCTGTCTCTGCCACCCGAGCTGCTGGGATTACAGGCATATGCCACCGTGCCTGGCCCACCTTTATTCTTTTTCAGGTGTATTCTTTTGTTTTGGCTGCTCTGGGTTCCTTACATTTCCATGAAATTTTAGGATCAGATTGTCAATTTCTTTCAAGAAGTTAGCTGGGATTTTGATGGATATTCTGTTGAACTCATAGATCAATTTGGGGAGTATTGCCATCTTAACAATATTAAGTTTTCTGATCCATGATATCTTTCTATTTTTCTATGTCTTTACTTTCTTTCAGTGATGTTTTATAGCTTATATAGTACTTAAGTCTTTTGTTAAATTTTTTCCTAAGGGTTTTACTCTTTTTCTGCTGTTGTTAATGGAATTATTTTCTTGATTTCATTTGCAAATTGTTGCTAGCAGATAGAAATAACATTGATCTTTTAATGCATTTTTTCTAATCCTACAAACTATCTTGAACTTATGTTAGTCAGTTTTGCGTTACTATGGCAAAATGCCTGAGGCAAACAACTTATAAAAAGGAAAGGTTTACTTTGACTTCCCATTTCAGAGGTTTCAGTCCAGGGTTGCTTGGCCCTGTTGTTTTGGGTCTGAGGCAGCACAGCACATTATGCTGGGAACATGATGGAAGCGGAGAAAGCTTGTTCACTTCATAGTGTCTGGGAAGCAAAGAGAAAGACAGGAAGGGGCTGGGGTCCCAATATCCCCTTCAAGGACATGGCCCCAACTATATGACTTTCTTCCACTAGACCCCACCTCCTAAAGGTTCCACCAACTCCCAATAGTGCCAGACTGGGGACCAGAACTTCAACACAGGGACCTTTGATGGACATTCAAGATACAAAGTATAGCACTTACTAATTTAAAGTTAAGTTTAAAGGAATTTTTAAGGATTTTCTACCTATAAAATCATGCCATCTGTAAATGGAGATAATTTTACTCCTTTTCCAATCTGGATATATTATTAAATTTTCACCTTTTTCTTCTGTCATAAAATAGTGTTCCCCTCAGAATGGAGCTTTTACCATTGGTGATATATTTATTAACTGACTATGTGGTACATAAATAGACTTTTTATTTTGTAAATATTTAATACCTTAATGTATATTAATTTTATTGTAATGGATATTAGAAAAATATGATTAGCACCTCTATCTCACAGTTTTATGTCTTCTTAAATGTCACTTCATCAGAATGCTCTTTTCTGAACATCCTATTTAAAAATACCACATCCTCTTCTCTTTCCCTCTCCCCTGCTTCATTTAAATACCACTTATCAACTAAAATATTATACACAAACACATACTTAGTAATCATACACATGGGACACATGCTTACTGTCTGCTTCTCCCCACTAGGATGTAACATCCATGAGGACAGGGGCTTTGTTTTTATTCTTTGCTGGATTGCATTTGCCTTTGACAGAGTCGCTCAATAAATATTTGTTGAATGAATGGTTTATTGTTTAGAACAAGGTTAAAATTTTTTAAGAAAAGGAAGCCAGTTTCAAGTTTATTCACAAAAAATGTTGAATAAGAAGTAGATCAGGCAGTATATAAAGGTGGCTATATTGTAAGTGTTATAGGGAATGATAAAATTTGGGAAACTCTAACTTAAGTAATGAGGAGAGGTGGGATGGAGATGGAGGGTTTTTTTTCCCAAATCATTTTCTGTGAGGTAATAGATTATCTGTTAGCTCACAGATTCTTTCCTACCCCAGGCTGGGGTTTTCTCGAGGCTTTTAAGTTATAACATGTGGAGTTAAATGTATGCAGCAAAGTGGTTTCTACCTCCTGCTTCAGAAACCCTTTTGGCAGTTTTGGAGGTCATCTGGAAGATGTTTGAGGTGCTTCTGGCTGCCTGTGGAAACTTGGCTTACAGGACTTGTCTTCTTTGCAGGGCTCTGGGTTTGCAGAGAGCCGAAATGACCATGACTGCCAACAAGAATTCCAGCATCACTCATGGAGCCGGAGGCACTAAGGCTCCTCGGGAGACTCTGAGCAGGTGAGTAGGGGAGCATTGCTGGGAGATGGCATCAAAGTATAGCCGAATGGCCTGGGTCCTGGGTAGGATCTTTGTCAAAATGTTAATAATTATCATTATGAGTCTGACAGTCATCCAGACGACTTGTCTGGACTCAGCTCATGCTGACAATTAGGCAGAAGTCTTCTTTCATAAATGCACCATTTTCTAGTTCTATAAGTCTCCATAAGAAATAACAAACAGTAACCCTAAAACAAGCTTTGTTTGGTGCTGTTGGAGGCCCCTAGCATTCCAGGGATAGGGCCGGCAAGAAGCAGCTTATGTGATCTCTTCCCAAGGTGGAGACAGCTTGGGGTTGCACTGCCATAGGGGAGACTGACCACACTGGCTTAGGGGTAGGTAGGCAGTTAAGCATCTTAGCACGAGTTCCAAGTAGAAGTCTAGACTATAAGAATTTAGGTCAGGCTGCAAAGAAGACAGTATGGGGAATTTCAGAGAAAGTAAGTTATAATCCACTTTCCGGTTTTGTCCTCTTTTTAAAAACGGGAATGTAGGACTATAGAAAAACCACAGATTTTGGAATCCTATAGAATTGGGCTCACATCCAAGCTCTAACTATTTGCCAAATAGATCTCAGAACATTTTTCTGTGCCCTCTAAAATCCAAGTTATCTCATCTATAAAATTATCTCACAGAGTTGCTATGAGGATTAAATGAGATAATATATCTTGGTGCTTAGCATAGTGGCTAAATCTCCCTGTGATGAGATAAAAGCTTCCAGACTGGCAGATAGACATATAGTGCTCTCACCGGGGTTTCTCTGTTCACGGGCAAGACTGCATGCTAATGTCTTCAGGCTTTTCCTTCCTCCTTCCTTCCCTCCCTCTCTCCCTCCCTCCTTCCCTTCTTTTCTCAGCCTCTTCTGATGAATCTCAGGTGGGCAAATTTGGCTTTTGGGTCCTCAGCCACTAGGCTGGATATCTGTGAGACTGTCTATCTGTGGGTTGGGATAGGATCAGATCCTTCCTGGATGTCTGGGCTCTACAGTACTAGGCTGAAGCCCAGTGGGATCGGGCTCCCTCAGGTCTGACCAGAAGGTAGTGGTGGATGTTCAGTTCATTTAGAGCTAGCATCAAGATATTGTTGGTAGAAAAGACACAGGATATACCTGCTGGGGAATGACTGGCAGAAATGAGGCAGGGGTTCCCTGTACCATACATACAGGACCTAGTCCTGATAGAAATAGTCTGATGGACTGTGTCAGACACACAGAGATTGGCAGGATTGCTTTGTTAGTTATGTAAGAGCATGGAACTTAACCCAACAAGTTTTATATCCACAGCAAGACTAGTAAGAACTTGTGTCTGAACTGAACTCTTCCAGATCATTTGGCCAAGGCAGAAATAGGTCTAGATCTCAGAGCCTGCGTCTTGTTGCCTGCTTGTGGAAACCACTTGGCTGTGCTCTCACTAGCCTGGTGGCTTGTCTTACTCGTTAGTCTTGCAATGATTGAGTTGGCAGGTGGAGACTGGAAATTAAAGTTCCCATTTTTTGGTGGAGGGTTTGGGATACTGGGTTTTCTACCACTGAGCTATATTCTCAACCCTTTCTTCAGATTTTGTTTTGAGACAAGGTCTTGCTAAGTTGCCCATGCTGGCCTTGAATTTGTCAGCCTCCCAATAAGCTGGAATTACAGGTATGCACCACTGTGTCTGGTTTTTTCCCATTTTAAAAAAGTGTCAGACTATTGTGAGAGTGAAATAAATATGAGATTATATGGCATTATTCTTAATTTTAAAGAAATGGTATATTTAGTAGTATATTTAGAACTTTACATGGAGATGACCATAACCCAGCAATCGTCAACTCTGTTAAGTATTCATTTTTCGTCTGATTTCCACCATGCATGGGTGGGTGTGGGTGGGAGGTGATATGCAGTATTTATATTAAGTTGCAAAGCAGAATGAAGACTGCTGACAGCATCCCCAGTTTCTATTTGGAATACACGCCTACGTGTTTCTAAACGTTTTCAGAAATCGCTGTTCCTTTAGCTTCTTGGCCTGCTTGCCATCAAAACATGCTGGGTGGTTGTAAATATCTGAGTTTCAGATGGGCCTTAAAAAAGCATCTTTCCAGCCTCCCTTCTAAGTCTTCACTTCCTTCCTGCCACATTTCCCATCTTTCCCTCCCCCCTTTCTGGGAATGTGGCTTTTGGGATGGAGTCACAGGCCTCTGTGGCTAGCTACACTCCTCTCTGAGGGGCAACGGGGCTGTAGACGTTAGTTAGACATTGTGATCTTGTGGTTTCTTTGGTTGTCTTCATTCCCAGCTGCAATCTAGGTGTATTCTTTGGGCTGGATACAGCAGGAAATCACTAGTTCACTAAAGAAGCCATTGTCAGTGAACTCTGAGGATTCTCCTAGGTGCCAGGACACAGGCAAAAAGAGGGATGACCTGTTCTCTCCCTAAGGCATTTACAACTTAGATCCATGATCATGGCACCTGAATTTCTTAGTTTGATCTTTCGATATGTGTTCGGCAGTGACCTGGGACACTTTTATCATTTCCAGGCCAGGAATCTAAGGAAGAATAAATACTTTGGTATGGTCAGAAGTTTGTTTGGTGAAGGCAGAGACTTGGAAAGCTGGGTCTTTGACACTGTGGCCACTTTGGAGGCCTTCACATCATCTACGTGCAGCCAGGGGAACCCAGTGATTCAAAGAAGCATTTATTTCTAGCTTTGGGGAAAGGAGGAGCTCGGGGACATGAGAAACTGATGGAGATGGGCATATGGGACTCTGTGGAACTGTCCACATACATATTTGCAGTGCTTTTTCCTTCATTACATAAGAGTACACCTTAAGTACTGCTGAGCCAGTCTGGGTTAAAGATCCTGGATTCCATGTCCTAGATTTTTACAGGTGTTTTACCACTCAATTGCCTTTCTTTTTTTTTTTTTTTTTTGGTACTGGGGATTGAACTCAGGGGTGCTCGACCACTGAGCCACATCCCCAGCCTTATTTTGTGTTTTATGTAGAGACAGGGTCTCACTGAGTTGCTTAGCGCCTCGCCATTGCTGAGGCTGGCTTTGAACTCGCGATTCTCCTGTCTCAGCCTCCCTAAGTGCTGGGATTACAGGCTTGAGCCACCGCGCCCGGCTTCAATTGCCTTTCTTTTCCTTTGCAGCTCAGTTTTGATTTGGCAGGGACTTATAGGAAGAGGAGATCTGAGGCTTTTCATTTGACCATCTAAGTGTTGTTCTTTGTTATGTCTTGGGCGCCTGGAACAGGTTTCCTTTTCTCATTGGCTGAATGGGTGAACTGCTTCACCCTTATCTTCCAGATACACCCTCCTGACAGGTTATTCCCACTCCAGCTCACACAATTTGGCACCCAGCTCTTGGGGATGGGAATGGGATTCTCAAACCTCTGAATTTCAAAGGTCAGGCTTTACTGTGTTGGTGCTGATGACCTGGAGTGGGACCAGAAGCAGTTGGTGACTTGCAGACAAGGAAGTGTTATATTTAGAGGTAATTCAACTGTTATTTTTTAAAAAATATTATTCTTATGTCTACTTTTAGTTGTTGATGGATCTTTATTTTATTAATTTATTCACATATGGTGCTGAGAATCGAACGCAGTGCCTCGCACATGCTAGCAAGCGCTCTGCCACTGAGCCACAACCCCAGCCCAATTCGTCTGTTTTGATTGGGGGAGTTTAAATAAGTGATTTCACTTGTGCAATACCTGACAAGCAGCAGTTTGGGCTCTTTTCAGAAGACTTTCTGTGTCTGCAGATTTCCTCCTCAACTTTTTTACTGTGAAACTCTAGTACCTGAGTCATTGTGACATGGAAATATAGGACATCAATCTCATGTTTGAAAATCTTGTTTCTGATTGTAGGTATACAAAACCTGGATATCTGTAAGAATATGGAATTCTCAAGGGCAAGGACTTTGGCCTCTTTGATTTTCAGAGCCTGGAACAATGCCTAGCACACAGAAGGCATCACCTGCTTGTTGGTCAGTTGACTAATGGCCGGGAGGGCAACATCTTACAAAGCATAGATTGCTATGCTATTGAGGTCCTTGTAGTACTTTCTTAGTGGGTTTTTTTGTAGCTTTGGACTCTCTTTCCATCCACTCTGTATCTTCTTAAAAAGGCAGAGTTAAGAAGAGTTCTTAGAGCTTGCATTATTAGTCATCTTATAATAATACTGTGAAAAAACACCTGAGAAAATCAGCTTGGAGGAAGAAAGATTTATTTTGACTCATGGTTTTAGAGGTTTCAGCCTGTGGTCAGCCGGCTCCTTTTCTCTGTGCTTGTGGTGAGGCAGTACATCATGGCAGAAGGGCACATGTGGTGGAGCAAAGCTGCCCATCTCATGGCAGCAGGGAAGCAGAGTGAGTAAGGAAGGGGCTGTGGACAGATACGGTCTTCCAGGGAATGCCCCCGGTGACCACTTCCTCCAGCTAGGCCCTACCTACTGTACTTTCTACCACTTTCCAACAGTTCATTCAATTATTAATCCATCAGGGGATTAATCCATTGATGAGATTAGAGCCCTCATAAACCAATCACTTTCCAAAAGCACCACTGCTGAACATTGCTGCATTGGGACCAAACCTTCAACACATGAGCCTTTTTGAAGACATTCCAGATCCAAACTATAATAGAAGCCATTTAGTTTAACCCACTTGATTTATGTATAGGGAAACTGAGGCACAGATAAAAGGAGGATACAATGTTAAGGGGAGGAATAACCAAGTTTCCTGTCTTGATCCTTCTATTTTTTTAATATATATTTTTTTGGTTGTAGATGGACACACTATCTTTATTTTTTTAATTTATTTTTATGTGGTACTGAGGATTGAACCCAGTGCCTCACGCACGCGAGGCAAGTGCTCTACCACTGAGCCACAATCCCAGCCCTATTTTTTAAATTGTATCACTGCATTCATATTCCTATAAACATTACTGTCATTTCCCTGCTCAAAAATTGTTGCCATTCATGATACGGTCAAACTTAGCCTGTTTTGCAAGGCTTCTTGGTTTGGTCTGGCCCTGGTCTTTCTTTCTACCCTTATCATTCACTAAGCAGACTTTATATTTCTGCATCTTTTTTCTGGTGCTTTTCTTGACCAGTTAGCTGGGGAGGATCCTGCTTCCCTCTGCGTTTACTCTTAGAAACTTTGGTTTGGAGCCTCCAAATGGCACTAATGATAGTATACCTCAAAGGGTGGATATCTGTGTGAGTCTTAATTTCCTCCTCAATCAGAATTCTTTGGGGCCCAGTACATACTCTGTTGGAATGTTAGAGTTGGCTGAAGGAGCTTGGAATTCATCTGGCCTAGTTACTTATGTTACATGTGAGGATGGTAAAGCCCACACAGATAATCAGTAGTACAGCTGTAATTTCAATTCAAATCTACAGAAGTCTATGAAAGGAAAGGTCTCTTTTAGTGATATGGTGAAATCTAGATATATCTTGAGGTTCCAGTGTCAAAGTGGGCACAGAATTGAACACTGCTTTAGATTTCAGGAAGAGGGAATGTGTCAGCTTTTTGTTACTGTGACCAAAATCCCTGACATAAACAAGTTAAATGAGAAAAGACTTACTTTGGCTCATGGTTTCAGAGATTTCAGTCCATGGTCATTGACTTCATTGATTTGGGCTTTAGGCAATCAGAACATCATAGCAGAAGGGTGTGGCAGAGCAAAGCTGCTCTCTTCTTGGCAGCCAGGAAGCAGAGAGCAAGGAAGGGGCTGAGGATGTGATATACCCTTCCAGGGCATTCCCCTGGTGACCTACTTCATCCACCTAGGCCCTACCTCTTAAAGTTTCTATGCTCCAATGGTGCCGTCAGCTATGAACTAATGGGTTAATCCACTGATGAGTTTAACACACTGATAATCCAATCACTTCCCTAAAGCCCCACTTCTGAACATGGCAGCATCTGGGATCAAGCCTTTGATACACGAACCTTTGAGGGACATTCCAGATCCAAACTATAACAGAGTAAGAGCTTGCAGTGAAGAAAAAATCTGAAAGTAGTAGTAGTGAGTAAGAGATAGTGTTGCAACTGGGCATGGTGGTATGTACCTGTGATCCCAGTGACCTGGCAGACTGAGGCAGGAGGATTGCAAGTTCAAGGCCAGCCTCAGGAACTTAGTGAGACCCTGCATCTTAGCGAAACCCTGTCTCAGACAAACAAACAAACAAACAACAACAAAACAAACACAAGGCTTGAAATGTGGCTCAGTGGTAAAGTACCTCTGGTTTCAATCCCCAGTACCCTCCCAGCCCCCCCAAAAGAAAGTGTTGCAGAGCCTCTCCTGTCCTGGCCATGGCAAACCACCCTTCAGGAGGATCTGTGACCTCAGCTCTCTCCCCCTCCTTACCTGAGATGCTTTCTAGAATGCAACCATGATGCCTTTAATACTGATCTGGTTATCTATTGCTTTGTAACAAATGACCCTAATTTAATGATGGTCTTTTATTTTGTGCACAAATTGCACTTTGCATAGGGATCATCCAGGAAAGTTTGCCTGTCTTCTTTGCATTATTGTTTAGGATATCTTCAAGTTTGGTGGTGACTCAGTAGGTAGGGGCTAGAATCATCTAAATGCTTGCATGATGCTGGCTGTTGCCTGGAACCTCAGTTTGGGAATACCTGCATGTGGCCACCACACTTGGCTCCATGCTTCTGTAGAATGGTGTTTGGATTCTAAGAGTAAACATCTGAAGAGAACAAGCCTCAGAATTCACATAGTGTCTTTTCCATTGCACTGCACTGGTTAAGGCAATAAGTAAAGAGGTAAGTTCAAGGGAAGGGAAGGTAGTTCGTACCACCTGATGAAAATAGCATGAAACATCTTATTGTAAGAAGGATATGTGGGATGGGAGCACATTGTGATTGTTGTCTTAGGAAAATACAGTCTACCATAGTTGTCTTCCAGTCCCAATTTCAGATGCAAAGCATATTTAATCTTTTCCCTAAAACCTAGGTCTCCTCTTAATGGCATTGAAGTCTAGGATCTTGCCATCAGAATCAGATCCAGAGGAAGGAAAGGGGAATGGGCACAGTAATGACTGTGATTGAGAGGGTCATTACTACCCCTGGTGCATATATGAAGACACAAATGGTGTGACTTTAGCTGGTTTGCAACCAGAGAAATGGAAAGCTAGATCTGGTTATGTACTATGACTTGAAACGCATTTAAATAAAATAACTAAAAAAAAAAAAAAAAAAAAGAATCAGATCCAGGCATATAGATGAGGCTTTTGGGGTGCAGTTCCTTTCATTGCAGCTCCTTGAGTATTGTTCTCTTATTGTGAAGATCTATAAAGAGAATATATACGTGTCCCTCAAAGTACACTGGTGGGACAGGCCTAGGGTAACCATGGTAGATTTAAAACAAACAAACAAACAAAAAAACATCACCAGTCTGTTGTAATTTTTATATTCAGTGGGGCACATTTTGCTAATTTCTTGGTTAGTCTTGTTCTACTGCCTACAAATCATTTACGTTGTCTCTACTTCCACCCTTTGTGCTTTTGGGTCTGCCCTCTGAGTTATCCTTCTTTTTCCATAAAAAGCAGCTTATTCTTACAGGTGGCCTTCTTCATGCTCATAATATGTCAAGGGTCCACAGTTTTCCTTTCATTTTGTACTGTTTTTTATTTTTTCAGTCCAAGCTGATATACTTCTTTAAAAAACTTCATGAGTTGTCTTTTTTTTTTTTTTTTAATAATCCATTATAATTGTCAAAAAGCATGCCTACAAATCACCTGAAGATAAAACTCTCTCCACTTTGGGTTCTTATCATTCTTAGAAGTTTTACTGTTTACATAGTGGGTCTGCCAAGACTGGCTCGTAAGATACCTTGAAGGGCTTTTTCTGTTTTAGGAGGCAGTACTTTAAATAAATTTTGAGGTCTTTATAAGGATTTTTCAGTCTCACTTTAAATTTTATTTATACAAGTTTACTAAAGGATAATGTATAATAAACTGTAAATATGTGTGTAAATAAATGTAAAGTGCATGGTTTGAGGCCCCCCCCCCCCCGTTTTTCACATACACACACACATATATATATACTCAATAAAACTATCACCACAATCTGGAAGTCATTTCTTAATTTGATAATTTTTTCCTGTGTAGAGAGACTGGAAATGAAAAAGTTTTATTTTCTGACCCAATACAATTTATTTTTTAGCTTTATCTCTTTTCTCTAATATTATTGGCAACTAGAAGTCAGATGGCACCTTAGCACTTTACCTATAAATTTTCTTGGCTAGTTCATCAAATTTATTAGCTATATTCCCATGTTATAACAGGTGAGAGAATCACCAAACTTGTAAATACAATAAGGGTACTCTTTTCTTCAGCTTTTAAATGACATTTTCTTACTTGCTTTTAAGCTCCCACTGACCGTCCAGAGTCAATATTTTAAAAATTTGCTTCAAAAGCACCACACTTAAAAATACCAAATTCTGTTCCAGTTATTGCCAAATAATTGCTCCCAGATTTAATAGTTATTAAGTAGCCATTTTATTATGCTCCCAGACTCTATGGATTAGGAATTTAGACAGAGGACTGCAGGGATGGCTTGTCCCTGCTTCTGGGACCTTGCTAAAAAGACTGCAAGGCTTAGGGTGATTTCCATGGCCATGAACTGGTATCCCCTGGCAGTGTCTTTACTCACATGTCTGGAGGTTGATGCTGGCCACAGCTGGGACCTCCAGTGAGTCTTTCAGCCAGAACACTTAGACATACTTTCTCCATATGGCCTGACTTTGCTCATAGCATGGGTGTTACTTATTATAAGTTGCTGGTTTCTTGAGGCCTGATCCTGAAAAGTGGTATAGTATCATTTCTGTATTCTATTGCACAAGTAGTTACAGATCCCAGATTCATGAAGAGAGGTCATTTTGACAGGACGTACACCAAAGAATGTGGTGACCATGTTTTTAAAACCACTACAAGTACCTTTGGCATGGTTTCCTAGAACTGAATTTCTGTCTAGCTTGGCTGTGCATAATGCCTGCTCTGCTTTGTATAGCAGCTCAGTTTGTACTGAATTAGAGCTTTTGGGACTTTGCTGTCAGGCACCTGTAGCTTCAGAGGGGGCTTCTGCATTATAAATACTGTGTATTCATTGCTGCTGCTACATAGAGGGCTTGGGATTCTTATGACATAAAAGAGCTCACCACTTCTCTTTGGGTTTCCTTAGAAGTCAGCTGGGGGATAGACAGATACGGATTTGGTAGATCCTTAGATGTGCTTTCTGGAGATGAAAAGGCAACTTAATTTATGTTCTGACCCCCAGCTATCTTTCTGCCTACCCTGACAAGCTGTGATTGGCCTCATAAGTCTCTGCATTTGTTGGCCTAGATATAGCCCCATTTGGAGGCTAAGGCTTCCCTGAACCCTCTTGGGAGCGCCTAGACATTTGAGAAGAGATTGCTTTGGGAAAAGGAAGGACAAATTGCAAGTATCACCCTGTCCTTTGGCTTTTTATCAGAACTGTTCTGAAGCAAGATGTTAGCAGGAGTTACTGGGAGAACCCCTTCTGTAGCCAGGGAATAAAATCCAGGCCTTATTGATAGACTCAAACTGTCTTCCTCCTTTCCTCCTCCTCTGTGCTCAGAGTATGGCCTCAGGGTAGCGCAGTGAGAATGTCATCCCTAGAGCTGTGGTAATCACTGAGTAATGGGAGATTGCTGGTGCCTGCTGATCCAACAGGGTGTACCTTAGTTGAGTAGACTTAGAGTGGTAAATGGCTAGCTCTGAGGCAGTTTTTTTTGAAGCAGGATAGATAGCTATTTAGTTAGGGATGAAAGCATCCTGGAAGCCAGGCTTCTGCAGACAGGCTTACCACATCCTGGGGGCTCTGAAGCTATTGCTTGGATTCCTAGAACTTTTCCCAAAATGGCTCCCACTTGGTCCCTTCCTGATACTAATATTTGTAGTAGCCCTGAGACCAAAAAGACAAAAGCAGTTTTGAGCATGCTAAGTTCAAAACTGCCTTATCATCAAGGGCTACACACAGCCTTCTCCCCCCATAACCTCTTGGTGTACCTGACAATATGTGGGACATCCTTTAGCACAAATGCTTCCTGCTGTGTTGCTTGAGAGGGCACACACTAACCTAAGAATTGGGTCATATTCGTGTGAAACAGTACCAGATGGAGTGTTTTGCATGTTAACTCTCAATTTCTGTGTGCGAGCAAACATGCACACACATTGTTTACTCTTTAAATTTGTTCTCTTTCCATACCTGACTTCATATACTTTTTATCCTACTACTTGTTAGACATGTGCTCTCTGTGTATGTGTTTATTGTTCTCTTTTAAATTTCTTGCACTCTTACCCCACTCTTTTATGTTTATCTTCTTCCCTATCTCCTGAAAATGTTAGTTTTGGCCAATTGTAAGCTGTAGTGTTGGCACCCATACCCGTGCTGAGCAGCAGAACTGGCTGCTGCTGACAGGCTGTGGTGCACCAGGCACCCAGTTGTACAGTGGCTGCCTCCCCAGGGGCAAGCCGGGATTGTAAAACAGAGTGAGAGATGACAAGAGCCAAGTCTGGTTGTCTGTTGACTGCTTTGTATTTACTTTTGTTTTATAAGTTTTTACCATTATGGATTATTTATAGTCTTCACTTTTATAAATGGACGTCATCTTAGTTACATAGCTAGTATCCTCAGAGTAAGTGTTTTCCCTGTTTTATAAATAATTTGAGGCTCAGAGAATTTAAGTGACTTGCCCATGAGCACACCTAGAAATTGATGGAACTATTAGGACCCAGATGTCCAGACTCTTGGTCTTATACGTAGTTTTTGCCTTATGCAAGAGGACTTTGGGGGCTGACAGCCATACTAGGCTATACTAATGTGTACCTTTCTGTATTGTTCTTTGGATCATATCACAAAAAAAGAGATAGGCAGGGAAGCCTTTAAACAATGCCATGGGAAAGCATAAAGGAAATGTACATTTTAACTGTTTTGTTTTGTTTTGTTTTTTGATTCATTCGACACAAACATTAATGTCCACTCAATTTTAGGTGCAGTGCAAAGTACAGATCATATCAAGATCAACAAGATACTGTCACTATCTTCAAGTAGGTTCCCTCATAGTCTAGTTAGGAAAACAAGTGAGGGGCTGGGGATGTACCTCAGTGGTAGAGCACTTGCCTAGCTTACACTAGGCCCTGAGTTCAGTTCCAGGTAGTATGGGGGGGCAGTGGGGTGGGGGGAACAGGGGAGGAAACAGTATGACATAGTAAAGTGTTATACATACCATAACAGACATTTTTTCCAGGCACAGTGGAGATACCCAAAATTAGCTACCTCCACCTGGGTGAAGGGGGTAGGGTGGGAAAAAGCTAGGAGTTTGATGTGTCTGAAGGTGTGATACAGGATCCATGTGGAGAGAGACACTGTGAGATGATGAAGGGAAAAGAAGGTAGGGAACAGCTCATGGAGGCCGTGTCAGGCATGCTAGTAAACTTGCACTTTATTCTGCAGATAGTGGGGAGTTTCGAACGTAATCAGCTTTACATTTTAGAAAGATGGGAGGATGGACCAGAACAGGCTTTGTACTGAAGGCGGACAGAGAATTCAAGAGACTGTTTTAATAGTTCTGGTAAAAGAAAGGCTCTGAACCAAGAAAGCAGTAATAGTAGTGGAGTTGGTGAGGAGGGAACAGATCTGAGAGATGTTAGGAAGCAGAAATAATAGGACTAGGTTATAGAGGAGGTTAGTGTGTTGGGGGAGGGGCTTGAATCCAGATGTTTGGAAGAGGGCAGAAAAGCCCTGACCTTTTCTCTCCTCTAAGGAATGAGTTGACAATACATATACCAATAAAGCTAGGGCCAAGCAAGCACAGAACAGCCCAGGGATGAGACTATGTGAGATGATAGCTGGCTCAGGTGGATGGCAAAGAGAGTGCTCTAGAGCCAAGGCCAACCCTTTTAGGTGAGCGTTGGGTTCCTACCTCCCCCCTGAAGCTGTTGCTCCTGCAGTTGTGTCCTCCATCTGCTGCACTGACGGTGGTTCTGTCTTACTGCATATCATTCAAAAATGCTGTACTGTCTCCTAGCCCAGATGCTGCTATATTCCAACTACCACCTCATTTTCTTGTTCCCTTTCTTAGGACAACTAAAGTCTCCTCCACTTCTGCTTCCATCCCCTCTTCTACGGCCTGTCCTTCCATTTTCTTGAATTCCTTCCAGTTAGGCTTTCCTTTCTACCTCTCCCAGAACCTCTCTTATCAAGGTCACAGTGACCTCCATGTTGCCAAATCAAATGACCATTTCTCATTCTGTCTCTCACTTGGTTGTTGGCAGATGTGACTCTGTTAATTCCTCCCTATTTCCTGAAGTTGACAGGACATCACTCTTCATGGTTTTTCTCTTTTCTCACCAGGTGCCCTTCTTGGCTATTTCTTTCTCCTCATTCTGACCTCAATCACTGGAAAGAAATCCCAGGACTCAGTCCTTGGACATCTTTGGTGATGTTTATACCTTAGATGACCTTCTCTAGTCAGATTGTCTAAAATTAATATCTGTATATTACTAATCACTCCCAAATTGAATTGAATAATCTGAATTCCATTTTACCTAGTGCTCAAGCCAGACATCTTGGTGTCATCCTTGACTTCATCCCTCATACCCCTTATCCAGCTTATCAGTGAATCCTATTGTCCAAACTCTCAAAATAGATCCCTCTCTACTACCAGTGCAATCTGAGCCGTCATAAAAGTCTGGTCTGGATTGTTGCAGTAGCCTTCTAATTAGCCTCCCTGTTGCCATCCTCACACCCCTACACTTCATTCACTAATGTGAAGTCGGGTCACATCATTCCTTTCCATACCCCTTCAGGAGCTTCCTTCTGCTTTTGAGTACAAGCCCAGATCTTATCATTGGCCCATGATGTCTTCCATGAGAGGCCTTAATGCCTCTCTGACCAATCTCTAACTCACTCCTCTTCTCTTCCTCCACACTGGTCTCCTTGTTGCCCTTGGAATACAGTAAGTATGCCATTGTCTCCAGCGCTACAGTCAGTGTCTTGAACATTATTTCCCTGGGTAAACACATTGCCTGCTTCCTTCAGGTTATGTTTACATGTTCCCCTGGCAGAAGGGCCTTCCATGATCTTCCTATATAAAATAGTAACTCATCCCCACTATTGACTCTTATCCTCTCCTTCCATCCCTCTCTCCATCTCTCTCCCTCTCTCCTCTCTTTCTTCCTTCCCTCCCTTCCTTTCTTTTCTTTCTTTCCCTGCCTCCCTCTCCCTCTCTTTCTTTTTTTCTTTTTGGTATTGGAGATTGAACTCAGGGGCACTTGACCACTGAGCCACATCCTCAGCCCTATTTTGTGTTTTATGTAGAGACAGGGTCTCCCTGAGTTGCTTAGTGCCTCGCCATTGCTGAGGCTGGCTTTGAACTTGCGATTCTCCTGTCTCAGCCTCTATAAGTGCTGAGATCACAGGCTTGCGCCACCGCGCCCGGCCTCTCTTTTTCTCTCTTTTTTTCACAAGGTCTCCCTGTGTTGCCTGTGCTGTCTGTACGCTTGTAATTCTCCTGTCTCAACCTCCAGAGTAGCTAGAATTATAGGTGTACACCACAGCCAGCTCTCCTTTATTTTTTTATTGGCCCCATAACCATCTGACCGAATTGCTTTGCTTATTGACTGATCACTCTAAAATAAAGCAATGCTGTGTTTTCTACCAGAATGTAAACTAAAGAAAAAGAGACTTTATATTTTTACTCTTTGCTGATCCTTAATGTCATGAATGGTACCTGGAATACACTTGATGCTTGATATAGATTGGTCAGATGGACAAAGAGCCAAGATTCATCTCAAGGCTGGTATAGCTGACACTATGGTCTGGGTGATGGGTATCTTCCTTTGTTCCCATGTTCAGTGAAGGTTATCAAGGAGCTGTCCCTGGAGCTCTGAAGAAATGAAGCTAGACTGTTAGTAGCAGAGTGGGAGACCAGACATAAAAGTAGTATTTGCTCATAAGGTTGGCTTCCTGACACTGCCTGGATCTAGGCATTGCCATTCTGCTGGCCATTGTTTCCTGTTGCCAGCAAGGGGAGAATTATCTTGTATTCACTCCCAATATAAATTTGAGGACTAAGAAACAACTAGAGAGAGTGAAACTGAAGCCCAAGAGTGAGCAATCTCTCATCTTTGCCAAAAAATGCTATATGCCCTGTAAATTCATTTTCACAAAGAACCAGCATCCTGATACCTACCCTCCTCCTCCTGTCTCTTCTAAGCCTCCCTGCTCTAGGTGACAGATTCTCCTGAACCCTTCCCTAACCTGGAAGCAGAGACTGATGTAGACAATTTATCTTACCTCCAAATAAGAATAACTAAAGTCAAGTCCTTCATGGAACCCAACCATTCATTTGCTTGGGAGGATGAACTGAAGACTTTTTTTGTGTGCTAGGGATTGAACCCAGGGGCACTTAACCACTGAGCCACATCTACAGCCTCCCCACTCCCCACCTTTTAAAAAAAATTTAAATTTTGAGACAGGGTCTCACAAAGTTGCTTAGGGTCTTGCTGAGTTGTTGAAGCTGGCTTTGAACTCATGATCCTCCTACCTCAGTCTCCCAAGCCACTGGGATTACAGGCATGTACCAATGCATCTAGCTGGGGATGATGACCTTTTACATCTATGGTTCTATAAAATAAATAAGACAGACTTAAGGTCTGTGTCAGATCTCCCAAGGCTGGAGCCTGGTGCAATGCCCTGCCACTGCTTACCCTAGGGAGGGCCGAGGCTTGTTCTGTTTACACCTCCTCACTGGGCAGTGTCTTTGGTCATTGGCTTGGCTGGGAACTGAATTTCTCTCATCTGTGCCCATATACATGTGGGATGGCCCTTGTTTGACTTGCCCTTTTAAAAACAACTTAAGCATGTTGAGGTTTCCTGTTGATTGGAGGCAGCCAGAGGCTAGGGCCCAACAGGGAATTCTTGGCCAGTCCCTGACTTACCCAAGCTCCAGTTTTCTGTGCATGAGCAAGCAGTGACAGCAGCTTGGCCCAGGGACAGCTGGCTGCTGTCTTGTGAATGGCATGGCACTCTGGAGTCCAGCTTTGAAAGCCATGGCATTATGATCAGGTAGGCCTTTGCAGGTACAGTGTTGGCCAAATCCTGTTATCTTTGAACAAAAATGTTCAGAAAGAGTTCCTTAATTTGACAATAATTTCTATAAAAACAGCTAGAAACGTGTACTGAAGAAGTTTGCTCATGGTTCTCTTCAGTAAGCTCATTTACCTTTACCTTTTCCTTTTTCTTGTTCATCATTCCCTGAGCACTTTCCACATACTGACTATGTGTCCCTTGACCTAAAAGAAATCATCTAGCAGGGAAGAACAAAGTGTCCCCTGATATTTAAAAATGCTGTGTTCTAGCGTGGGGTGTGCCCAGTGCTGGAGGCTTCTGTTGTGCCATGTTTGAAGGCCCAGTGGTTCACAAATATGACAGAGGTTTCTTGGCTCACACCTGTAATCCCAGCAGCTCTGGAGGTTGAGGCAGGAAGATCACAAATTTTGGGCTAGCCTCAGCAACTTAGCAAGATCCTGTCTTAAAATAAAAAATAAAATGAACTGGGGATGTGGTTCAGTGGTTAAATGTCTCTGGTTTCAATATTTAGTACCCATCCCACAAAATGCCAGAGGCTATTGCTTACTCATTGGAGAGGCAGCATAGTGTAGTGGAAGTTCATGTCCTGTCTTCCCTTACCAACTAAGTGACCTTGGATGAGATATTTAACTTATATCTTAGTGTCTTTCATTTGTAATATAAAGATAATATAGTAATATATAATAATAACCTTATAGAATTTATGCGAAGATTAAATGAATTAATATGTATAAAAACATTGAGAACTGTTCTTAGTATTTGCTAAGATCTGTTTATGAATTTGGAGCTGGGAAATAGCTGAGGCTTGTTGGCTATGATGCCACTGTTGTAGGATGAAGCTGTCTAAGGAGTTGTGTCCCTTCCCCATTGGCCATTTCATAGTGCACCACTGATCTCACTGTCCTCTTGTTGGCAAATACAGATTCTTGGGATGCTATAGTCTGTCACAGAATGGGCGTTTGCTTCACACATTATGTGGGGTCTCTGGGGGCAAGTTGGGTAAAGAGGCCCATTGAGTTTGGCTTGCTGTGGCTAAGGAGCTATTTCTCTCCTACTTTTGACTTTGAGAGTTCTACGGGAAAGAGGTGCTGGGTGCTCTAAGAATAAAACACAATGCCTCTGTTTTTTAACCTACTTACTGCCATTTGCTTTACCTTTTATTTTTTTCCCCTTTTTTTGCTCCTAGGTCTCAGTCAGTCTCTCCACCTCCAGTTCTGTCCCCACCAAGGAGTCCCATCTATCCCCTCAGTGATAGTGAAACCTCAGCTTGTAGGTACCCCAGCCATTCCAGCTCCCGAGTGCTTCTCAAGGACTGGCACCCCTGTGATTCTTCACCCCAAGATCCTCAAGATCCTTCCCCAGATACTTCACCACCCATCTGTCCTATCAAGGCCACCAGTTCCAATTATTTGGACAGAAGCCCTTCAGTGTGCAAAAGAGAGAACCAGAAGGAGAATGTCCAGCGTGTAGCCCAGGATGTAGAGGGAGTAGCTGCTTGCCTCCCCCTAGCCCAGAGTACCCCATTCCTAGGGCCAGCACTTGGCCCACGGAGTGTTTTGCTGACCCGCACTGGCACCCGTGCCAGCACCCGTGCCCACAGCCTAGGCATCCGGGAGAAGATTTCAGCATGGGAAGGTCGCCGAGAGGCTTTGCCCAGGATGAGCCTCTGTGGAGAGAAGCGGGAGGCCTCTGGGGGTGAGTGGGTAGTCAGCGAGGGCTGTTCCAGTGTGGGCTGCCCCAGCGTGGTGCCATCCCCCTGCAGCTCAGAAAAGACCTTTGATTTCAAGGGCCTCCGGAGGATGAGCAGGACCTTCTCTGAGTGTTCCTACCCTGAGACCGAGGAAGAGGCAGAGACACTCCCTGTCCGGGACTCTTTCTACCGGCTGGAGAAGCGGCCAGGCCGGAGCGAGCCCAGTGCCCTCCTCAAGGGGCATGGCAGCAGAAAAGAAAGCTCAGCAGTGCTGAGCCGGATCCAGAAAATTGAACAGGCCCTGAAAGAGCAGCCAGGTCGGGGGCTCCCCCAGCTCCCCAGCAGCTGCTACAGTGTAGATTGTGGGAGAAGGAAGACTGGAATCCTGGACACCTTGGAGGAACCAACAGGGAGCGCAAGTGTGAGCGCTGGCACCTGGGCAGCAGGAGTGCCTGGAGTTGGGGGGGAGGCGGGCCCGCCCCTGGAGAGGGAAGGCAACAGTTCCATGAAGCCAGGGACTCCTGGAAATAACCCTAGCTCCCAGCTGCTGCCATCAAAGAGCCCCCCTGATCCCGCTGTGAACCCTGTCCCCAAACCCAAGCGCACCTTTGAATACGAGGCTGACAAGAACCCCAAGAGTAAGCCAAGCAATGGTCTACCTCCTTCGCCCACACCTGCTGCTCCACCCCCCTTGCCCTCCACCCCAGCCCCACCAGTCACCCGGAGACCCAAGAAGGACATGCGTGGTCATCGCAAGTCCCAGAACAGGTAACACATGCCTCTCCTGTGTCTTGTAGAGGGACACGGTGGCTTTCTTTTAAATGAAGGATGCCAAAGTAGATTGTAGTGTGGGTCACAGGAGTGCTTCATAGACTTTGAAGCACTGAATAATCATTAGTTTGCTAGTGGTTGTAGTGAAAAATGAGATGGTTCTATTCTCATAGGATACGTGCATGGGCGTGGGAGGATGGAGACACTTCTTCCCATTTCTGTGTATTGCAGATGTTGGCTGGGTTTGGCCTTTTGGGTAGAGCTGGGCTGTTTGCTGAGCCCAACTGAAACTTCCTTAGTTCTTCATGGGAAGATCAGAGCAACCGTATTCTTAGGTTGAGCAGGTGGTCTCCCGAGGAGACTGGTAGGATCTTGGCCTCACTATTACCTGCAGTGCCAGCACTGGAAACTTTTCTAGTGAAGCATTATCTTTACATTGCATTCTATGATTAACACAGTAGTTTTGTCAAATTTAACTTGATTCTTCTCTCCTGTGGGCCTCCCAGCCATATGGAAACTGGGCCTGTTTCAAAAGAGGATTCTTAGATCCTGAAAGGGAAGACCGATGGAGGAAGGAAAGGGGAATGTGATGGGGAAAGGAGTGAAAAAAAAAAATTCACCTTCTTGGCTACGTCCAAGAACGACCTATTCCCAGCTTCCTATTGGCTTTCCAGTCAGCCTTGGCATTTCTGACCCTGAACTACCGGCGCCATCTCCCCATAGTGACTTGGGAGCTGGAGCTGCTGGGATTGGTTAAAATTGACAGGCATCTGTTCTCTGAAGGCTGGGAGCCAGCTTCCTTTGGAAGAGCTTTTCTCCTCCCCCTTACTGCCTTTCTCATCTAGCTCAAAATCAGATGGACATTCAGGTTTGTTTCACTTCTGGGAATTCTTCAATCTGTTCCCGTACCTCAAGCTTCATCCAACATATCCCATCTCATGTTAAATTTTCCTGCCATGTGTAGAGAGGATGAATCACAAAGGTTCAGATGCCTGAGCCAGAACACCCCACGGCTAAGGATAATTCCATGTTTTGGCCCACCCTAGAATGCTCAGTTGCTCATTAATTCTTTACCAGCCTGCCAAGATTGTTTGCTTTGTCCTTATTCTTTCATTTCTACAAACACCCATATGAACCCTTCTGTGCACCAAGCCTTGTGCTGGTCAGAGAGACACAGAAGCAAATAACATGGTTCTTTCATTCATGGACTTCATGGGCCAGTGCACAGATAAATTGTAGACACTGTGATGTGTTCCATGACCCATGTCAGGACAGGACCCTGCAGATACCCAGAGGCAGGTAATTTAAACTGAGGAGTGAGGGAAGGCCCCTCACAGAGGGAACTGCTAAGCTAAATTTAGAAGCAGTTAACTAGGTAACAAGAGGGAGTGGGAAGAGAGTTCATCAACTTGAAGGTTTTACACACATTCCTACACATTACATTTATGTGTAATATATACACACATATCACATATACCATATATGGTGGAGTTACTTCATATAAGAATTTAGCAAATGAAGTCTTTGCTCTTGGAAAAAAGAGAAACAATTTTAAAAGTGTAAGCTGTTCTGTTTGCCTTATCACAGGTGAACATATTCCTCTGAGAAGTATGAGCTGGTAAGTTTGTGTCTCTTAGCCAGGTGTGATTCTTATATACTTTTTTATTAAAAAAAAAAAAGTGCAGGTCTAATATTTCTTCTGTTATTTGACCAAAGAAAAAGAAATCTGTTTAAAAAAAAAGTCAGGAAGAACCAACTATGTTTGTCTTAAAGACTTTGAGACAATATGTTAGGGTCTTCAGCATGGTACCTTTCTGTGAGATTTTCAAAGATAATTTGACAGAACATGGTTTGTGTCTCATTCATGGACCTGAGAGAACTGCCTGCATAAGATTAATGCTTTTCTGCTGTATATGCCAGTGAATACTTGGTCTTACATCAACATTTGGGGAACACCACACTCAGCCATTGGATATTTAACTAGTCGAGAGATTTGAGCCAAACACAGAAATTTGGGAGTCATCAAGGTATAAATGTTAGGCAGAGTGTTGGCCCGTGGATATTTACCCTCTAGTCAGTGCAGATGAAAAAAAAAAAGATTCCTGAAGATAGAACTGTGACAGACCCTGGCATTTAAAAGTGAAATAGTATTCTTCACAAGAGTCTGTAAAATAATTGCCAGAGAGGTAACTGAAACTGGGAGGCCAGTGTGTCATAGGGGGAAAGGAAGAGAGTGCCAGCGTAAAGAGGGTTCTCTTGTGTTGAGTGTGGAAGAGGGGCCTGGCCCAGTGAAAAACACAATATGGTCTTCAGGACGTTTTGTGTCATTGATTTGTGTCCCAGAATTCTTAGAAGTTGTTTGGTAAACCATAGAAAAAGGGATGTCATTGGAAGAGAAAAAAGGATGTCATTAGAAGAGGGAGGTGTTCCTGGGAGGGATTCTTCCTCAGGAGCCTGCTGGGACTTGCCTTGAAGAGGGAGTGGATACAACTGGAGTCCCAACTTGGATGAAGGGAGAGGAGTAAGGAGTGCTGTGGGCTCAGGGCATCTTAGGGACTGATAAGCTGTGGTTGAAATTCTACAGTAGGGGGAGAGTGACCTGGGGGTTGGAAAAGAACAGATAGCTAGCTGGAGGAAACTTTGTAAATTGTCCTCCTAGCTCTGCCTCAGAAGAGTTTGATTTGTTTTGAGGGTTTAGTCCTTGCTGTTTCCACAAACCACCCTGCGCCATCCAGTCACTCCAATCTTCTCATTTGTAAAATGGCACAGTACCTGCTAGAATAATTATGAAGGTTAATGAGATAATACATATAAAGGTACATTTGATGCAGTACCTGATGCATAGCATGCTTTTAAGCTATGGTAGCCATTACCTAATATTGTTGTTATTAGGGGTAAGGCACATTGCAGGCACCCAGACTGGGGCCCTTTAGAACATACCTTCTCATTTGCGTGGAAAGTTTGGATCTACCTTAATGCATTTCTCAGTAACTGGTTTTCTGAGGAGGCCCTCTAGTTTTTGTTGTTGTCCGTGGCCATTTCTCAACAAGACAGCAGGAATCTGGCTCAGTGGGAATGACTTTTGCTCTTATTATCCACAGAAAATCCTTTGAGTTTGAGGATGCATCCAGTCTCCAGTCCCTATACCCCTCTTCGCCCACTGAGAATGGTACTGAGAGCCAAACCAAGTTTGGATCCAAAAGCACTTTAGAAGAGAATGCCTATGAAGATATTGTGGGTAAGCAGTGGCAGATGTGGTGGGCCGGGCCATCTCTGGGGTATGCAAAAGAACAGGAAACAGAGGAGATGCTCACAGGCTTGCCTATGGGCAGATGTGTTTTTACCTTGGAGAATGCCTCTTTGAAGTGGGCATTAGAGGAAGCACCTTAGCAAGATAGAGCAGCTGAGTGACTAAAGCCTAACCCTAGAATGAACTGAAATCCAAAGGGCCTTTAGGATCACATGAAGAGGAAAATGACATCATTCTTTTCTTTTATTTTGGAAGACATGAGAGCCCACAGGCACTCTTCTTAGCTGTGTGTCCTAAGCAAATCACAGAACTGTTGTGAAGGCTCTGTTTTTCTCTTATAAAGTGATCATGATATGATATGTACCACCACAACAATAGTAACAGTAATAATACTTTTTCTCAAGATTTTTGTTAGAAATAAATGAGCTATGAATAAGACACTGGCAGAATCAATGTCTGGGGGCCTGCTTCCTGGTTCAAAGACATCTGTCATCTCCCGTGTGACTGAAGGGGTGAGGGAGTTATCTGGGTCTCTTTTATAAGATCATTAATCCCATTCATGAAACTCTACCCTCTTGACCTAATTACCTCCTGAAGACCCCACCTACCAATGCTAATACATTAGGGATTAGGTTTCACCATATACATTTTCAGGGGACACAGACATTGTAGTATAAACTAACAAATTTCATAGCCCTAGTTTCATAGATGCTTTTAGAAGATATCAAACATTTAGGTTACAGACAAAGGACTTTATTATTTATGGCACAGCAGGCAGCATGAGCTTCATGTTCCCCTGGGATGCCCTTGCTCACACGTCCTATGTGGCAGTATGGCGGAGGTCCAGGTAGAAGCTCCATACTGTGGGTCTGTGTCTCAGCTAAAAAACCCAAGATTGGGAGAGCCTAGTCTTCTCAGGGGCTGCCAGCAAACCTGCCAACCCTTGCCTACAAGGAGACATTAACATTCCTGATCAGGAAATAAACCTGCCTCTCCTCAGAAGAGAGAAAAATATCTCCACCTTCCAAGGCTGTTTGCTGTATAAACATCCTTGAAAATATAGTCCAGAACTGTCGCTTGCTCACAAGACGGGCAGAAATGCAACACTCCATGGAAAATTGTTTCCAACAAATGGAAGAACGTGGTGTTGGCAAACTTGAGTGCAAAGGTCAACAAAAAATAGATGGTCTAGGCTGGGTTGAGTTCATTTTTGGCATCCATTTGAATTCTGATCTCATCCTCTTCAGTGGGGGGCTTTGATTCTGCTCAAATAAAGTGTGTGTCTCAGTGCAGGTCAATGAAAGGGAGATAAGTGGTGTGCTGTGTGCTTGCTTTCTCCTGCCCTCAGAACCTTTCTTTCTTCTTTTCTTTTTTCTTTTTATTTTAGACTAGAGATGGAAGCCAAGGGCACTTTTACCACTGAACTCCATCTCCAATCCTTCCCCCCCTCTCCCCCCGAGACAGGGTCTCATTAATTGCTGAGGGTCTTGCTGAGATGCTGAGACTGGCCTTGAACTTGCAATCCTCCTCCCTCAGCCTTGGAGTCACTGGGCTTACAGGCATGCACCACCATGCCCTACTCTCTTGTCTTTGGCCTTGAAGCTGGAGATCACAGTCTTAGTTAACACATTAGAGAAAGAATGAATCCTCCAGATTCTCAGAATATGGGAATCTTGTGAAGAGATGACCATCTAGTTGCTCATTGGATCTGAGCCATCCCTTTCATAGTTTTCTCCTTACACCTTGCTGGATTAGCATTTCTGGGGAGATTAGCTGCCATGCTCAGACCCAGAGTCACTGCTTACCCAGGAACGAAGCATGTAGTATGTAGCCATGCAGTACTGGACCATAGTAGGAAGACTGTAGGACTGAGAGCCCTAGAACAACTCAGCAGTTTCGGGAAGGAGGCCTTTCCCCCTTCTATTGGGGGAAACGACAGCTTCGTACCCACGATCATTCAGAGCTGAGGTAGGGATATGGGGATCAGAGCCAGAGATTCAGAACTGAGGTGAGCTAACTGCTGACCTCATTGGGAAGATACCCCCATCCCAACTCTGCCTTGTACAGCCCTTGCCCCTAGCTCTAGTTCATCTTTCCCCTGGGGCTGAGAGAAAGCTTCTAGGGACTTCAGTGGAATGCAAGCTAGGGACAGGGCCAGTCAGGCTGTACTGCAGAGCCGTTTGAGCTTACACTCAGATTGTAACATCACTGCTGTCCAGGGTTCTTGGGAGCATCTACTTTGGCAGCTGCTGTAGTGGTCAGAGAGGCCCCGAGTTTTCTGCTATCACTCCAGCATACTCAGCCCTGGAAGACTGTAATCCTCACTGTTCTCTGACAAGAATTGGGAGCCCTTATCTGCTGCCCAAGAACATATGCAGGTGGGGATATGTTCTTGCAGCAATTGAACTGAAACAAGAGAAGGAGATGGACAGCTTCAACTGTTGCTCCCTGTCCAGAGTTCATGATCCAGGACTCTATTTATGGTTATTTAGGGGAAGGTCTAGGAAAGAGTTTTGTAGGCACTGGACAACAGAACTGTTTCCTGGGCTGTTTTAGGTCAAGTTAGAAGGAGCACAGAGAGGAGACAAGTGTGTCTGGGCCTCTTCCCTTCACTCAGAGAGACTTCCTTCCGTATTGGGATGTTCCATGTGGTGGCAAGAAAATATAGGAGCAGCTTGGTTGTTTCTTGAATGAATGAGGTAGAGGTAGGGCTAAGGACTGTACAGGGTAAAGTTGGGGTTGGAGCATCTTCCTTAACTGCTCACCTAGCTTCTGGATCTCTGGAGCATTGTGTAGAGAATAGGGAAAAACTGAAAGGGGGAGGGTGCAGGAAATAGGGCAGGAGAGTGACCCAGGCACCTGTTTTTGGTGTTTAGGTTTTGTGGGTTGGGGTGGAAGTGGTCTTGAGAGTTTGCAGTTAGGACATATTTTTCCTTCTTTGTATCTCCCACAGCAGCCCAGTCTGAATTTTCTAGGACCTGACCAGGGAGGCTAGAGGGAAATACAAGGGAGAATACTCTCTTCCTACTAGATCCTGGTTGATTTATCCCTTTCTCCCTCTCTACAGAGTGCTCAAAGAATTTGGAGCCCCTCTAGAGGATTTAGGGGGTCTCTTGTTGCTGAATTCTGAATGTCAGGTTTCACTTTTTAATCCCAGCTTGACCAGTGGCTCTGACTTCCTGGGAGCCCTGTGGATTGTCCCGCCAATTTATACTTTGTGGGTTTGAGGTCGTTTCTGACTCTGGTTGGGTTATCCAGCTCTTGTTGCTGCTTGTCCACAGGGACAAACCCAGAGGGACAAGTGGAGCTTTGTTTAAGGCACATAATGCTAGTGCTGAGAGGAAGGCAGAAAGCACCCATGCTAAATCTCCATCTTGGGTATAGCTGATTGGACTGTAGTTCATGGTCTATTAAGAGGTTGAGGGTTTGTTGGCCCAGAGAGTTGAGCAGTGAACTTGAATGAAGGGTCCTGGGGAGTCCACTGGCCTCGAACCCACACCAGGCATCATGCCTGGGGAAATGGGTTATGATATCGGCACAGGCTGAGGTTTTGTCTGCTAACTTGCAATAGAAAGATTCAAAAAGAAAGTTGCTGCTGTGCTGCTTCCTGAGGCTGTTTGATTCTTGCCCATCTAATTTGACTTCTGCCCTTGGAAGATGCTGCTGTTTTGCAAAGCCTTAAAATCATTTGCATTCTGAGCCTGACACTGAAGAATGCACCCAAGGAAGCAGCTTGTTAGGGAGTTATGTGGAGTGGCCTCGGCGCCCGACCAAGGAGCCTGGGCTGCATTCCTGCAGAGATTCCCACTCCCATCAGCTAACCAGGGCTGAGGGAGAGCTTCCAGGAACTTCAGTGGGATGCAGGCTGGGGACAGGGCCAGTCAGCCTGGACTGCAGAGCCTTTGAGCTTACACTCTCTCTGCCTTCTCTCATTCGCCCCCAGGCTGGGCAACAGTAAGGAACAGAGGGCCCCTACCAGGATGGAGGTTGCAGCAGGAAGCAAAGCAGCCAAGAGGTGCAGCCCAGGGAAAGGTGCTGGGGCTGTTGGGAATTGGTGTCAAGGCTTGGAGGGTGGGTAACAGCTGGCCCCAGGGAGTTGGGCCCCTGGCCTGATCCTTTCTCTACTCTGTGGAGGAGGGGGAAAGGCTGAGACCTAGGAGAAACAGCCAATTGGAAAGATGAAGGTTGGGGAAGGAAGCTGCAGACCAAGGCCCTAGCAATGGGTGTGGTCCAGGAAGCTTGGACTTTGGAGAAATTCTCAGATTCTGTTCATATACACGCTCCCTCCCTAACTGGTTCTTCCAGTTGTGGGGAGGGGTGGTGAGGGTGGTGGGGGTTGCATGTGTGGTGTTTTCTTTCTTTCCTTTTTTTTTATAAATCTTTTTTTTTTTTGGTTGCAGATGGACACGATATCTTTATTTATTTATTTTATGTGGTACTGAGGATCGAACCCAGTACCTCACATGTGTGAGGCAAGTGCTCTACCACTGAGCCACAATCCCAGCCCCCACATGAGTGTGTAACAACACAAGGAGCTGTGGGGGAGGAGTGGAGTAGGGACAGGGCTTGGTGGGGCTGGGTTCAAGAGGATCAATGTGTTAAGATTGGGCGGTAACAAGCCCCTTTTGGAAGAGTGCAAAACAGAAATTGTTCGTCATGCCCTTGTCCCTTATTTCATTAGCAAAGCTAGGAAAGTTCAAGACCTCTGGCCTCCCCAGCTGAGCTTGATGAGGGCCAGGCCTCCTGAGAAGACAGCCTACCTCTTTATACCTCTCTAAGCTCAGTGCAAACTATCCTTTGCAGGCCATGTGGGCAAGAATGTAGGTGGAAGTCTTGCTGTCTGTCAGGTTTCCTGTTTACCATCCATGCCTGCTAAATCATCTCCATGCTTCTCCACTCAGCTCTGGCTTCTCCAGCCATCCTGTAGTCGTTTCCCTGTAGGACATTGTGATTGCCATTTCCCAGTCTTTGCTTTGATATTTACTTGGTCTCAGCAAAGTCAGTTTAGTGGCTGTAGGACTCAGGGTCTGCTTATTCTTTGCATATCCCCATCCCCATGGTACCCTTCCTGTCTGGAGAGATAACAGAGAATGTCTGTAAGATTTCTCCAAAAGGGTAGTTAGGAATGATCTGTAAAGTTGGGAGTCACAGATGAACTAGGGCTGCTAAAGGACCTAACTGAGGCTGGGGAGGAAGGGCTTGGTCTAGAGCCAGCAGTCATTTCTTGGAGAAGTGATAAGGGCATTGGTTATATTAGAAAAGAAAGAGGCTGGCATTAGGGCTGGGCAGAGTAGGCATTTGAGACCTTCCTGTAATCAAGTTTCTATAGACCGTAGTAATGTGGAGAACCTGGAATTTCCAACTGTCTTCCCTGAAAATATCAGATATGCATAAACAGTATATTACTTCTCTGGGCCTCAACATCCTACATCTTGTTCTTGGAACTTTAGATTTTTTTATCAAATTTCAAAGTTCTTACTCTGGAAGAAGAGGAAGGAGAGGGAGAAGAAAAGGAGGGGAAAGATGAAGGAAAAAAGAGTTAGACTTGGGATTGATGACATGGTGCTCAGAAGCTATTAGGAAGTTTAGAAATATCTGTCTAAAGCAATGGTTGCCAGTGGGGGGTGGCAATTTCATCTATCTCCCCTTCCTCTCTTCCTTCCATCTATCCATCCACCTGTCTGCCCCCAGGTGTCATTTGGCAGTATCAGTACTTTTGGTTGTTACATTTGAGGGATACTAATGTCAGCTAATTGACAGAGGATTGAGTTGTGGCTGTTAAACATCCTACAAATGGATAGGTCAGTCTACCAACCCACATGTCAATAGCTTAGAGAAACTCTGATTAAAACAGATTGAGACAAGTCTTCCTATGGGTTGAGATGATGATAAGGATTCTGACTGGTCATCCAGCCCAAGGTAGTTTGGATTTGATAAACTTGGAATAAATGTTCTCCCTGCCCTGATCTGGATAGTGGTGCTCTCTAGTTCTGTTTTATAGAATTGGGAAGAATGTGTCCTAGAATTCTATTCTTAATCCCCTTTACCCCCCACCTCGCCCTCACCTTTACAGGATATATGTTGGAGAGGGTCCAAGAAGTAGAAAATCCACCCTGACTCCTCCTAAAGTATCCCCACAGTGGGGTGGGCTGAAGAAAACATGTAGGGGATGCCTGGTTTGATATTTGGCTTCTTGAAGCAGAACTAATGGGCTGGCTTTGCTTAGTCAGGGCTCTGGAATGGAGACAAGTCATTTCAAAAGCATGAGTGTTACAGGAAAAGGTTTGCTCCATTGCTGGGGACCCTGCTTGGTGTTGGGAATCACTTAATCCAGTTCCAAATCTCTTCTTGACCCATCCTTGACTCATACGTTTATAGAGATTTGTGTTGTTCCCACTGCAGTCTCATTAGTTGTGACTGCAATTTTCACTTCACACCTCCACCTCTGTAAAGGTACTTCCTAAATTCTCTATGTTTTTTCATGATTGTAATAGGTAGATGCCACAATTTGGGGGAACCTCAGCTTTTTGAGGAATCTATAAGAATATAGGGGTTGTTTTTTCTCCCGTGCCCTGTCTGGGAGGGCTTGCGTTCCCGGCAGTGTTTTTTCCAGTCTTGTAGCTCTTCTGCTTGTTCCAGGAGTGCAGTCTGAGCTGCTGTGGGGTGTAAGGCACATAGGAGAGCGTGGGACTCAGTAGTCACCCAGGCTCAATCCTGCTGCTGCTGCTGTAGTGAGCCCGCTTCACCAGGTGTGCTAACCTCAGCAAAGCCTATTCTTGTCACTGGTACTTAGGTCCCAAGTCTCAAACAGTGCTGCTGGGACTGCGGAGAGGATACAGAAAGACAAAGGAAGGGGGAGTGAGGGTTATCCATATTGTGATTCTATTGCTGGAATTAAGGCATGACTGACTCACAGTATTATTGTATTCTAGAAAATTTTAGGCATGGAAGGGGAAGGAGGGTCTAGCTTGTGACAAAGGATGTCTCAAAACCTTATGCTCTTCAAAGGCAGGGACTGTGTTTTGGACTTCTGAGATTTGCTAGTAGTGTCAATATGGTGCCCTTTGCCAGGGTTTTAGAAACTGGTTCTGAGAAGCAGGAACTCTCCCACCCTGGCTCTGGCCCAGAGTCCCTCCAAGCCTTCACACTTCCCTGTGTCACAGCAGGAAAGTTTGTGCCAAGAAGGGAGTGATAATAGTTCTTTTTGCTGAGATCATCAGTAGAAGAAATAGACTGATACTATCATCAGAGGGATCCATTGAACAAATAATTACTGAGCACTTACTGCTTGATAATCATTATTCTGGTTCTGAGGTTGCCTCAGACAATATCCTTCCCCTAAAAGAATTGTTGAACAATGTAATAAGTGAGAGGGAGGCCTGGCAAAGCCCTGTTCCCTAGACTAGGTTCTTTGAGTTCCTGCATGACCACCCCCAAAACTGGGTCCCATGGAGACTCAGTGAGAGTTGCAGTTGTGCCGTTTCTGAAAGCCTTTCCTACCAAGAAGTGCATATCCCTGGGTCAGGGGTCGGTGGGGGCAGCTTACCAACAGAGGGACTGGAGCCAGGGACAGACTCCTAGTGCTGGCTTTGTCCTCTGGCTGGGCACAGGCAGGGGTAGCTGAGCCAGTCTTGTGCAATCCCTGAATTTATAAAGCAGAGGCCAGACAAGGCTGAGCTGAGCCGAACGGGAGGTGGGGGGGAGGGGGCTCAGCTTCTGGACTTGGAGCCAGAATCTGTTTGTAGCCTCCCCACTGCAGACGGGTAGCTGTGTGACTCATGAGCCGAAGGGGCCAGGCAGAAGCCATTCTCTTTGGTTCACAGGAATTCTACTTGTTTATTTGTGTGTGTGTGTAACTGTGTGTTTCCTTCTTCCCTTCTCCCTCTTCTTTAACTTTTCCTCCTCTGCAGGAGAGCTGCCCAAGGAGAATCCATATGAGGATGTGGACTTAAAGAGCCGAAGAGCTGGAAGAAAATCTCAACTGTCTGAGAACTCCTTGGACTCTCTGCACAGGATGTGGAGTCCTCAGGACAGGAAGTACAACAGCCCACCCATGCAGGTAATGCAGCCCCAACATGGGCCTGTAGAGACAGTGTGAGGGCCACATTGAGGGCCTGTTCTCTCAAGGTGTGAGCTCAGCTCTCACTCAGATTTTCTCCCTCACTACTGCTTGGCAGGGAAAGTTGCCTCAGGCAAGAGCTCAGCACTCAGGGATTTCTGCCACATTGAAATCCCTGTGGAAAATTGAAACATGCTCTTAGGGGAATCCTGTCCTACCTGACCTCTGAGCTGTAAAACTAAGCCAGGAACCCCTGAGGTCTCCTGTCTTAGTATTCCTCCTTCCCTTCTGTGGGAAACAGGAAGAAGGGCCCTGATTGGAGTTCTGCAATTCTGCAACTCAGAAATTATCTTAGTGTTGGCATGTGAGGGCCAAGTATAGGCCCCAAACCAGATTTGGAGAGCCTAGTGATCGCTGGAGTCACGTCTGTTGGAGGAAGTAAGAATGAATCTCAAGGAATAGACTGAAGGAGGGCAGAATGAGAGGAAAGGTAAAAAGTCAAAGGAGGTCCTTAGATATAAATTCATTTTGGTCTTGCCCAGAATGACAGGAAACAGGACAGTCAACAGAGAGAGAGGCTTTCTCTGATCTGTCCAGTGACTTACTCTGTGCAAATGGAGAGCCCTGAATATTTTATAATATTGACCAGAGAATATTTAAATGATTTCTTCTGGCTTTGGAGTCATATAATTATTTTTAATAAAAGATGTACCCTTCCAATGTGCTCTGTTCAAATAGGCTACTATTAAATGTGTAGTGCCAGACTGATTGGGTGGGGAAAGGCAATTGTGAGCTGAGGAGGAAGGAGAATTTGCTGAAGAGTGAGGAGAGGCAACTCCAGATCAAGATACCTGTGGGAGTCTTCATGGGGTGCCTGCCTTCCCAGCAGTAAGAGCCACTGCCAGTAAGGTACCCCATACTGAAAGGGTATACTTGTGGTGAGGGAGTCCATTGAGTATAGAGCCCAGAGCCTTGTGCTGTTTCTGGAAGAAGTGAGCATTGCCAGGCTGCTAACATGATCCAGCAGAGCAGGGTGGCATGTAGGTTATGGTCTCTGCTAGGAGAAACCCTTTAGGACTGGCTCAGTGGGGAGGTGGGGAAGACTGGCTCCATTATTCATACTCAGTAATCTTTGTCCCAATGCTTCTGAGGTACCCAGAGAACTCCTGCTGTGTCTTCTCTTTTCACTCAGGTGAGAGTGCAGTTTTCTTAGTCTCTGCTTTCTTTATTTCTGGCAGAAGTAGTGAGGCTTCCTTTGGGCAAGTTAAGTATCTAATCTATTCCTGAATTGGCCAGTTGGCAATGAAGTCTTAAGAGAGTAAGCTGTGGTAGATGGAAATTCTAGGATGGGTTTCAGATGCCAGCCCATGGCTTCCATGCCCGAGTTCCAGCAGATGACACTGGCCAAAGTATTTGTGGCAAGCCCCTCTCCCACATCCTTTTCTCCATGTCAGCTCTCCCTGAAACCCAGTAGCCAGTCCCTGCGCAGTGGGAATTGGTCAGAAAGGAAGAGCCACCGGCTGCCACGATTACCCAAGAGGCATAGCCATGACGACATGCTGCTGCTGGCTCAGTTGAGCCTGCCGTCTTCACCCTCCAGCCTCAACGAGGACAGCCTCAGCACCACAAGTGAGCTGCTCTCCAGCCGCAGGGCTCGCCGCATTCCCAAGGTATCCCCCAATGGGGAGTGAGGAGGCATAAGTATGGGCAGGTGGACTTCTTTCTTTCCTTAATCTGAGCTGCTTTCCCAATTCCTTTTAAGTAAATTCTGGGTCCTCACACTGCCCTTTTTCACCCTATTAATTCCCTTTTTTTTTTTCAATAATGAGGCATTAACTGCTTCTTGGTGCTCAGATGTCAGAAGAAAGGGCTAGCTGAGAACTGCCTGTTAGTGAGTATGGTGATTTTGGAGTCTCTGTGCACACCAAAAAAGTTACAGGCTTTCAGGGACCTAAGAATTCAAAACATGGGCCTTACTTTTTATAACACTAGAAACTGAAGAGTTTTCAGCAATGATTTGCACACATGGCAGTTAGGCCCAAGTCCCCAGCTCACAGCAGCAGGATTTAGCCAAATGGTATTTTTAGCCTGCAAACAATGCTTGGGTATATTGGGAATTTAACTTCTTCCTGTCAGGGCCCCAGGTTATGCCCCAGAGGGGAAAGGCTAGAATCCTTGTTCCTGTTTTTGCATCTGAGAAGCTCTTTGTCTCAGTTGGTTCAATGACTCTTGGGACCCAGGAGCTCCCATCCTGTCTAGTTTGATCACAGTTCCTTCCTCTGGGGAGCTAAGTTTAGTGTCCTTGTCTTGGGGAAGAAGACCACTCCTAGGGGACAGAGTAGATGGAGAGCTACCAGGCATGGCTGGTGAGTTCCCATTTGGGATCATTTCAGTAGAAAGACCATTGCTGGGCCCAGTGGGTGTTGTGTGCAAAGCTTGCACCAGTAAGGGAAAGGACAGGCTCCTAGTCCACTTTTTTGGAAGTTAGGGCAGCTGCTGTTAGAGCTACCTTATCTTCCCTGCTTTTCTCATTCAGCTTGTCCAAAGAATTAACTCCATCTACAATGCCAAGAGAGGAAAGAAGAGGTTAAAAAAGCTGTCAATGTCCAGCCTTGAGACAGCATCACTGAGAGGTAGGCCTTGATGTCTGAGCTGGTTCAACTATCTGGGGCCCTTGGACATTAGGAATGGGGAGAAACATGGACTTCCCTTGGTTTGCCCTTCTGAGGGCCAGTTGTGGGGTCCTTCTGCCTCCAAAGAGGGTAGAGTCCTGCCAGAAAATGTCCATAGAGGAGGGAGGGCCAGAAAGGGAAGTCAGCCCTGGGATGGGTTCCTTCAGGCTTGAGGCTCTATGTAGGGAGGTGGGTGTGGGAATCTGCTCCTGGCAAAAGGAAAGGCCAGACTTACTGAACACTATGGTCTGTTTTCCATTTCAACTCTTGGCGTGCTGGAGGCAGGGCCCTTATGTTCCAAGCCTGTAGGCCTCTCTGCTGGCTCATCCTCTAAGTTGAGCCCTTAGCTTTTCCCAGATAAGGCTTGGGTAAGGGTTTGTATATTGAATAGCCCCCAGGAACTGAGATCTGAGGGACTCTGGCCCCAGGCTACTCAGCTCCTGCCCACAGATGCATGCCCATGGGCCCACAGCAGCCCAGACTAGATACAGATTCATCCCTCATGAGAAAATTTGTGGGGTTGGTGGCACTGAAAACTTGCTGTGAGGCAGTGGCTCAGCAAGCATACACTCCTGCTGTTACTTTTCCAGATGAGAACAGCGAGAGTGAGAGCGACTCTGACGACAGGTTCAAAGGTAAGGCATGGCATCCCTTCCCAGCCCTGGCTGCAACAGCAGTCTTCCCTTCCTCTGCAATGGTGATTCCAGTGTCCCTAACGGGCCTGGTGTGGGAAGGCAACAGGCAGGCAAGCTACCAGGCCACCAGAGCAGGAAGTTGTAGGGAAGTCCATTCTTACAGTTCAGCCTTGCAATGTTAATTCAAAAAGTTGGTCTCCGTTTGCCAAATTTAAGACTAATGGCTCCGTGAATACCTTCCTAAGCCATTGTCCATGGGAATTGGGCACTACATTTGCTTGGTAATGTAAATCTGGTGTCAGAGATGGGTTCGGATTACAAGTACCTCTTCTGGTTGCAAGAATTGTACCATAAACTGAAGAAACTGGTCCTCTGGAGGCCCTGAGACCACCTATCTCTTCAGTCTCTAGAGAGGAGACTGCTACCACTCTCTGCTTTCTCTACTGGAAAACCCTGCCTAGACTCTCCTGAATAATTAAAGTACAGGGGAACTTGCTCCTTTGGCCCTTCCTCCGTGGGTCCTCCAGGCAAGTTGTCATGTGTTCTTTGGACTTAAATGCAGCCCAAATAACAAAGGATGAAACCTCTGTGGATGTTCATACCTTCTAGTCCATGCCTTCTGTACAAAGAGGGACCAAAGGGTAGGTGCCAATGCTGTGTCCCTGGGCTTACCTAACCTTGGTAGTCCTATTGACCACAGATCAGCCTCCAGAGGTTCCAGGAAGATCCAGGCCAGGGGCTTCCTATGGTAGTGCAGAGTCCTTGTGCAGATGTCGACACCTTGTTCCTGCCACGTCTCACTTAGCTGAGGGAGACTGTCAGACAAGGCTGATGCACTTAGAGGTGATCCACAGCTGATGGGAAGTCTGTGAGTAGCCAGCCTGCCTGTTCCCTGATGTGTGACCTGCTCCCAGCCCACACACAGCGTCTGGTCCACATCCAGTCGATGCTGAAGCGTGCACCCAGCTATCGGACCTTGGAGCTGGAGCTGCTTGAGTGGCAGGAGCGGGAGCTCTTTGAATACTTTGTGGTAGTATCCCTCAAGAAGAAGCCATCCCGAAACACCTACCTCCCTGAAGTGTCCTACCAGTTTCCCAAGGTGAGGCTCTCTCCACTTGTCTGCCCTCCCTCCCTCCTTTGTTCTCTTCTGTCCTGGCCCATCTGAGAAGAAGAGAGCCTGTCTCTGTTGTAGCTCCCCATCAGTCACCACAACCCTGTGCCTGCCTTCTCATATCCAGGAGGGAAGACAGGGCTTTGGGGTGGGTTTGGGCCAGTGTTTATTCAGAGGATGAGGGGTGAGAAATGGCTCCAAGCTATTCTTCCCACCTGCCCCACTCACCAGCCACTTTAAAGTTTACAGTTCAGTGTTCTTTGTTTTCGTTTTTTTACTTAGAGCATCATATTTATACATAGTATCTAGGTTCTTTTTTTTTGGTACCAGGGATTGAACTCAGGTGTACTCGATCACTGAGCCACATCCCCAGCCCTATTTTGTGTTTTATGTAGAGACAGGGTCTCACTGAGTTGCTTAGTGCCTCGCCGTTGCTGAGGCTGGCTTTGAACTCGTGATTCTCCTGTCTCAGCCTCCCAAAGTGCTGAGATTACAAGCGTGAGCCATCGCGCCCGGCTCACCTGCCTTATCTCTTACCATTTCTCCTCTACTTATCATCAGCCAGCCTGGTCTCATTTGTTCCTTTGAGAAGAGAAAGCCCTTTTTCCCTGGCTTTGCTTCTGCCTATCTTTCTCCAGCTCCTCATATGGCTGTGGACTCCCTGCTCAGGTGGCCCCTCTTCCAGGGTCTTTCCTGATGCCTGATGTAGCCCTTCCTCCTGCCTGTTTCCCTCACATCACTCTGCTTGTTTCCTTTGTGGTGCACTCTGAATTGTCGTTGATTATCTCTCTCCTGACCAGAATGCACAGGGCCAGGGACCTTGTCCACTTTGTCTCCATCCAGCATATGGCACACTGTCAGATGCCACATGCACGGCACTCTGTTGGCATTTATTGACTGACTGACTGAGTGAATGAATGAATGATGTTTCAGCTCACACTCAGACCTCTGTATGAATCAGGAGTAGAGCAAGGGTTGCCAAAAAGCATGTGCGTTGGTATGGTGGCATCTAGGGCTGTCGGGAGGAGATGCTTCTCAGGTGCCCTCTGTCCCTACCCCTAGATTCCTTGTCATCTCTTGGTGACTTCTCCCTTTATTCCTCTTTCCTGCAGCTGGACCGACCCACCAAGCAGATGCGGGAGGCAGAAGAAAGGCTTAAAGCCATTCCCCAATTTTGTTTCCCAGATGCCAAGGACTGGATTCCTGTGTCAGAATATAGCAGGTGGGGCCCATCCTGGCATGGCTGGGGACAGAGTTTCCTTTCTCCACATAGCAGTGGACAGTTAGGTGGGGCCTGTCCTAGTCCCAGCCTACTCTCCTACATTAATTTCAACCTTCAACCAGTCCCTGAGATGACAGTGCTTATTCTTGGGAATTCTTTCCTGGGTGGTCTGATAATTTCCCTAATGCCAGATCTCTCCCTTTTCCCTGTTCCAGTGAGACCTTTTCTTTCATGCTGACTGGGGAAGATGGCAGCAGACGCTTTGGCTACTGCAGGCGCTTGCTGGTGAGTAGGGCTATTCACACCTCAGGGGCTGGCTAGCAGGGAATGGGCCAGGGTATTTGTATGTCTCTGTGCTCTTCTACACACTTTAGCTTGTATGAAATCCTCCAATCTGCTCTCTGGGTAACCCTCCAACACACACAGATGAGGCACCTCTGGGATAGCAGGGCTCAGAGTAGCCTGTATGGTTAGGCCTTAGAATGTGAGTATTGAAAGCAGGGGAGGGAGTGGATCACCTGCTGCCGCCTTGTCATCTTTTTAGTATTTCTATACTTTTTCTTTTCATTTATTTTCTTTAGGATTATGGGCTCTGATTGCTGATCTCTGGTTGAGATCCTATCACTCCAGCAGTATGTGTGTATACATCAAATTGGGTAGAGGACAGCCTTCCTCACCCCCATAACTGGTCAGCATAATAAGGGGAGTAGTCCTGTCTGGTAAAGCTAGAATCTAAGCAGAGACAGAGAAGTTCTTTCTCTGGGATACTGGGAGAGTTACCTTGAATGTTGGGGAAAGATACTGAGTTTTAAAAATAAAAGTCATTTTTTTCAAGAGAAGAGTTTTCCCAATTCCCTTCCTATCAGTCCTGGGAAATAGATTGAGGTAGAGGTCCAGAGTACCTGTGGGAGGGCTGGGCCCAGGACCTAGTCCCTGTTGAACTCTCCCCAGAGGTCACTGGGTTACTAATATACTGGGGTATCTGGGTCTTGGTGGGAGAAGACTCCACTAAATACCAGGCCCAGACCCTGGGTAGATGGGAAGATCCCAGGCCAGGATCCTGCATAGCAGATGCCCTAAAATGAGAATTCTGGCCATTCATTTAGAAGCACTTGTCATGCACCCACTGGGGGTCAGGCCACATGCTGATAAGTTCTTAACCTCAAGGAACTTCAGCTGATCTAGTAGGGCAGGCCAAACTTTGAACATTGAAGGAAAGAGTCAAGGGAGTAAGCTTTAGCTTAGGATCTATCATGTTCTAAGATACTTTAAGTATGTCTTGGGCTTTTTGTTTTTGGTTGTTTTTTTTTTTTTTTAATTTTTTTTTTAGCTGTAGATGGACACCATGTCTTTATTTTATTGCTTTGTACGTGGTGCTGAGGATCGAACCCAGGGCCTCACGCATGCGAGGCAAGCGCTCTACCGCTGAGCCACAATCCCAGCCCGGCTTTTTGTTTTGTTTGGTTGGGTTTTTCTAAGCCTCACAATAGCCCAAGGGATACCCCCCCCCATCTATAGATTAGGAAATTGAGACCCTGAGGCGACTTTCCCAAGGGCACACAGCCAGTGAAGGACAGAGCCAGAATTGATCTAGACCCTTTATTTACCTATTTATTTATTTATTTATTTGTTGTTGATGAACCTCTTTACTTTATTCATTTATTTATATGCAGTACTGAGAATAGAACCCAGTGCCTCACACATGCCAGGCAAGCACTCTACCACTGAGCCACAACCCCAGCCAGGTTCTCAAAAAGATAGTCTGAGAAGAAGGGATATTTGGATGTTGAATGCCCAGTGAGTGGAGCTGAGGGGATATAGAACAGTCCAGATGCCAGGTGGGGAGCCAGGAAGAGGCCAGCATGTCCCTGGGTCCTCAGGGCTTGGAGAAGAGTGTTTTGAAGACTGCCTTTGCTGGAGAATCGATAGAGCAGAACTGCTCCTCTGCAGTGGGCCTGCTGCCCCCAGGGAAGAGCATGTTTGTCCTGGCGTGCTCAGAGAGGGCCTGCACTGGGTCCCTGCCAAGGGGGCTGGCACTAACTCGGCATTCCTACAGATTGGACACAATGATTCTAACCCAAATCCCACATACTTGATTTAATCACTTGGGGCTTTAGGGGAGGCGGGGGAGAAGGAAAGAGAGAGGAGTGAGTTTCAGACCTAATATGGACAAAAACAGATTCTGCCTTCTCTTTAGATCTGTGACGTGTGGCCAGCAGGTTTGGAGACTGAAATAGCCCCATCTGCATTTGCTTAGCAGCCTGCATGAGGGGCCAGCACCTGCTGCTGTGCTCCCTCCTCACTGGCCTTGCGAGGCACTCCAGGCCTCTGAGTCTGGAGATAGCAACAGGGTCCTGCCAGCTCCTTGCTGGAGAATGGACTCCTCTAGACTCACCCTCACTACTTGTAGGGGCTCCAGGCCTGGGATGCTCACAAGCGCTTATCTCCTTCTCCAGCCACCCACATTTTAAATCCTGCCCCCTTTCTGTTCTTCATTTCATAGCATCTATCCTGTGTCTCTGTGTCCTTTTCCCTTCCTTCCTGTCAGAAAGTAGCATGCTTTGGAGGTTAGACAATAAAAACAGGCCAAAACAGACTTCACAACTCCACAACTTCTAGATGCATGATCTCAGGCAGTAGCTTAATATTTTTGAACTCAGTTGCTTCATCTGTAAAATGGGGATAATAAGGGCTGGGGTTGTGGCTCAGTGGTAGAGCGCTCGCTGAGCATGGGCGAGGCACTGGGTTTGATCCTCAGCACCACATAAAAATAATAAATAAAAAAAATAAAGTATTGTGTTCGCATACAACTAAAAAATATTTTTTAAAAATGGAGATAATAATGCTTCTCCCTTTTTGAATAGTACCAAGCCCAGGACTTGGACATAGTAAACATTTAATAAATAGAAATTCCATTCTCGTCTGTTTTCAGTTTGCCTTCCTAGAATGGGGGTAGATCAAGAAAGGGAGAAAAGAGCAAGTGATGGAAGGAATATTTTTCAGAAAGTCCCCTGTTGGGAGCATAAGGCTATGTGGCTTGCTCCTAAGAACACACACAAGTCCTTCCTGTTGTCATCCAGGCTTAGGAATATAAATCCACAAATTATCCTGCAGCCTCTACCAAACTGCCTGTCCTTTGCCAACCACTGTCAGTGTCCTGGAAGGAAGGATGGAGGCTTGTAGATTCTGGCAGGAGCCTGGCTCCTTGGGCTAGAAGACCCAGCAGAGGCCCACACCTGTCCCCAATGAATGGCAACCTTTCCTTTGGGGACCTGGTTGCGTATACAAGAGGCATGGATTCTTCCTCCATTGAAGGGCAGTACTTAGTCCTCAGTTCCCAAGGAAAGGAGCCAGGAATGGTATTCATGCATTCTCTGTCTCTCTCTCCTCCTCCTTGTCCTGGCCAGCCAAGTGGGAAAGGGCCTCGGTTGCCAGAGGTGTACTGTGTCATCAGCCGCCTTGGCTGCTTCGGCTTGTTTTCCAAGGTAAGAGGCTCTGGCTTGCTCCCCTTCCTCCAGCTGACAGCTCCCATAGGACCATCCGCAGCCAGCTTAGATGAGAAAACCACCTGTGTGGGATGGGGGGCGAGGGAGAATGCAAAAGCAAGTACAAGTGAGCTCTCTGACTCCTTCCTTATTCCCAAACCTGGCTGTCCACCTGAGGCGGGAAGGGCAGATCCTGACACCCTTTCACTTTGGGCTGCTGGCGGTGGGCACAGGTCCTAGATGAGGTGGAACGCCGGCGTGGGATCTCAGCTGCATTGGTCTATCCCTTCATGAGAAGTCTCATGGAGTCGCCCTTCCCAGCCCCAGGGAAGACCATCAAAGTGAAGACATTCCTTCCAGGCGCTGGCAACGAGGTAAGGATTTCTGCTGCTCTTCTCTCTAGCCCTACGCTGGCACTGAAGTAGGTCCTGCAGCTGAGGTTGCAGTCTCTGGAAGATGCAGACCACGACCCCTTCCTTGCTCACTGAGGACTGAAAAAGTTACTATAAATGTTGCCCAACTCTCTGCTCCTTCCAGGCGCCTTCCCTGACCTGTTGTACTCCACCTTCCCTTTTCTTGTCCATCTAATAAATATTTACTGAACATGTACTCTGTTGCAATCAGGGATTATACCAGACCTTGGGGCAAGGTCATACAGTCAAAGAGAGACAGGGCTCTGTTTTCCAGGAGTTTCTAGTCTAATGGGAAATCCTGGTTAAATAAATACTTTTACATATAAATAGATAATTTCTAAATATGTTAAGAGACAGATGAAAACATAGAATCCTATGAGAGTATTTAACAAGGAGTCTGCTATAGATTAGAGGCTCAGATAAGTTATTCCCCCAAAAAGTGACATTTTATAAGGGACCTAGCAGTGAATAGGAGGTGGCTAAATGATGTGGAAAGAGGGAGACTGAAAGAGAAAGGGCATGGATGGGAGATTATTCTAGGCAGTGGGAATAGTATATGCAAAGCCAGGAGCTAGGAAAGTACATGTGTCAGTCAAGGAACTGAAAAAAAGGCTAAGGATGGTTGAAAGGGTGGAGTGGAGAGTGGATAGGCAGGCAAAGACCAAATTAGTGTTCTGCTAGGCCAAGTTAAGGGTTTTGGATTTTATCTGAAAGAGAGTTTGATAAGATCCATAGGTTTTTGAAAGGCCACTCTGCTGTGCAGATAACACAGGAGACCAGCTAGGATACTGCAGTAGTGTAGGCAAGAGATGGTAGTAGCCTGGATCCAGGAGTGATAAAAGATGAAAAGTAGATGGATTTGAAATATGTTTTAGAATTAGAAGTAAAAACACTCAGTGTTTGATTGGAAATAGGGAATAATTGTTAATGGAAACTTTTAAGGCTGACTTCCATTTCACTGGCCTAAGCAATAGATAGGAGAGAAAAGATCCAGGACTGGGTCCTACTCAGTCCTTAGAAATTCTAACAAATTGAGGCCATCAAGTGAGGAATGATCAGGTGAGTCTGATACCACAAGAGGTCAAGATAAGTCACAGCAAGGTGCCTTGACAGGAGTGAATTTCAGAAGTGAGATGGGGGCCCAGAAGCCTGAGTGGAGTGAGTTTGAGAAGTAAATGGGAGCAGGAACAGCCTGTATAGACAACTTTATTTTGGTGGTAGGGTACTGGGGAATGAACCTAGGGGGTGTTTAACTACTCAGCCATATCCTCAGCCCTTTTTATATATTTTATTTATTTAGAGACAGGGTCTTGCTAAGTTGCTTAGGGCTTTGCCAAGTTTCTGAGGCTGGCTTTGAGATTACAGACATGTGCCACCATGCCTGGCATGTATAGACAACTTTTTGAGGTGGTTGGCTGTGAAGAAAAAATAGGGAATGGGAGTCAGGAAGTGATAGGAAATGAGGAGCCAGGGGAGTCTGTTAAAGACAGATGTTTGGATGCTGGAGGAAGAAGTTAAGGATGCAGGAGAGTGGGGACAATGAGACTGACACTGAGAAGACACAGGTGCCTAACTCCATGGGGGAACTGGCTCTTATTAGGAGAGGAGGGAGGGCTGTTATTTGTAATTTTAGATTCTCATCTGGTGTTATTGGTTTTCTCAAAATAGAATGGATGGTCATCCTTTTAAGAGTAAGAGGTGGGTGTTGGATTCTAGGAGAGGGAAGAGAAATCAGAATTCACAATTTTGCCCAAGGCCTCTGTATCTTCTCCAGTCCTTCAGCAGTTCTTCAGAATCTGGTCTGGCTGCCTCGTGGGACTTGTTTCTCATCTCTCTGACTTGGATTGCTTAGTGTTCCCTGAGCCCTGCTTACTTTTGCTCAGAAGAAGCTCACCTTCTTTTCTCTGCAGAGCTAAGTCAAACAGCCTTTGCTCCGAGATGCTTCACTCTCTCTCCCCAGCGCAGACCTTGGCTCTTCCTATATGCCCTGCAACCTTTCCCCTGTGCGAACACCAGCCTCGAGACTGTGATTGATTATTCAGGTTCACTCAGCTCCACTGGGCTGCAATCTAAAGATCTCTCTGAGGGCAGAGATGAATGAAAAGAGGGCATGTGAGCAGCCTGTGTGATTCCTGTGGGGCTGGATACTGGGGGGCAGTAGGAGAATGGGGCTGGATTCTGGAGAGCCAAGCTTGTCGGGCTACATACAAGGCTCTCAGTAGGGACTTCTGGGGTGGGGACAGGGACTGGAGAAGATACAGAGGCCTTGGGCAAAATTGTGGTATGGCATTCCTTCAGTCCATGTTCATTGAGCACTTAGGGTGTCCCTAGCATCATGCTGGTCACTGAGCCTTCTGGGAGTTCACCATCTGGCAGAAGATACAATGTAAACCAATCATTGCAACCACTTGTGTCCATTTTGCTGCTTTCCGAGGGCCCAGAGGAATGAATACTGAGCTAGGAGTTAGGATTCCTTCATTTGCTTAGACCCCAAGGAACAAATGAGGTGATGTGGGGTAAAAAGTCCCTTGAGAAGAGTTAGCTCTTGCTGGGGATATAGCTCAGTGGTAGCATGCCTGCCTAGCATACTTCTGCGGCCCTGGGTTTGATCCCCAGCCCTGCAAAAAAAGAGGGGGAGGGGATAAGAGTTAGCCCTGATATCTTAGGGCTATAAGAGGGAATCTGAATTTTTTTCCCCAGTTCTCAGGAAGCCTGTTGCCCACAGACACTGAAGAACAAAGAATGACTAGGCAGACTCCAACCACAGCTGCTTTGGCACAGCCTGAGTATCAGTAGCTGCCCCCACTGTCATAGCTGGGGTCATTTGCTAACCCTCACTCCCTGGACTACCCCCAGAGAAGTGCCCCCAGAGCTGTGGCACTGACCTTGGTTTCCTGGTCTCTGGCACGGGTCTTAGGATGATAGAGATAAAGGTCAGAATGGCCTCTGGAAGGAAGCTGTAGCAGGAAAGGGAGGGGAAGTGGCAACAAGTACAGCAGCATTGCCTACCCAGAAAGAGGTGAGACCAGTGGCCTGGGATGTGAAGATTTTGCTCTTCCTATAGCCCGGAGAGCAGTGATCGATTGTGGTGTCTCGTCAGCATGTGGGCCAAAGACATGCCTGGGGAGAGGAACAAAGGATGGGGAAGGCTGTGCAGATGAGGCCTCATTCTCTTCATCCATAACAGCAGTCAGCTCTTCCTCTCCCTTTCCTGAAATCCTGCACATGTCCCTCAGCTCCGTCTCTGGAGCCTTCCCACTTTCACAGTTAACCCTCCTGCCTGCAGCTGGTGTTTGAGTGCTGTGGGAGCAAGGCTCTAGCCTGAGGGGAGACCAGGCCTTATTGCTTTGTGGTAGGCGTTTGGGGACCCTGGGAAGGACAGAATGAGAAAGGCAACAGCTGGCATTTGCCCCCCAACCAGCCTGTTTCCACCCACTTCTCGTTCTCCCACAGGTGTTAGAGCTGCGGCGGCCCATGGACTCCCGGCTGGAGCACGTGGACTTTGAGTGCCTTTTTACCTGCCTCAGTGTGCGCCAGCTTATCCGAATCTTTGCCTCATTGCTGTTGGAGCGCCGGGTCATTTTTGTAGCGGATAAGCTCAGGTAGGCCCAGCAGGGCATAGAAGAAGAGGGAGCAGGCACACCCATTAATGAATTCAAGAGATTGCCAGTCCTAGTTGTATGCTACACACTGTAGTATTAGTATGTGGGGTGTGTGTGTGTGTGTGTGTTGAGATAAGATCAAAATAGAGAAAGGTTAGCAAACCTGGGAGGAGAGGGTGGTTGAAGCAGCAGCCTTGGGGATCACACACGGTGGCATGATTGAGAAGCCAGTGGAGGACTTGGCCTGAGGAAGTGTACAAGTGTACAAGTGTACAGCTGCAGATATATTTATATGGAGAAAAGTCAGAAATGGAGATTTCTGACTGATGGCCACATTTCTTCTGGTGGGGGAAGCAAGGCCACCTTTGTGGGAGATAAGCTGAGGAGGTGGATGAACTCTGAAGAGCTGCTGTATGAGGAGTGTTGAGCCAGCCAGTGAAGGGCTGCTTGAGGTGCCACCTGGGACAGGCAGTGGAATGGAACAGCCCCGGCTGAGTCTCAGGAACTGTGGAGAAGGGTGAGGTGAGGGTATTGAGGGTGATTGCAGAAGGTTGGCCAGTCAGACCAGGGCAAAGATGTCCAGGGGCTGGAGGTACCAGGGAGCTAGGGGGAGCTGGTTTAGGAGAGGTAAGGAAAGAGCTGGGTGGATAAGTCCTGGTCTACAGTGTTGGCGTTTGTGATTTTAGAGGTAGAGGTCTGGTTGTGACTATGGGAGGGAGGACAGAAGTGGATGGTCATTGAACGTGAAGCATTCAAGGAAGAAGTCAGAGCTCTTCATAGTAGCTGAGCTTTGAGAAAAAAAAAAGCGGAGTGGGCCAGGCCGTAGGAGGATACAATGTTGGCGATGCTTGTCTGTCTGTTCCTTTTGTCAAAGACTCTTATCACAAGCACTGGTTTCTCTAGAGTGGTAGAATTCATTCAGTCATCTAGATAGTAAGCTACCTGCAGTGTGCAATATCATGTACCAGGTGCTGAGATGAGGGTGGTAAAGAAAATCCCTGGCTTGTCCCCCATTAACTCCCAAATCCCTGGGGTATTTCCTTCTGTATTCATGAGGGGGTAACTAAGAAGAGCAGGATAAATGGTTTTCTAGTTGCTCTCAGAGGGAGTGGGGGCAGGAACCCAGGTCCTCAGCCCAGGAAAAGAAAAGAAAACTAGAGCTGCTGACTCAGAGTAGCCAGTGTCTATAAGAGTGCCCCTCGGGTGTTCTTGTCAGCCTCAGGGCTTCTGTGTTCCACGGTCTAGATGTTTCATGGCCCATCATGCCTTTGTGGAGGGATCCATCCTAGCAGCTAGAATCGGCTGGGTATAGCTTCTGCCTCTTTCTGTTAGTATGTTCATTGTCAGTCACAAGGCCCCAGCTATGGTACCTGGGCCTGGCCAGACTATAGTGGCCCCTAGAGCCTGGACTTTGAGGTTTCCTTTCCTGAAGGTTTCAGCCCCCACTCAGGGCTAAGCCTCCTCTCTGCCACCCCTACCATAGCCCAGCTCTCATAGGGCTGTTGAATACAGCTATTGTTTCCAGTAGTTGCAGCTGCCTCTGAGCACATTCCAGGAGGAAAATACTCCAGGGTCCTGTTCTTGGTCCAGTCGACATTCAAGTTCTGCCAGTTTTGGGTCTTAGAAAAGATGTTCGTTCTCCCCATTTTGGTCTGCCTGATTGGAGCGGGGAAGGGTGGGCAGTCCTGTGATGTGATGGGATGTGGAGCTGAATTGTGGTAGGTCCAGCCAGCTAATGTAGCTCATGTCCCATTGTTCTGTTTTAGGTTTTCCACAAGTCCTTCATCACTTTGGGCTAGTTCTAATATATTTGTGGGAAGGTGGTTTTGCATAATTGGCCCTAGAGGTTTTATGAAACCTGCCTCCCAAGTCTTTGGCCCCTTGGAGGGGATCATGGGGATCAGTGTGTCCTCTGAGCCTGAAAGCCCTTTTCCAGGTTTTTCCAGATGACTCTCGTGCTCTCCCTAGGGGAGAGGCTATTAAGCCAGGACATATGTCTCTGTCTACAGACCCAGCAGTATTTTAGGTGTCCATAGGGTGGCAGGACAGCCATGCAAAGCCCTGGGTGACAAGTATTTGTGAATATCTATAAGTCCTTTTAGAAAAAGGAGTTTGTTTTTTTCATAGATTGGACCCATGTTCCCTCTGTGGTAGTGGTTAAAAGTAAAAGGGTGGGATTCCTACCAGAGCTGCTCAGATAGCCAGGGCTTTTATGGCTGATAGGTGGAGCTCATTGATGCAGAGGGAAAATCATGTTTGAAAATGAGCTGGACTGTAGGACCCTGTGTCATCTGTCATATGGGCCCTAAAGGAAAGTCTTTTTTTTTTTTTTTGTACCAGGGATTAAACTCAGGGCTACTCCGCCACTGAGCCACATCCATAGCCCTATTTTGTGTTTAGTTAAAGACAGGGTCTCACTGAGTTGCTTAGTGCCTCACTGTTGCTGAGTCTGGCTTTGAACTCGCTATTCTCCTGTCTCAGCCTCCTGAGCTGCTGGGATTACAGGCGTGCACCACAATCCCAGCTGTCTTTTTTTTTTTTTTTTTTTTTAAATGAGATGGGAATCTTGCGTTGTTGCCCAGGCTAGTCTTGATTGAACTCCTGGGCTCAAATAGTCTTTCCTCCTCAGCCTCCTGAGTAGCTGGGACTTCAGGCGTGTGCCAGTGCCTGGCTTTTAAGGGATGCTCTTTGATTTTCCTCCCAACAGATGGGGGCCCTTGAGGCCAGGTTTTTTTTCTGTCTTTACTGGATCCCCACACCAGGCCTCAGCACTTGTGGGGACTGTGTACCTACTTCTGCACAGTTCCACTTCTGTGCACCAGTCCCACTTCTGTCTCCCATTAGTCATTCAGCTTGGGCAGCATCCCTATGGGCCTGGAGTCCTCTCCAGGGCAGGAGAGGGATGACCCTGTAGAGACCTGAGAGGAAGGAGGGGAATGGGTACCATCAGCCTGCTAAGAATGGTGCCAGCCATCTCACCTTCTGCTTTCTCTGCACACCCTCCTCAGTTAGATGATTGCCATCAGGAGAAGGAGTGGAAAGCAAGAGGGCAAAGCAGTAGTAGTGTTGGGCTTGAAAACAGCAAAACAGGTTGTGTTCCAGCTCTGCCACTTATGGTCAAATTGACCCTGGTCTCTCTGGCCCCAGCTATGAAATGTGGAACTGGTATGATGACCTCTGCAAGACCTTCTGGCTCTTGCACACTGTTAATTTGTGATGAACTCTTCTTGCCCATCTTACTCTTTGTACTCCCCAGCTTGAGCTGATACTTCCACTAACTCAGGCCTGCTTGTACATTTGAGTGGCCCTGTGTGTGTGTGTGTGTGTGTGTGTGTGTGTGTGTGTACGTACATGTGTGTATGTGTTTGATTCCTTTGTGTGTTTAAGTGTTGCTACATACCTTCAAGGTTGTTTTTTGGTGGAGTCCCCAAAAAGGGCAGCACCAGTGTCCGTGAGACCCTAAGCAATGGGCGGGCACAGCTTCACCACTCTGTAGGGGCTGACCCAGGCCCCTGAATCCCATTAGCATTTTTGTTACACCGGGAGGTTTAACATCAAAGTATGTCCTGAGCCCCCAGCAGGCTCTAATTACCCTTTTCCTAACATGCTGGGCCTGGGCTCAGGTGTTCTGTCTCTCTGTCCATCAGTACCCTGTCCAGCTGTTCCCATGCGGTGGTGGCCTTGCTCTACCCCTTCTCCTGGCAGCACACCTTCATTCCTGTCCTTCCGGCCTCCATGATTGACATCGTCTGCTGTCCCACCCCCTTCCTGGTTGGCCTGCTCTCCAGCTCCCTCCCCAAACTGAAGGAGCTACCTGTTGAGGAGGTGGGCTACCTAGGGAACCAGTTTGGGGAAGGGTTGTGGGGGGAAGGAACAAAACCCTAGGAGGAAAGGGGGAAGGGAGAAAGACTACTAGGAACTTGTGGCCTCTAGGCTTCTCTGTCCAAGTTCTTGTCCATTCTTGCTGGGAGATCTCTCCCCGTCTGGAACTATTCCTGACATCTGGCCCTGGGAACCTGGTGGGGTCTGGAGGCTTGGCAGAGGGCATTGCAGGACTTATTCCCTGAACCACTGCCACTAATGACTCCTTTTCTCAGGCACTGATGGTGAATCTGGGATCTGACCGGTTCATCCGACAGGTAAGAGCAGTGCAATGCAGACAGTGCCTACCCTTGGCTGGGTGCTTCTTAGACTCAGGCTCCCAAGCATCCTGCACCATCATGCAACTGAACCTTCATTGTCTGTTGAGCTCTAGGTTCCATTCTCACAGAGTAGACGGGGGTGGGAGAAGTGATCTTGACCTCAGCAGGCCTTTCTGGTTGGCATCATTGGAAGGCAGGGTGGGAGTGTGAATAGCAAGGCGTGGGAGTCTGAAGATTTGACCTCTGGGCTCTGCCACCTTTGAGCCACATGGTCTTGGGCAGGCCTCTGAACTTCTCTGAGCCAGTGCTCTCATCTGCAAAGCAGAGATGGTGATAATACCTGCCTTGAAATGTTGCTGGGGATTATACAGATCACTAGAGTGTGCTTTGTAATATCAAGTTTGTAACCAAGTTTCTACAGTTGTCAACTGTAGAAAGCCTTTATTTAGAAAGCCTTTAATCCTACTGGTTTTCTATAAGGAACATATCCCAGTGTATCCCCTCTGGGAATGGGAATGGACAGTCTGTTACTACATACCACTGATAGAGCTGAAGATATCAAGATATGGATACTGAACCAGAATGTAGAAACAGGAATGACAACCCAGCCTTAGGCTGGAGATGGAGAAATTGGGATAATTCAGGGGGCATTAGGGTAGAAACTCCAGATTGATTCTGGCCACAATGAGCTCTATCATTTTTCTTTTTTCAGGGATTGAACCCAGGGGTGCTTAGGTACTTAACACTGAGCCACATCCCCAGCCTACTTTTTTGTTTTTGTTTGGTTTTTGAAACAGTGTCTCACTAAGTTTCTTGGGGCCTAAGTTGCTGAGGCTGGTTTTGAACTTGTGATCCTCCTGCTTCAGCGTCCTGAGGCATTGGGATTATAGGTGTGCACCACTGCACCTGGCAATTAAATTGCTTGGTTTTTGGTTTTTTTGAATTTCTTTTTTTAGTACTGGGGATTGAACCCAGGACCTTTTTGCATGCTAGGCAAGCACTCTACCACTGAGACACATCCCCAGTCCTTTTTTAAACATTTTTTATCTGTGTAACACTGAGGCAGGTTTCTAACATTTCTGTGCTTTAGTTTCTCATCATACAATTAGATTGATATAATAATATTGGAGTTATTGGGAGAATTAAATGAAATTTTATATTTAAGTTTTTGAACAAGCTTAACACACAGTAAATACTCATCAATCTCAGCCATGATTATCATCACTGTGTCTTCCTTCTCCTGCAGATGGATGATGAGGACACACTGTTACCTAGGAAGTTACAAGCAGCTCTGGAGCAGGCTCTAGAGAGGAAGAATGAACTGATTTCCCAGGACTCAGACAGTGACTCCGATGATGGTGAGAAGGCTTGCCTGGCAGATCTGGCTCTGGTCCCAGACTTGCTGTGCTCTGTTATCACCAGACCCTTTCTGGCTAATAAGGCTCCAACTGTAGGACCTTGGTCTCACTCTAGCACCTTTTGTACTCCAAGAGGCTTTGGAAGGAAAATCCAAAGACATGGCAACAACAAAAACTCTTGGCTGATAGGAAACTAATTAGTTCTCCTCTCCGGCTTGCCATAAGCCACTGCAGGAGATGGAGGGAACTACTTCTTCATGGGAAGCTAGGAAGATCACTTGGAGTGAGGGATGTGGGGAAAATGATGCTGTAATCTCTGATTTCTACTTTCATTCCTTTGTAAGTATGAATGAAAGTACAATTTCTGATCTCCAGGAGCTCAGGGCTGTTTAACAGTCTGTGAGCACTAGAGTTTCAAGAACAGATAAGTGGGGACTGGAGTTGTGGCTCAGTGGCAGAGCACTTGCCTAGCACGTGTGAGGCACTGGGTTCGATCCTCAGCACCACATAAAATAAAAAAATAGATATATAAATAAAATAAAGTTTAAAAAAACAAACAAACAGGTGGTGCTGGCTGGAAGTTTTGTTGGGGAGAGGGAGACTACACCAAGCAGAGATTGGGGAAGGCCCTGTAGTTCTCAGCCTAACCTCAAGATTTGTTTTTTCCCTTCCAGAATGTAATACCCTTAATGGGCTTGTGTCCGAGGTGTTTATCCGGTTCTTTGTGGAGACCATTGGGCACTACTCCCTCTTTCTGACCCAGAGTGAGAAAGGGGAGAGGGCCTTTCAGCGAGAGGCCTTCCGCAAGTCTGTAGCCTCCAAAAGCATCCGCCGTTTTCTTGAAGTTTTTATGGAGTCTCAAATGTTTGCTGGCTTTATCCAAGACAGGGAGCTAAGGAAATGTCGGGCAAAGGGTAAGGCCAGAAGAGCTTGGCGTGAGGTTATGGGCCTTCTTCTCTTAATTATTTTTGCCAGCAAAGCTGAATAACAAGCCACTGTGATGGAAGCTCTTGGGTGTCATCTAGGGCCACACCTTTTTTCTTCTGATAGAAAGGAGCTTTCTTCTTTTCCTGTCCCAGTAAATTCTTTTCATAAGGCTGTGCACAGATGGGATGATGAGGACATGCTAGCTGGAGAGTGGGACTAGAAATGCTCTACCTGAGAGCATCTTGATACTGATTGCTCAGGTAGCTTTCTTATTCAGAGAAAAGAACTAGGTTAAGAAATTTGGGGACTTCTGAAGATCCAGGGGTTAGGAGTTTCTCTAGAGATAATTAGACTAGCTGTCTTAGGTTATTGGCAGTCCCTGTTCAAAGCTAGATGGTTATCTATCTCTAGTTATTTTAGCAGCTCTCTCTAGGTGTTTTTTTGTTTTGTTTTTTTACCTCAAGACTTTGTATCTAACCTCAGGGCTATTATTTCTTCTGTCCACTAATACTACCCATTTAATTTAACAAAACTTTTGGGGAGACAACATGGTAGAGTTATAAGAAGCTAGAGGTTTCCACTCTGGGCTACTCTGAAAGGTAGAGCAGCATCTTCACCATAATGTGCACCCCAGGCAGACTATGGAGGGTTTTCTTGCTATCAGTAGTGAACACCTGTGAGATGCTACTTACAATATTAGATGAGCCAGTCTGGATTCTGATAAGATGTTCCTATGAATTATAATCCCAGATGCTTGGCTTCTTTTTTGGCATCTCTGCCCCATGGCTCCTCATATAGACTTCCAGTGACTGTTCTTTCCCATGTTCCTGTTTTTCCTCTTACCTAGGTCTCTTTGAGCAGCGAGTGGAACAGTACTTAGAGGAGCTGCCTGATACTGAGCAGAGTGGAATGAATAAGTTTCTCCGAGGTTTGGGTAAGTAGATAGATGATACAGGTATTCATCAAGGAGGGAAAGCATCTGCATCCCCAGACCCTCCAAATCGGTGCCAACAGGTATTATGTAGTGCCATAAAGAGCAGGAAGACATATCTTGGGGGAATGAAGAGAAGGTTCCCAGCCATTTCCCCAAAGGCATTTAGCATAGGATCTACCAAACTGCAGAGCAAAGAGAACCCACTGATTTCCTAAATCAGGTCTTTTAGGATGCTTGTCTTCCTGTGTGAATATGAGGATTGTTAGGACCAGTGAGCTTTGTCTTTCTAGAAAATCTCTACCTTTTCATGGAGCTCTGCCAGCTAGATCACAGAACCATAGCATGTCTCAGTTTAAAGGGAAATTGAGGCCAGACAGGTTAAGTGGCTTTTCCAAGGCCACACAGTGATTAATACTTAGTGCCCTTATTTTGGAATACTTTCACTACCCTGATAGAGCTATCACAGCTGTACTCTAGTCTTTCTAATCCTTTGTCTCCCACTGGTAAGGGTAGGGTTGCAAGAAGAGGGAATGACGTTGGGAGAAATATCATTTAATATTCTCACTATTGCCTTCTCTGGCCCACAGGCAACAAAATGAAGTTTCTTCACAAAAAGAATTAAAACCCTTTTCCAGTAGCAGAGTCCAGTGCCTTGCAGAACCTGGAGCCTGGGGACAGGGCCCAGCCTGGGACTTCCTGGGCTCTGTGTTTGCTCTGCCCCCACAGACCCACCTCCAAGCCAGCCCACCTCTGCCTTCACCATATCCCAGGATACTGTTTGTAAATAATCTGCTGTAAGCTTTCTTTAACTGTTTTTGTAACAAGCAAAGAGAATCTGATAAATATTTGTATATTCCCAAGCGGCCGGGTGCTTTCCTGCCCTGTCTGAGCATGGATGGAGTTTTGCTGGGTGCTGGTGACTGGCCAATTATGTGCAGCTGACTGTCTCTGCCAAACCACTGATCTTCCCTGGAGGCTTTTGGCCTGCCTGCCTGCCTGGGGCCCCTGCTGCCAGTCTTGGGCTCTGGAGAGTGGGTGCTATCTTGTATTGATGTACAGGAGGACTATTTTTTTGTAATCTTAGAGTTTTATATTTTTTTCTAGTAGTCCCCTTCCCCTAAACCTCTGTTTTTAAAAGGCAAAGGCCATTCAGTTCCTATTTGCAACATGGCATCAGGCTTGTGGGCCTGGTTCTCTCTTGTTCCTCCTACCCTCAGAGATGGTCAGTGAGTCATGGGAAGCCCAGCTCCCAGCTCTGCCTGTGCTCTCTGGGCCTGGCTTCCAGTCAGTGGTGGTCATGATACGGTACAGGGCATCCCGTCTTCCCACCATCTACAGGTGTTCTCAATAAACAGTGTACAGTCATTTGGGCCTGAGAGCCCCATGTGTTCCTTGGCTTCATTATCTAGAGTTCTGTCTTCTGGGAATGGGCTGAATTAGGGATGAGATGCCATCATGCAGGAAGTTGAGCACTTGATAAGGGGTTAACTTTATTATTATGGACCTCCCCTGATATAGCGTTCTCTTGGCCTGGTTGTATGACTAGTCATACATTGTTCTACTTCAGCTTCCCTCTCCAGTAGCCAACTTTTCAGACTTAAGTGTTTCCAGTGATGGAAAAGAATACTTTTTGCCCTTTGGTTCTATCATTAGGTGAATCTTAACATTTTCATATTCATTCTGAAGCCCTTAAGACACCATTGGGTATGCTGACATTGGTTGAACAACCAGTGCCAACCCTGGGCTAGCTCACAGCCCTGACCCATTGCCTGTGATGCTTCCATGTCACTCTGAATAGTTCATCCACTGGAACCCTATCTTTTGCATCCAAAAAGTCCTGGTATGTCCATGAAGAGCAAGGAAAGAAGGAGAGTGGGGAAAAATGGTGACTTAGGCTTTATACCCACTAAGGCCTTGAAAATAGAAAGTAGAGACCCTAAAAATGCCCAAGATGAGACATTTATGGAACTCTCTTCATTGATTCTGGTTTTGAGCTGTGAATGTTTTTTTTAACCTTCCACCATAGGCTATTTAAATAGGAGTTTCCCTCTCCATCCCTCCTTCCTTTCCCCATCTGACGTCTGCGCAGGTCCCAGCCTGTCCCTGGTTTGTAGCTCATAATACCAAGTTAAGTGTTTGTCTTCTGGGAAGACAAAATCACCTTCTCTGGAAAAAGCATCCTACAAAATTGGCCTTGACATTTGCCAGGAATAAAAAGGGAGGGATTGAGGCCTTATAAATCTGGGTTTACAGTTGAGGATGAGAAATAAGAGGGAAATTCAGAGTAGAAAATTCAGAGTAGTGTGTAGCAAACCCCAGTACTCATCACTGTTAACACAGCTTGGGCTTCATGACAGAGAAGTGGATTCCTTAATAAAAATAAGTATCTGGGACTGGAGTTGTAGCTTTCGCTCCTGCACCCTCTCTCTTTTTTTAGTACTGGGAGTTGAACTCAGGGGCACTTGACCATTGAGCCACATCCTCAGCCCTATTTTGTTTTTTATTTAGAGACAGGGTCTAACTGAGTTGATTAGCACCTTGCTTTTACTGAGGCTGGCTTTGAACTCATAATCCTTCTGCCTCAGCCTCCTGAGCCACTGGGATTATAGGCGTGTGTCACGGTGCCTGGATCCAACCCCTTTTTAATGTAGCCCCTATCACCTTCAGACATGTGATTGGATGACAAGATAGAGGTGTAAATTATTTTTTTTATCACGTTTGAAACATCTTAAGTAAAGTTTATCAACCTTTGGGTGAATCCCAGAAGGGCATGTCTCCTTCATCCTGTGGCTGAAGCTCTTATCCCAACTTAGAAAATGGATACTAATATACAATGGTTTGCTACAGTGATCATTATGGCCAGGGCACAGCTTTATGGGAAAGAGAAGGGTTTGAATACAACTGGCCTAGTTTGGTGTTCACAAGAAGTGTTCAAAACCTCTTTCCAAGTTCTGCTTTTATGTGATCTCTGGACCCCTAAACCAAGGACTCAACCCTATAGATCCAACTTGTTTTGTTTTTTTCAATAGCAAGTATTGTAACTCCTCTCTTTACTATCCTGAAATGATATTCACAGACAACATAACTCCTTTAAACATATTTTAACTATAAGAGGAGAAATAAAAAGAAATTTTGTTTTTAAATAAATATGTAAATGCTTGGGCACACTTGTGCTAGAAGACACAATGAAGTCACATATCTAAATCTATAGAATCACTGTGAATGTGACAGTTACATATTATGCAGGTAAGTGTGCTGTATTAGCAACTTATATCTGATTTTGGTCAAGGGAGTTCTCTGAAATGAATGTTTTTGTTGGGGTACTTGGGATTTAATCCAGAGGTGATTTACCATTAAGCTACCCAGCCCTTTTTATTTCAAGACAGGGTCTCACTAAATTGCTCAGGGCCTTGCTAAGTTGCTGAGGCTGGCCTCAAATTTATGACCTTCCTGCTTCAATCTCCATGCTCAGACTTAGTAATGTCTGAGATTCCTCTGTAATCCTAGAAAAATGGAAAATACAAGCCTAATTATAATCACAGCTTTTTTCCCCCACTTTTAGGTGGTGTTGGGGATTGAACCTAGGACCCACACCCCAAGCCCCTCAGTTAAATTTTAGCTTAAAAATCCTCTTTAGGTCACATGTGTGTTATCTGTCTTGTGCAAAAAATGACGTATAGGGGTACATAAATGGTATTTTAAACAATTTAAAGTGGGAATGAAAATAAAAATTGGTGTATACAATAAAGCCAAGAATGAAATGTACAACTTAACCTATATTCTTGCCTAGGAGTGGTACACAAAATTATAGTTTCTATAACCAGATGTAGTGGTTTGCATTCTAAAATTTCTTCAGTTCATTTACCTGTGGAGATGGTATAATTTAAGACACCATGAAAACTAGAGAAAAACATTTATTTTTCATTAGTAAGTTTCTGTAAGCTTTCTAAACTTTTTGTTTTGGTGCCGGAGTTTGAAACCAGGGATACTCAACCACTGAGCCACATCCCCAGCCCTATTTTGTGTGTTATGTGGAGACAGGGTCTGAGTTGCTTAGGGCCTCCACGTTGCTGATGCTGGCTTTGAACTCACGATTCTCCGTCTCAGATTCCCAAAGTGCTGGGATTACAGGTGTGCGCCACTGCGCCCAGCTCTAAAATTATTTTGTTCATTTATAGTCTCTAACAAGAAATATGCATTTGGTTTAAAAGCAACTGACTATACCAAAATACCATCTTCCTCCCTCACCTTCCAAAGCTCAGGAGAGGAAATTCTTTTTCTAGAACATTTCCAGACATGTAGGAGCATTTTATATTTTAGCCCAAGGTGCCCTTGAACATAGTAGGTAGTCATCATCTTTTAAGGCAACTCTGTCTTGGGTTTGGAAAGTCCCATTTTGAAAAGTGGACATAAAGACCACACCTCCTGTTCTTAAGTGCCCCAAAGTGGAGGTTTGAAGTACAGCAAAATTGGCCTCTGCCTTGAAGACGACTGCAGACCGGAGTTAAACCTTCCCGCCTTGCACCGGAAAGTACCAGCCCTCCGGGAACGCGGGCTAGCTTCACCTACCGGAAGTGATCAAGATGAAAATGGCGCTGGCCATACTTCCGGTCCGGACTATCACCCTACCCCCCAATCAGATTTTCACACAGGAAGTGGCTCTCCAGCGGTGAAGGGAGACCCATCTGAGCTCTGGGTAGTATCGCAAAGGCATTACTTTGGGGCGGTGCAGATGGGAGAAAACAGCGGCAGGAGGCTTTAGCCACTTAAGTCCCGGAGGTCCTAAGCCTTGTATTTCAGGTGCTGCTCATTTTGCCTTCAATTTAACCGCTTTCAGCTTCTTTCAGTCCCAGAGGGTCACTGCTCTTGGGGTAGCAACTCAACAGGAATATTTACTTGAATTGAAAGCTTACATCTGGCCGATTTTGATGAACTGCATTTGCAAATTGCATGGCCTTTTCCGTTAAATTACATCTGCAATTGAGATTTGGATGAAAATCTATTCAAAGAACGTTTATGTATCGGGCCTGAGATTATATCCTTTGCAGTTCAAGCTTATGATTGTACGTTAACCTACCATGCTAGGTCACACCATTTTCATATTTTAAGAGGGATATGAGGGGCTGGGATTGTAGCTCAGTGGTAGAGCGCTTGCCTACTAGCATGCGTGAGGCACTGGGTTTGATTCTCAGCACCGCATATAAATGTCCACTGACAACTAAAAAAATAAAAAGCAAGCACTGCAAACTGGGTGTATTGGGACTCCAAAGTACTTCTTAGTCTGGTCCTAAGTAGAACTTAGAACCAACTGTTCTCACCAATTTTACGTTCCTTTACATATAGGTGGCATCGTTTCTAAGCAGTGGGACCTTTCACTGTAAACTGAAATATCAAAACTTTTTTAGACCCATAAAGATACAAGTTGTCACTCCTGCACACATTTAGAGAAGGATGTTTGGCTTTTGTTACCTGGCTATTGAAGATTAATACCAGAGCATCTGTCCAAGCTTTTTTATACCGCAGATGCTGGTAATTTAACAAGGGAGCTCGATCAGCAGCTGTCTTCTAAGCCAGGGGATAGGAGTGATTTGAGGAGGGGGTTCCCATTTACAATACTATACTAATGACTTCTGTATTTAGTACATATGGATCTTCTTACAAGACAGGTTTTCTTACTGTCCTGCTACAGTTATGCTATTCCAAGGGAATCCTGGATGCCAGCAATGAATCCTGAGACTAGCTGCTAAGGGTCTATAATTCATCTTTCCCCCACTACTCCACACCCTTCCATGCCTGACCTTTTGTGGTCTGCTCAACATCCAATTTGGTAAAAAAATCCTATCCATTATGCCTTCTGAAATTCGCCTTTCACCTTCTCAGTCCCTAAACTGGCCAGTCTTCTCCAGGCTCATATCCCACCCATGCACATGCCATTTGCCCAACCTTTCCAGATAAGTTTCCTAACTCATGTTGCTATTCCCTCTGCTTGGACCACTTTGGACCACTTTCCCACTTGACAAAACATGAAAATTAACTGATTCCTTTATCTGCTCCCTTAATATACACTTAAGCTACAAAAGCTAAGTGTAGACTTTCCATTTCATTTATACAAGTACTCAAGCAGGCAATTTTAACTGAAATTTAGATGATGAAATTAAATTGAACTTCAAAGAAGTCCTGCAGCTGTTGGGTAGAAATAAGATTCTTAATTCTAATTGCCTGTGCAGTTCCTTAGTCTCAGGTTCCATGTTAGAAGTCTTTGAAAAGACTATAATGAAGGGGCTGGGATTGTGGCTCAATGGTAGAGCACTTGCCTCACATCCGTGGGGCACTGGGTTCAATCCTCAGCACCACATCAAAATAAATAAAGATATTGAGTCCATGTGCAACTAAAAAAATAATAAAAAAAAAAGACTATAATGAAGAGCCTGTATTTCCACCTTTTCCCATCAGACAACTATGGAAGATGCAAACCTAGATAATCCAGTTTTAAGTATTCAGCAGGAGCCGGGCCTGGTGGCACGTGCCTGTAAATCCCAGCAGCTCTGGAGACTGAGATAGGAGAATTGCAAGTTCAAAGCCAGCCTCAGCAACAGTGAAGGCGGCGCTAAGCAACTCAGTGAGACTGTCTCTAAATAAAATATAAAAATAAGGCTGGGGATGTTGCTCAGTGGTTCAGTGCCCATGAGTTCAATCCCTGGTATCAGAGTATCCAACTGAAAAATTTTCATTACCTCTTATAATTCTCTTGTTAGCCAAGTCAATTCAATCAAGTTTCTCCCCTGAAACATGACCCCCAATATTCTCTAGAATGACTTGTCTCACAGAAAATCATGGTTCTTAGAGTATGGCTCCACATAGCTAAGAGAATCACTTCCACCAACCAAAACCCAGTAATACAGTATTATAAATAACATCTTCCATTTCTTTGCTCAGGATAATAGACCGCAAGCTTCACTTGAGGTCCAAAAAAGCTCAAAATTTCAGGAAGAGTCCTAAGGCTGTAACAAATTATAATTTATCCCGACACCTGAGGATCCAAACAAATATCGGTCATTGGTTTTATAATAGCAAAATATACAAACCCTCAAAAACACGAATTTAGTTTCTGGCCCTCAGGATTTTTGTCTTCTCCGTATTTCAGACTAAAAAAAAATAACAATTTCACAATTATTTCTTTGAATGTCAAGACCCTTTATGTACAGGGACACGAATCCGACGTTTGCTTTGCAGAATCCAATGCTGCATTTTTATATATATTCAGATTGCTGGGCCCTGTATATTAAGATTTTGATACAGAATATTCTGGTTGTAACTAGAATAGTTTGGTCCAAGATGAGGGAGCCAAATGGAAAACATCGTACACTCAGGAATTAGGTCCAAGTTCTTCTCCCTCAGTCTTAACAGTCACTCTTTAGTGTGACTAATCAAAATCTTGTGAAGATCACACCCCATCAAAACTAAACTTCTCTTTCCAGCCCCATGTAAAAGTTAAGGGTACACTCTCACACCTGCTGTAAAATTCAGTGTGCAATGCCAGTAGGCCTTTTACATTGTACTTCAATCATCAACAGTTATCACTGTCACTTTAAAAACTACAAAGTTTTAATTGGCTAATGCCTCTGAAGTGTTGGTGCTACCTCTGGCACCAGAAGGAATCAGAAGCAAGCCCATTCTCCTCATGCTTAGGACCTATAAAGTGGGTTCCTAACATACAGCATATAGGCTGTTGTATGTAGAGATTTGTTTTAAGTAGAGATGCCAAAAAAACCTACTCAGACCACAAAGGACAAAGTATTTGTTAGCATTTAATGAACCTCCAGAGCTCCAGGTGGCTTTAAGCCACCAGAACACAAGCACCCCCAACACCCTTAATCTTCTCCTCAGCTCTTCTACTGAAGAATTTGGCCTTCACGATGACAGGCTGCTTTGGGAGCTTTCCTTTCCCCAAAACTTTGTAGTAACCCTAGAAGAAGAGAAAAGGATTTATAAAACACCACGCCACACACCAATTTCTTGATGGGCACAAGGAAAGAAGCCAAAATAAACTTTCGAGGTCCCAGGTAGGGTATGTTTGATCTGGGCACTAATGGGGACACTGATTGCCCCCCACCCTGTGAATCAAGACCAGCAAGTTCTCTACGAGAACTGTAGCACACCAAGACAAGTTCTGTGTCAGGATGTGACTCTAGTCTCGGCAAAGCACAGACCTCCCTGTCATGTTCAATTATCCCTGTTAAGTAAAAAAGGAAAGATATATTCCCAGCAATGCTCAAAGTTCTGACCACCAAAATTGCTCAAAAACATTAAATAAGCTGGGAATAAGAATTTAAAACTACCCGAATGTCACCCCAGGGTTTGGGCCGTTCTAAAGGTTAAAAATCTAATATACAAAAAGTTTGAGAGGGTACATTGCTTCAGAAAAATGTAAAGCCTTCAATAACATTAGGATTTTATTCTTAAGGAACACGAAGGGACAAGAACTGTGCCTCTTGACAAGACCAGAACCAGCTACAGCTAAAGCCAAGAAACGTAAAACTCAGAATCAGGGCAATGGCAGGACAAACAGATTACTAATTAGAAAGACATTCAAGCAAAAATGAATTGAACTTGAGGAAGGATTCTTCTCCAAAATTCTGCCAAAAACACAAGACATGCAATGGATACACATTCTCTGAATGTTTATTTCTGAGAGCAAAAATATACCCAAGACAGGGAGAAGAATGGGGAATAATTCCATTCTGGTGATAACCGATTCTACCAAAAGATTGTTTTTTGTAACAGGTAACCAGAGAGGTATAGGAGTCCTAAGATGAAGTGTATCATAATTCATAGTTTTTTCAGGACAAAGGAACTTTATAATTAATATCTAATTCACTCACCGATCGCACTACATCAATTATGGGAGCAGCTCCAGTCTTGTTTTTGGCAGCATTTACTCGTGTCTGTTCACTGACCAGTGTCCACAATTTATCAAGGTTGACAGTTGGGCAGAAGCTCTGATTCCTCTTTAAGTGGTAATGCCTCATACCAACTTTCCCAAAGTAACCTGGGTGACTGCGGAAGAAATGGCAACCATCTTCATACCCTCACTTCATTAAGAAGCTACATTTGGGATGGGGACATAGCTCAGCTGGTAGAGTGCTTGCCTTGCATGCATAAGGCCCTGAGTTCAATGCCCAGCACCACAAAATAAATAAAACATTTGACAGCACTCTACAGAAAATCTACACTTTTGTTAAGAGGTCCCCTAGACAAATAGTCACAATACATCATCCCTTAATTGATGGATATAAGTGAATCTAACAGTTGCCAGTGCATGTCACTAACCCGGTGACTGGCTGTGCCATGAAGCCCACAGCCAGTGAATAAGGTCAGCAGTTATTCTTCGAGGACTCTAGCACACTAAGGCAATAGCCGATACCCAAGCGTGACTCTAGCCTCGATAATGGTTTCTAGTTCACATCAAGAGTTAACCTGGCAAAGCCAGTAACAGGCAAGGTTTTTAAGAGGCTAGCTTCCACCGATGTTCTAGGGCTGGATTTATCTACTGTGTAAAGCAATGTCAGTAAAAGCACAGTCCAAGAAACACTCACTATTTGTCGAAGTTAATCCTGTGATGATGCATGCCACCAGCATTACCCCGGCCTCCTGGGTGCTTCCTGTGCTTGCCTGCAGGAATACAAAGCTACATAATTCACACAACCTTCTCCAACCCCTCAATACCACCTTGGCCAAGCACAGCACTTCCCCTCTTTCTGTGCCCAGTTTATGCTGTTCCCAATCTACAAATACTATTGATGTAAAATTCTCTAAAGCTCTAATACCAGAACATCCTCGAAGAGATTTAAAAAAAAAAAGTGAACTGTTCAATTTAATCCCGACTCGACCGCAAAAAGGTCTTACTTCTAAAACTACATTAGCTTCTAAGCACTCGAAACAGAGAACTCAAGGCCAAGCAGAAGGAACTTACCGATGCGGCCGTGGCCATGGCTCACGTGGCCCCTAAGTTTCCGGGTCTTCCTCAGTCTGGATGGCTGCGTGGGAAAAGGAGCTTATTGATAAAGCCTAAAAAAGGGCAGGGAACAATGCTTGCCAGCCTGGGACAAGCCTGCAGGACTGGGGACCAGGGACTGACTTCTGGCGCGTTCGGCAAGGCTGAGGTTACTGGCTGTCCTGACGGTCTCATTAGGGCAGCGCCCGGGCGCTCCGGCCCTCGTGTCTCAAAGATCCGAACCCTGGGCCTAACACGCGGCACCAGAATCCCCGCCCCGGGTCCGCGCCAGCCATCCTGTCCTGCGGCCAGCCACGCGCAATCCAGAAGACCGAGTTATGTGGCTGAGAAGCAAAGTCAGTAGAGCTCCGCGTCGCTGGCTGCAAGAACGCGGAGGCCATGAAAGAAACACCTACCATGTCGGCGGCTGGGACGAAAAAGGAAGGCCTCAGCGAAGTCTCGCGAGGTATCGCACGCAGGGGGCGGGGCCCAGTGCCTCACTTCCGGCAAGGAGGCGGGCCTCGGGCGGGGCCTCATTGGTCTCGCGGGTTTCCGATTCCCGCCGGTAGCGTCTTGTTTTTGCGGCTGGTCTTATTCACCGTGAGATGCTATTGGTCTGTGGCGGTGATCTCTTGGTGCATCTCGTTGCTGAAAACTGTTGAGGAATCTAGGGCTTGGGGTGCTCTACGCCGCGACCAAGGTGAGCCAGGCCTTTTCCTGGCGCCTGGCCCAGGAACCGCCTAGGCTGACACGAAGGATTTCTTTATCTCAGTTCTCGGCCAGATGCCCCAGCCCTGAGCGGTCCCACGCGCCTCCCTTATTGTTAATGCTCCGCTCAGGCCTAGTGGTTGGTTGCTTCCTCAGCTGGCAGTGAGGAGCCCGAGAAACGGTCTACCCCTCTGTGCTCACCTGTTTGCGCTCGTGGGCGTCGCTTCTGCAATGCCTCTACCGCCTCGGGGACCTGCCGTCCATCCTTCTGAGTGGCCACTCGCCCTACTTCCCTTGCCCCTCTGCTGTCGTCACGGGTGTCACCTCAAGTTTAAACAACCTACTATGCTTCGGGGACCCAGACATTGTAAATGCTTTTTCTAAATGCCACATTTGAGTTTTCTCTGGAATCTGGTTGAGGTGCCCCCTCACTCCTTGCTCCTTTGAGCCCGATAGCCTCTGCTCAAGATGCACCGTATGCAAACATTTGTTTTGTGAAACTTCTCTGACCAGTTGAATCATAGCTGCTTACTTACTCACCTGTACTACCACACAGTCTAGTACATAGCTCTTATATAATTGTTAAGTTACATTGGTCTTCCCTACTGGACCAAAATATTTTTTTAAATTTAAACTTTATTTATTTATTTTTTATGTGGTGCTGAGGATCGAACCCAGTGTCTCAACCATGCTGGGCAAGCCCTTTACCACTCAGCTACAATCCCAGCCCTGGACCAAATTCTTCAAGGGCTTAAGGATTTTTTTTTTTTTTTAAACCATGCACTCCCAGTTCCTGGCAGTTAGTAAGTACATGTTCAACAAGTGAACATTTCTTCACTAATTGAAAAGGTATCTCTCTTGTCTATAGTGGTTCAAGATCTCATTCCCTCAATTATTCTGTGTATTTATTTTCTCTGCTCCCTTCAGCTAATGTATTATTCTAGCTAAAATTTCCTAAATTTTCCCTGTCTCTCCTATTCTTGCTCTTTTCTTAACTAACTCCCCAAAATTTTGACCTTTTGCTAGTTTCTTGTTCATTGCTTACTTCCTGTAATCTTGTTGTCAGCTCCCATATTTAAAAGGGATTACTTTTACTGAGGTCATCAATAAACCAAAATTGCCAAGTTATATGGGCTTTTCCTGTTTATATCACTTGTTCTTTCTGTTGTGCTCTTGATATCTTTTTCTAGAAAAATTCTTGCCTTCCTTTTTCTCTGGCTGCTTCTCAGTCTTTTTAGGTTCATCTCTCTTTTTTTTTTTTCTTTTTTCCAATTGCTGGGGATTGAACCGAGTGGGGTGCCTGCTAGGCAAGTGCCCTACCAGTTGAGCTACATCCCATCTCCACTTTTTTTTGGGGGGGAGGGGTGCTGGAGATTGAACCCAGGGCCTTGTGCATGCAAGGCAAGCATTCTACCAATGGAGCTATATCCCCAGCCCTTGTTTGTTTTTTGAGGTAGGCTAAATTGCCTAGGCTGTCCTTGAACTTGTGATTTTCCTGTCTCAGCCTCCCAAGTGAGATTACATGTGTGTACCAACAGGTCCAACTTTTCAGCTTCTTCTAACTTTGTCCACCATATATTTATTTTTATATTTATTCATTTATTTATTTGGCACTGCAGATTGAACCCAGAGCAGTCTATCACTGAGCTACCTCCCCAGTCCCCTTTTATTTCCTAAAATTTTTAGTTGTAGATTAACACAATATCTTTATTTATTTTTATGTGGTGCTGAGGATCGAACCCAGTGCCTCACACATGCTAGGCAAGCGCTCTACCACTGTGCTACAACTCCAGCCTTTTTTTTGTTTTTTTGAAACAGGGTTATGCTAAGTTGCTTAGGGCCTTGCTAAATTGCTGAGGTAGCTTCAAACTTGCAATGCTCCTGCCTCAGCCTCCTAAATCACCGGGGTTATAGGCATGCACCACCATTCTGGGCTTAATTGTCCACCGTTTAAATGTTGACATTCCTCAGACTTCTGTCCTTTTCGCACTTATCTTTTCACAGTACATGGTCACCTCAATTCACATCTCTATTGCTGAGCTCTGTACCCATACATTCACATAATTAGTGGTTAGCATCCCTTGGATTCTACAGGTAAACATATCCGAAGAACTCACTCTTCCCTGCTCACTGGTATCTTCTTTATTTCTTTATCTTGGTGAGAGGCATCATTGTCCATCTAGATAATGAGATCAGGCCTAAAAATTGTTCCTAAGCTGGCCTTTACTCTTATACACTGTTACCATCCTTTTAATTTTGTATCTCTCAAATCTACTTCCTCCTTTTCAGTTCAAGGGCCACTGTCTTCACTCGGCTCCTCATCCTTTTATCTGGAGTTTTCAAACCATTCTGTTCTCATACTACCTGCATTCTATCCCTCGGCCAAACTCTATCCTTCACATCTCTATCAGGTTAGTACTCCCAAAACATAACTTTCATTCTTTTATGTGATGAAAAATTTCAGTAACTCCCTAATAACAATTGAATACAGCATACCTACCTTTCCGACCTTACCTCAGATTCTTGCCTCCACAAGTTTTCTATTGCAGGCATACTTTATTTCTGTCTCCATTTTGCATTTACTCATGCCATTTCTAATGCCTAGGGTGTCCTTCCTCTCCTGACTGCATAGCCTGAATCTTCCTCAACCTTTAAGGCCCATCCTGTATTCTGCTTCTTCCCCACTCTAGTCCTCAATAATAGACGGAACATTTTCAAAGCATCTTGTAATTCATAAATGCATCTGCCTGAGAATTCAGCTCCACCAGCCTCGTTTTATGCATGAAAAAGTGCACAGAACTGAGTTACTTGCCAGAGAGTATACAGCTGCTAAGATACAGGGTCTGGGTCTGCTTTTACCTCAGTGACCACTCCCTCTCTGACCTCACAGCATTATGGTATTCATCACTCCTTCAAACTTAATCATATACCGCCTATAACCAACAGAAAGAGGAGTCTTGGGCCTGGGAGGGCAAGATCTAAAACGAGATCATCTTTGATTTGACATGGAAACTGGCCTATAAGTGCACAAGAATATGAATTGAGCTACCCAGAAACTACCCTTGGGAAGATGATCTGTCAATGAAGGTAAGCTGGGCAGAGCCTTGGAAATGGAAAGTAACCTTCAGGTGTATTATAAGTGGGGCCTAGAGCAAGGATCAAGGCTGTGTGAGGGGTGGAGGTAGAGTTTGGATGCTAGGACACTGCTTCTGAATAATTTGCCAAGTTCCTTGGCTATTGAGGAGCTATATCCTGTCCTACAAGCCACCTGTCTGAACAGTGTGACTTAAACATATGGCTCATGTGGTGTTTGTTCAGTATGGATCAGTTTCCCTAAGTCTACTAGCTCTAACAGAACAGATAAAGGTAAGTTCTATATCTGCAAAAGCAGCTGGATATTAGGCATTAGATGACCCATCCTCCTTACCAGACACATGATCCCTGAGAGGTATCCTCTGTGACATCTTCTCTGAAGGAGAGCATGGCCTTGTGACATCTCAGGTATCTGAGCTCCCCCAACAAGTCAGGGCCTCAGAAAATACCTGTGAAAGGAGCGGAAGGGAGATGATGCCAGGCAGCAGCAGGTAAGGGAGGTAAATGCTGTGACCTCTGAACTCTCTTCAAGTGACCTTGGGAATACACTGTCATCCTAAAGAGGGCCTGATGATCCCTCTCCCTTTTCTTTCTCTCAGGGTTCCTGATTTCATCATCAGTCCTTCAGACAGCAGCAATAGCTTGGAAGCTTCCAGCCCCATCTTCTTGGTCTCCATCTTTTGAACATTTAGAACTCTTCTGTTGCTTTCTTTTTTAAAGTAGAGTACTATTAATTCAAGATGGGGAAAGCCAGACTTTCTGTTCTTTTCTAAGTCAGAGTTAGAGAAAAAACTCAGAATTCCAAATTTATTTCAGAAAGAATTTAAAAATATATATTTAATAGAAAAAACAGTACAACATTAAAATTTTTTCTGAAAAAAAGAAACCGTAAGTATAAACACCTTAAGTTATATCAATGGATAATGCTGTTTTCATTTCTGACTATCGTCTTCCAGCTCTTGCTTACATGGAGATATAGCTGTCTGCAAAGATGATGGTCATGGTGTATTAATCCTTTTGTATTCTGTTTTTCATTTAATTCCACAACATTTTTCTGTAATACAACCCAGTCTTCAGAATTATTTTTAATAGCTGAAGAGTAATTTACCTTCAGCATGTGCTGTAATTTACAAAATCATTTTCTTGTGTTGTTTTCATTTTTTTGTTCTTATTATATTCTTTGCTGTTAGAGACAAGGATGCAATGAATATTTGTGTATATAATTTTTTCTGTCAAATAACTTGTATAGAATATATTCCCAGGAGTGAGATTGCTGGTTATAGGGTATGGACATTTTTTATTGTTCATTTTATGTTGCTGTTTTTTTCAAATGGATTGTACCAGTTCATACACTAGCAGTATGCACAGTTACCAATTCCATTTCAACTTTCCTAGACTTAGGAATTTTTGTTTGCTTTTTTTTCAGTATTTTTTTCATATATGGCATTTAGAGTGAAACTCATAGGATCACAATGGGGTTTTCTTCAGCACAAAGTAAAAATAATCTAATTTGGGGATTAAGGTTTTCTAGTAGTCTTTCTTTTGGTGGACAGAATTTTTTTAAAAAGCTCATTTTACAACATGGCAACTGTATCCCTAAAAGCTCTGTTGGAAGCTGGGATGGAAAACACTGTCTTTAAATTTGTAATACCAAAACATGAAGAAAGGAATTCTAGGATCTTTGAGAGCAGTTTATTCAATAGCACAAAAAAGAATGGCTTAAATATTTAGGTTTTAATTTAATTTCTGAGGCTAAATGAGTGGAAAGAACAAAGAAGTTTGGGTTCATTTCCTAATTCTATTTTTACTAGTTGAATTATATTGAACAAACTGCATATTTTCTTTGAATCACAGTTTTCTTGTCTTATAAAGAAAAAATAACAAAAATTGTTCACTCATTCATTTTACACATATTTATTGAGTGTGTCTTATATTCTAGCATAGGTGCCAGGCAGTAAGGGGCAGATATAATGGTGAACAAGAAAAAGTCCCACTCTAGTGCTAGGTCCCTAGGACTGTGTCTAAGACAAACAGTAAACAAGCAAACAAAAAATGTATCATGTACAGCACAGTCTAGCAAAGAGTGGATGCTCTTTCATTACCTAGTGTTTGTGCTTCACATTTTCCCCCTAAAATTAATACTAAATTTTGAAGATAATTTGTTCTGTACCATCCAAGTAAACACTCTTTGAAATTCTTACCCACAATGTAATGTGGTATAATTTGTTTCATCATTCGTTGGCATAAAGAAATTCAGTAAATATTTCCCTTTCCTCATGTCCAGATGTTAATTTTACCACATAACATAACATAACATAACGTTACCTTACTATCAGTTCCATACTAAGGGTTCCATTCCTTCCATACTATCAGTTGATGTTTCATTTAGTCCAGGTTTCTTCATGATTTAAAGCAGAGGTCATGAATTGGATACTGCTGGTATATGTTGTTTGACTTATGGTGTTTTCTTATGTTTTAAAATTTAATTAGTTGCACTATAGTTTGGATCTTAAATGTCCCTGCAAAGGTTCATGTGGTAAAGGCTTGGTTCCCATCATGGTACTATTAGGAGGGGGCAGAACCTTTAAGATGCGGAGCCTCCTGGGAGGTCTTTGGGCCTTTGCGGATGTGCCTTTGGAGGGAATTATGGGGCTCCAATCTCCTCCTCTTCCTCCTCCTCCCCCTCCCCCTCTTCTTCTTCTACCCCCACCCCTTCATTCCCTGGCCATGAGGGAAGCTTGCATTCTCCACAAGTGCCATCTGGCACCCCTATCAGAGACCTAAAAGCAGTGAGTCCATCTGATCATGGACTGGAATCTTTAAAACTGTGAGCCAAAATAAACCTTTTCTCTTTTTTTAAATGTTTTTTTTTAGTTGTTGATGGATTTTTATTTGATTCATTTATTATTTATATGTGGTGCTGAGGATCGAACCCAGTGCATGCTAGGCAAGTGCTCTACCACTGAGCACAAACCTTTTATAGCCCCAGCCCCAAACCTTTTCTCTTTATAAGATGGTTATCTTAGGTATTTGATATAGTGATGAAAACCTGGACTAACACAGTTACCAAAATTTTAAAATTCAAAGAAAAATTTAGGTTTTTGGTATTTTGAAGAACAAACATTTGACAATACTGGACCCGAAATTTTTAGGTGGGCACTTCACTCAAATAGACTGCCTAGCTTATGTAGGCATTTGTGTTTGCTCTCTCCTGTCTTAAGTAGTCTTTCAAACTATATCCTTTCCACTCTCCCAGGTCAGGGAGAAAGAGCTAAGTTGTAGTAAAAAGCAGCCAGAGGAAGGGGATAGGTGAGAAAGCGATTATTTGACCTCCTTTTGTCCTTAGATCAGAAACTCATTGCTTGGATACGCCTTTAATTCTCTTACCCTCGTGGAGTTTCTCCAATAGCTATTCTTTTTTTTTCTTTTAATTTTTTTTTTGTCAATGGACCTTTATTTTATTTATTTATATGCAGTGCTGAGAATCAAACCCAGTTCCTCACACATGCTGAACAAGTGCTCTTACCACTGAGCTACAATCCTAGTCCTCCAATTGCTATTCTAAAACAAAAATGAAACTCCTTTTTCTTTATATTCTTACCCCACATAGTGCTCACTGATAGTGGAAAGCATGCCACTTTTCTAAATTTCCAGAATTATTATGTGAGATCTAGTGCAGCAGTTCTCAAAATGTGGTCTATAGACCCTGAAGGGGGTCCATAAGGTCAAAACTTTTTCATAATAACATGTTTTTGATCTTTCCACTGGGTTAATATTTGCATTGATGATGTCAAAGCAATGATGTAAAAAACTTCTGATGCTTTGGGCATTACACTGGTATAAGTCATTTTATGTATATATTCTTCACTAAGCATTTAAAGTTAAATATAAAAAAAAATAGCTAGCTTGCGCCAAGTGTGATGGCATGCACCTGTGGAATCAGCTACTCAGGAGATTAAGACAAGAGAATCACTGGGTCCAGGAGTTTGAAACACCAAACCTTAAAAATAAAAATAATTAGCTGGGCATGGTAGCACACACCTGTAATCCCAGCACTTTGGGAGGCTGAGACAGGAGAACAGTGCGTTCAAAGGGTGAGTCACTAAGCAACTCAGTGAGACCCTCTCTCTACATAAAACACAAAATAGAGCCAGGCGCGGTGGCTCACGCTTGTATTCCCAGCACTTAGGGAGGCTGAGACAGGAGAATCGCGAGTTCAAAGCCAGCCTTAGCAACGGCGAGGCGCTAAGCAACTCAGTGAGACCCTGTCTCTACATAAGACACAAAATAGGGCTGGGGATGTGGCTCAGTGGTCGAGTGCCCCTGAGTTCAATCCCCAGTACCAAAAAAAAAACAAAAAAAAAAAAACCATAAAATAGGGCTGAGGATGTGGCTCAGTGGTCGAGTGCCCCTGAGTTCAATCTCCAGTACCAAAATAAATAAATAAAACTAATTTAACTCAAGAATGTCCAAGATGTAAAATAAAAATTTTATTAAACCTCAATTCTTGATTACATGTCTTTTAAATGTTCTATTTGAAGAAACTAAAACTATGACAAAAAGTAGTTCTGTTACATCTCCAAGTACTATACTTTTGCTTTGACTTGAGTTGCAAGCTAAACTAGCTTCCTCCTCCCCCACCATGGAACAGAAATTTTACGTGAAAGAACAACTAACAAACGGGTTATTCAGGCTTGGGAATTTGGCAGATATTTTCTCAAAATAAACAGTTTATTTTGCCAATGATAAGATTTAAATTTTCAAACAAAAATTAGAATTCTGGTAAGTTTTAGCTGCCTCTATGAGCTTGCCAGCTCCTAGTGACAGTCATTAATTCTTAGAGAATTTTCCAATGAACTTAGAAGTGATATTACAGAGTGTGATTTTGTTTTTTTGTTATTGTGTAATGAAATGTGTCAATATTTAGAATATCACTGAAACAAATTTTTCCAAGTGACCACTTCTTGATATAAAATTATGCTTGGGTAAAAGAGCAGTTCAAAGTATAAGATAGTTCAGTGAATTTTAATTTAACAGTAAGTAAATTTCATTGTGGTAGTTTCATCTTCCATGTTATAATTAATATTTAAGAAACTATTGTTGAATTTTTGTGTAGTACCAAAGAATATAAAAAATTATCTGATAAGGCTATTAAAATACTTCTGTACATTCTTTCAAATATTATCTGTGTGAGGCTGGGTTTTCTTCCTATACTGTAAACAAAACAATGTATAACAGATTTTAAAAGCAATCCATATAGGAATTCAGCTGTCTTATATTAAATCAGACACTAAAGAGGTTTGCAAATATGAAAAAACAATGTCATTCTTCTCATTAATTTTAAGAAATAGTTATTTTTCCTAAAAAGTATGTTATTCGTGTTAACATGTAATAAGTTTATTTATTTATTTATTTTTGGTGGGCGGCGGTGGGGAGGGTGAATGGGCATTAAACCTAGGTGTACTCTACCACTGAGCTACATCCTCAACCCTTTTTATTTTTCTGTTTTGAGACTGGATATTGGCTAAGTTACTGAGGCTGACTTTGAACTTGTGATCTTCCTGTGTCAGCCTCCCCAGTCACTAGGATTGCAGGCATATGCCACTGCAACTGTCTATTTTTAAAGTTTTATTTATTTACTTATAAAAGTAAAAGTAACTAATTTACTTATTTTTTGGCGCTAGAGATTGAATCCAGGGCCTTGTACGTGCTAGGCATGAGCTATACTCCCATCCCAGGTTAATTATTGTTTCAAACGCATTAATGCCTTATAAATTTCTCATTTTTAATTTCTTATGTGGTAAATAGAAATAGATATAACCCACATAAACAAAACTTCTTTGGGGTCTTCAATAATTAAAAAATGTAAGGGATTCCAAGACCAAAATATCTGAGAACCATTGGTCTAATGAAATAAACTTAGCCATGCTTAAACCTCATAATAAAGAGCACCCTTCTACTGGGGCTGCTTCTATGGCTACTCTATGGGAAGTAACTACTCCTGGAGCCCCAGAAGGAATTATAGGTGATAATCTATCTATTACTCTATGTAGTAGCATCTTTCTGACTCCAGACAGCCTGGACCCTCACAGGCCCATCACCCTTCCTCTTTAATGAATTTGGTTCCCAAAAACTTTGGACTGAAATGAGTTTTTTCCCTCAAACTTGCATAATTATGGAATACCAAATTGAATTAAGTGATTTATGTTTTGTGTCTTAAATAAATACAATGTAAAAGTAGATACAACTTCCTTTTGGTTTTAGTTCTTATGCAATTATAATACCAACTACAATCTACAATTATTAAAAATTTAAAAACCAAAGCAATCAAATTAACTATTAATTTCATATACAGATGATATTTTGCTAAAGTAAATTGCCACTACAACTTACATATGGCACTTACTGCTGTGGATAAGTTCAGCAAACATATATTGCAATGATGATGGCTTAATTTCCCCACTTTTTCTATTCCAAATACTGTAAAACATTCATCATTGTGTGTGACGATGTCATTCAGACATCATGTGGCAAGAATGCATATTGCCTGCCTCTCTCTTTCCTCATCAATCTGAGACAAGTAATATTGCCGGGTGTGAAATAGATCATAAACTCAACACTGTTCCTAAAATCTTATCGTGGTGGATATGTAGATGATCCAGAATGTTCATACTTTAAAAAATTCTATTATCTAAGTGGAGAGCACTGATAAACTGCTGTTTTAGTAGGTCATCCAGAACCAGATTGGATTTGAAATTTGTGTGGCATCTGGAATCAGCCTTTTCCTAATGGTTTTATTTAATTTGTGAAAATATCATCCCTATTGCCAAAAGCAGTTGTAAGGACTGAAATAGTCTAGAAGCACCTGGTGTGAACTTGGCACTTAGTAAATCTCACACCCTTTTCTGAAGTTAAAAATTAGATCAATGGGGCTGAGGTTGTGGCTCAGCAGTAGAGCGCTCACCTAGCGCAGGTGAGGCACTGGGTTCGATCCTCAGCACCACATACAATTAATAAATAAAAATAAAGTTATAAAAAAATTAGATCAAGTTTGTCCACCCATAAGAAGAGGCACAGATAGATCTGGGACACTTGAAGGCAAACAAACCTTGTCAGAAAGATCTATCCTAGTAAACACCTCCAGGCTTTGTTTTCCATGGCAACGATGCTGTCTTCTCTGAGCCCAAGTACTGGGTTGGCACAAGCCTTCATTTCTGGGAAGGTGCATGACTTGGACTTCTGAGGTTTGAGGCTTTTCTGACCTGTTGAGGAACATCTTCCTCCCAAATGTAGTAAATCCGTCTGCTTTTTGCTTTACTTACAGGGAGTGGAGCTTGCTCGCTCCACACGCTGCTTCACACCTGAGGATGTCAATAGAAAAGCCTCAGTCCCAAGCAGAGGCACAGGAATGGGCGTGGATGTGTGCATGAACTTTAAGAGGCAGCCACTAGCTGACCAGAAACTCTGCTCTAGAAATGGACAGATGGAAGCTGTGGCACAGATGTGCTCATTGTGCCGACAGGACCTGCAAGATGAAGGTTCTTGGCTTCTACCATGCCAACATTTGTTCTGTAAGGACTGCTTCCAGGGCTTGATGCAGGAGCTAGGGCATATTGCCCGGGCTTATGGGACTGTCCCAGATGGTAAGTACAAAAGTACCACAAGTTCACTTCCTTCTAGAGAAAGGTTTCTTCCTATTTCATAGGAACTGAGTTTCAGATGTAGACAGAATCAGAATTTAAATGCCCAAGAGACACTCACTGCTGAAAGCAACTCTTTAGGGAATCTGTGAGACAAAGCAATCCTCTGATGCCTAATATATCTGTTTTGTAAACTGGGAACTTTTCATCTTTGGGATTTCCTTAAATTGGTGGTAGACTAAGAATCCCGAGAAAGTTTTAACCCAGGAGTAGTTACTTTCCATAGAGTAGCCAAGGTTTGACTGACTCCCTAGATGGAAAGGATGTGCCCTGGCTCACTAAAACTCCAAGGCAGAGGGAGAACAGCTGGACTTCTAGTTTAGTCAGGAACAGAGTTTGAACAGAATCACACTGACTAGTGAACCATTCAGTATTTAAGCGGCTGCCCAGCATGGGGGAGCCTGTGTCATACTCCTGAATGTCAAGTTTCCTAGGAAACAATCTGAATTGAGAACTGTGAAGTCCTTAGAGACTAGAAGTAGGCTCCTTCATTTTAGTATTCTAGCACAGGGCACCTAACAGAGGAACAGTGTTTGTTGAATGAAATTGTACAGTGAGAAAGTCAAATGAATGGAAACATTTAGAAACATCATATTTGATGGTTTTCATTTGTTTTATTCTCTGCAATATTTCCAAAGTGATTTGTAGCTCAGATCTAGCTTTATTTGAGGCTCTGCCATGAAGAGTGAGTTTTAAATCTGGATTTTGAGCCTTCTGAACCTGTGGGCAAGCAACCTAACCTCTCTGAGACTGCTGAGAGTTTGGAGCATAGAAAAAATATAGTCTATTTTGATTTTTAAAATTAAAATGTAGCTGGGCATGGTGGTGCATGCCTGTAATCCCAGCAACTCAGGAGGCCTGAGGCAGGAGGATTGCAAGTTTGAGGTCAGCCTCAGCAACTTAGCAAGACCTGTCTCAAAGTAAAAAATGAAAAAAGGGATAGGGATGTAGCTCAGTAGTAAAGTGCCCCTAGGTTCAATCCCCAATACCAAACAAAACAAAACACAACAAAACAAAAACAAAAGTAAATTAATATATGATTTTTAAACTCATAATTGAAATTTCATTCTTCATCAAGCTTTTAATTTTAAGTTACAAATCTTATAAGTGGAATAAATTTTAACAATGACTTTTAAAGGAGCTATAATTAATATTTAAAAGCTGAGCACATTGGCGCAGGCCTGTAATCCCAGCACTTTGGGAGGCTGAGACAGGGAGAATTGCAAGTTCAAAGCCAGCCTCAGCAAGGGCGAGGTGCTAAGCAACTCAGTGAGACCCTGTCTCTACATAAAACATAAAATAGGGCTGGGAATGTGGCTTAGTGGTTGAGTACCCCTGAGTTCAATCCCTGGCACCAAAAAAAAAAATTAAACTTATTTATAAACTTTGTTAATATTTACTTTTGTAAATTAAATGTATTTCTTTTTCTTTTTAAGTACTTCAATTATCTGTAAAACAGGCATTCCTAATTACTTAAAGAACTCTTGGAAATACAGGAAATTTATAAATATAGTGAATATTAAATATGCCTTAACAGTGCTTGCACTGTTGGGTAAATATCAAGCATATATATTAAGGACTCCTATAACTTAACAACAACAAAAAAATCTGATTAAAAAACAAGCAAAGGCCTTAAATAAACATTTTTCCAAAGAAGATATATAAATGGCCAATAAGCACATGAAAAAAATGTTCAACATCACTAATCATTAGGGAAATCCAAATCCAAACCTTAGGAAGATACTACCACATGCTCATTAAGCATGTCTGTTAAACAAACAAAAAGCAAGAAAGACCTAGATAATACCAAGTTTTGGCAAAGATACAGAATAATTGAAATCCTTGTGTTCTGTTGGAATAGAAATTAGTGCAGCTGCTATGAAAAATAATACAGTAGTTCCTCAGAAAATTAAAAATAGAATTACCATATGATCCAGCAATTAAATTTCTGGTTATATATCCAAAAGGATTTAGAGCAGGAACTTGAAGAGGTATTTGTATACCCATGCTCATAGCAGCATTTGCAGTAGCCACAAGGTAGATGCACCCCAAATGTCCACCAACAGATTAATGGATAAACAAAATGCTGTATATCCATATAATAGAATACTAGTTAGTCTTACTTAATAAGGAAGAAATTTCTGATGTGTTCTGTGACATGGATGAACCTTGAATACATTACACTAAATGAAATAAACCAATCACAAAAGAACAAGTACTATGTGATTCTAGTTACATGAAGTCTTAGAGTAGTCAAATTCATAGAAACAAAATAGAGTGGAGGTTGCCAGGGTATGGGGGAAATGGAGAGTGACTATTTAATAGTATAAGTATCAGTTTTGCATTTATTGATTGATGGATGGATGGATGGATAGATAGATGGATGGATGGATTGTACTGGGGACTGAACCCAGACCACTCAACCACTGAGCTATATCCCCAGCCCTTTTTATTTATTATTTTGAGACAGGGTCTTGCTCAGTTGCTGAGCCTGGCCCCAAACTTGTGATCCTCCTGCCTCCACCTCCTGAATCATTGGGATCACAGGTGTATACCACTGCTCCTGGACCTGGCTTTGTCCATTTTTCAATGGGGTCTTTGTTGGTGTTGAATTGTACAGGTTTATTATTTATTCTGAGTATCAATCCCTTATCAGATATATGATTCACAAATATTTTCTCCCATTCAGTGGGTTGCTTTTTATTTTGTTGATGCACTAAAGTTTTATTTATTTACTTTTTATTTTGTGGTGCTGGGGATCAAATGCAGGGCCTCACACATGCTAGGCAAGCATTACCATGAGCTACGTTCTTAGCCCCAAGCTTTTAATTTTGATGAAGTCTGAATTTACCTATTTTTTGTTTTGTTGCCTATGCTTCTGGTCTCATATCTGAGAAATCATTGCCAAATACAAAGTCATGATGTTTTCTTCTGAGAGTTTTATTATAGTTTTAGCTCTTAGATCTTTGATCTCACTTAAGATTTTTGTTTGTTTTGTGGTGCTGAGGATTGAACCCAGAGCCTTGTGTTTGCTAGACAAGCACTCTACCACTGAACTATATCCCTAGCTCTCAATTAATATTTTTAATGTGAACTAATTGTATGTGTCTCAAGACTTCAACTCTAATGTTAGAACATTAAATTCATATGAATGGCAATTATTAGAATTATAGTGTTTGTTGCCAAGGTATTCTATGTGCAATGGAGAATAAAAGCATAAGCTCTGCCAGGCATGGTAGCACACTCCTGTAATCCCAGCGACTTGCAAGTCTGAGGCAGGAGGATTGCAAGTTTGACACCAGCCTCAGCAATTTAGTGAGGCCCTACGCAAGATCCTGTCTCAAAATACAAAACAAAAAGTTCTGGGTTTAATCCCTAGTACTGAAAAAAGAAAGAAAAAAAAAGGATTTAAAAGTATACACTTTGGTGTCAAGCATTTGAGTGTCAGTACTGATCTGCCTGCCACTTAATAGCTGAGCAACTTACTTCATTTGTTAGTGCTCTAGGTTTTTATTATTATTATTATTTGCCTGTAAAATAAGGTTGATAGTAGTAGTAACTAATTCATAGGAATGTTATAAGATTAAATGAGAAGATATACATAAATAAAGCATTCTGTAATATGCCTACTATGTAGTAAGAGTCTAAGAAATGTAAGAAATGATGTTATTTAGAACTTGTGAAACTATGATATGGACACAAACAAATATACCAAAAACATGTTAGGTATAAACATGATTGATTTGGAACCAGAGAAGCAGTTTAATGTGTATGACAGTCTTCATTATGCTTTATAGTCTAGCTAGGCCATTGCTACCTCCGCATTTGCATTTATAGATGAACAGTGGAATAAGATTCCTCTTTATTGCTTGGAGTCATAGTAATCTGTGCATTATAGTATTTGTTGGTTTTCGTGTTTGTCTCCCACACAGGTATTTATTGACTGCTATGTGCCAGGGCCTATGGCATTTAAGGTACAGAAATGAAAAGACAAGAGCTCATATTCTAATAAAGATAGATAAGTAAACAGATTGTTTAAAGTTCTGTCAAAGGAACAATAACTCTGGGACCGCTGGGTATCAGTTGCTCAATGAATATTTTCTGAAGGACTGAACACATGGTACCCCAATGAGCTGTCTGATGCAAGTCAGCGTTGTCACCTTTCTATGGCAAGTTTAGTGAGATACCTAATACTTGGTTTGTAGTTTGAGAAGCCATCCTTGTGGGTCTGATTCTTTGGAAAGAGCTTTCAGTGGTGCTACTTTATCCAGCAGAATAGGAGCATAGACTTTCCCAAAAAGGTTTATCCTCTTTATGCCATTATGGGATTTTTAAAAGTAAAATGTGGAATCAGGTAGAGGGATGGTAGGTAGATGGATAGAGACTGAGGAATAAATCAGTTTTCTAGCATCTAGCCAGATGATGCTATATTGCATAAGGATGAATCTATTTTCTTTTTCTTTCTTTCTTTTTTTTTTTTTTTTTGGTACTGAGGATTGAACTCAGGGCACTTGACCACTGAGCCACATCCCCAGCCCTATTTTGTGTTGTATGTAGAGACAGGGTCTCACTGAGTTGCTTAGTGCCTCGCCATTGCTGAGGCTGGCTTTGAACTCGCGATAGGATGAATCTATTTTCATAAATCTATTTCTCCTGGTTAAATGGAAGCGGGGCTTTGTCTGAATTCAGGGTCCGTCCAGCTGGTTTTCAACTCTGATCCTTCAAGGTCTATACTGTGCATTGGGATTCAGAACTGAGGGGATGGCCTAAGGTATCTTCTCATTCAATTGGACTGTGCCTTCCATTTCTATCACCCGACATAGAACATGATATAGAACAGGGACTGAAGTGAATTTTGCCAATATGGGAGGCTTTTTTTTTTTCCACTTGTGACATTGTCCCTTTTCGTTCTTTAATGTGGAGGTACAAAACACAATTATCACTGGGCTAAAGGTAACACATGCCTGTAATCCCAGTGACTTAGAGGCTGAGGCAGGAGGATTGCAAGTTCAAGGCCAGCCTCAGCAACTTAGTGAGGCCATGTCTCAAAATAAAAATAAAAAGGCCTGGAGGTGAAACTCAGTGGTAAAATGCCACTTGTTTAATCCCCAGTACAGCCAAAATAAACAAAACCACACACAATTAATTATCTAGTACTTACTATACTGTGCACTTGTTCCTGTGTTATCTTTTTAAACTTCACAGTAGCCTATAAGGTAGGTGTTATCATTCTTATTTATAGATGAAAAACTTGAGGACCAGGAAATTTATGGGTTAAGTTCTAACGACTAGGGAGTATCAGGTCAGGTGAAACTCAAGTTGTCATCTACATTATAGCACTTTGCTCAGGAGGAGAGTCCACAGCCACCTAAAATCACTGACCTAATGGGAGTCCCAATGGAAAATTTCTGAGGAAAGAGCAAATCTTGCATCCTGAACTATCAAATGCAATTTTTTAAATTTATTTTTTTAATTAAGAAATTTTTAACTGATAGATAAAATTGTCTGTATTTACCATGTACAGCATGATGTTTTGTAGTCCAGATACCTTCTGTAATGACTAAATCCAGCTGATTAACCTGTAAATCATCTCACATTGTTATTTTATGGTCAGAACACTTTATATCCACTCTTTTTGCATTTTCAAGAATACAGTATATAAGTAACTACAGTCACCATGCTGTACAATACATATCTTTAACTTCTCTTACCTAGCTGAAATTTTGTATTCCTTGGCCAACAACTACCAACCTCCTCTCCACCTTAGCCCCTGGTAACCACCCTCTACTCTCTACTTCTATGAAATCAACATTTTTTAGATTCCACATGAGTGAGATTATGTAATATTTGTCTTTCTGTGCCAGGCTTATTTCACTTAACATCATGTTTATTCATGTTTCCCAAATGATGGATTTTCCTTTTGTTCAAGGATGAATAGTATTCCATATAACACATTTCTTTATCCATTATTCACTAGATTGATTCCATATTGTGGCCATTATGAATAATGTTGCAGTAAACACAGGAGTGCATATTATTTCTTCATCATACTGATTGCATTTCCTTTGGATATATACCCAGTAATGCAACTGCTGGATCAAGTGTACATCTTTAAATTAATACAGCTACAGCCTAGCTGAGATTCTCCCAAGCAACTCCAGAATACTAAGAAAATGGGTCTATATTACATCTGAGGTTTTGAGGAGACCAGTTGGGCAACATCTTTAAAAGCTGGTGATGGAGACCAGAGTAAAGGTTGGAGTGTGCTGAGTACAGTGGCTTAGCACTGCAGTGGGATGACTGGAGCTGCAGGCTCTGTGGGATATTGGAAATGGAGCTCCTCAGACAATGAGAATATCTTCTCAGGGATGTAGATTGTTTTCTACTTAAGGTGATTCAGCTTTTAATTTTTTGACTTTATGATTGTGTGAAAGAATGCCACGTAATCATTTCGTTTTTCACTTTTAGTACAGTAGTCAATAAATTACAAGGAAAACTTCAATACTTTATTATAAAATAGTATTTGTGTTAGGTGATTTTGTCCAACTATAGGCTAATTTCAATGCTCTGAGTACATTTAAGGTAGGCATGGATAAGCTATGATGTTTGGTAGGTTAGATGGATTAAATAGTTTTTCAGTTTATGATATTTTCAATTTATGATGGACTCATTAGCACATAACTCCATTATAAATTAAGAAGCATCTGTGTTTCCTTTTAAGCCTAATTGAAAATGGTCCCCATGTCAAAGTCCGAGTTGACCACGGAATACCAAAGTGGTACTTTAAATAATTGTAGCAAACTCTGAAGGGAGTCAGCATACCCGAAACATTTACCATGTGCTGGCTCGTCTTCAAGATTCTCAGGATTCCTATAGTTGTATTTGTTGTTTGGGGGTAGGTGGAAATTAATTGGATATTTTCTTCCCCATGTGAGTAAAAGGATCATTTTTTTTTAAAGCAACTAAATAATGCTGGGCATGATGGTGATGCCTGTAATCTCAGTGACTTGGGAAGCTGAGGAAGGAGGATTTTAAGTTCAAGGCCAGCCTCAGCAATTTAGTGATACCCTAGGCAACTTAACCAGATGCTGTCTCAAAATACAAAAATTTAAAAAAAGGACTGGGGATAGCTCAGTGGTAGTACATTTCTGGGTACAATCCCCAGTACCAAAAAAAAGCAACTAAATAACAAATTGTGTGGTTGAGAGACCTTGATTCTCAAATACAAATTTCAGAATCTACCTGTTTAAAATTTTGCTTTTCCCATTTTCAAAGTGGGAGTTCCAATCAAGATGTGGGAAGAACAGTGGTCTGAATGTCAGCTCTAGGGCTCATCTGAACTCGAGTATGAATTGACTGGGCAATTCCAGACCCTCTCTGGTATTCAGGGTTGAATTTGATTAACTCTGAGAACATCAAATAACTACCACAGTTCCATGCTTCCTGAAGCTAGTTAAGGGTGACAGCATATTTCTTATACACTGTAATGCTAAAAGGGGGAGAAATCACTGTCCCTTGGTGGGCAGGCCTTGGGGGTTTGGGGAAGATCCAAAGAGAGGGAAATGATGCAAGATGCTACAACCTTAAAGTCAGAGTGGGAAATGATTTTTATCTTAATGAGCAGCTCAGCTGAAGGGGCTCTAATGGCCTTTGGTGAGACTGAGAGGCAGGGGCTAAGATCTCAGCCACAGGAGTTTGGGAGGCAGGTGACTGCTGTTTGCTTACTCAAGGTGCCGAACAGTATGTCCAGCCTTCTGGGGTCTGTTGCAGGCAGTGACCCAAGTCTCCCAGGTAGGGGGTAGGCTGCTGAGCTGGGTGTGTGGCAGGTGCAGAAGCTGGAGCTGCAGAGCCCTATCAGTGGGGTGGCTTTTTAGTTCATGAACAGTTTCCTCACCTTAATTGGCTCTCTAGGGTCTTAGGAGTAGCACTGGCACCTCTGAACAGTACCTGTTACTGGGAGAACAATTCCCCTGGTACTGGGAAGGAGGCAGGTTGCATTGGGGGGATGTGCTTGCTGTGCTAGTACTGACTAGGAAGCTATGGTTGGAACAGATTTGCAGATGGAAGGGAATTCAGGGTTCCTATGATTGCTGGGCATGGTGGCAGTCACCTGTAACTCCAGCAACTTGGGAGGCTGAGGCAGGAGAATCACAAGTTAAAGGCCAGCCTGAACAAATAAGTAAGACTCTTATTTGAGTCTAAAAATTTAAAAAAATTTTTTTTGAAGGACTGGGGATATAACTCAGTGGTAAAATGCCCCTGAATTAAATCCTCAGTACCACAAAAACAAGCTTCCTATTATTGATGGACAGGGTCCTGGAGGAGCTTTTTGTCACTGGAACTCTCTCATCCAAGGGGGCGTGAGTGAGTGCTGTGGAGGCCTGAGAACAGGGAAAGAAAGCCCTTATAGTTTGTCTCCAATTGCTCACTTTATAGATGGGGTATCAGGAGCCCAGAAAAAGCCAAGATCCTGCTGAAGATCACATAATTGTTCATTTGCAGAGCCAGGAAAAAAGTCTAGTTGTCTTGCCTGGCAGTCCAGGGTTTGCTTGGGCTTTTAAGTTGTAAAAACTGCAGACCTAGAGTAATGCTGCACTAGGTTCTTCCCCCATTGTCTCTCTTCCCAGGCCCAGTTGGAAATGGGGTCATTGGCTTTGCATGGAGTATATCAGTATATCAATTTTTGGACTGACTCTTGAGATTTAGGGTGAAAGGAGGAAGAGGTACTATCTGGGTCAGTGACTAGCAAATGAGATGAGCCCCTCCTTTTATCTATATCTTCTAACATTCCACTCTGGGTATTTTCTTGGCATGAAAAGCCTGTGTCACAGTTAAGCGGTTCCTAGGCTTATGGGTTCTGAAGGCTGTGAAACATATGTTCATCTCCAGCCTCATCCAGTCACCTGACTTTCATGTTCAGTTTATGACTTTTTATTCAGATCAGCTGCCGCTTAGTCCCCTGGATACTTCTGGTTGACCTCAGCTTATTCTGTATTCCTTCCTATAGTGGTATTTTTTTCTGATCTCATTGTACCTATTGCCATTCTGAGTTATGCTCCCAAATTCTGTAGCTTCAACCCTGATGATTCTCTCTGACTCTGGGCCTACATTTTAGCTATGTAAAGCCTCCCAGTGGCTTCCCATTCAGAATAGAAACTTAGTACCTTCAAGGCTCTTCCCAATGGGGACTCAATTTAATTTTACAGCCTCATTTCTTACCATTTCTCTACATGTTTTAGCCTTACCAATATTCCCCTAAAGAGGCCCTCCATTTTGACATTTGTAATCTTCTGTTTATAATATTCCCTCTTTCTGAGTTCCCTTTCCTTATAACATCCTACCTAATTTAAAGGTCCAGCTCAAATGTGAACTAGTTATCAGAACTAGGGCTCAGGGCTGGAGTTATGGCGCAGTGGTAGCATGCTCGCCTAGCATGCGTGAGGCACTGGGTTCAATCCTCAGCACCACATAAAAATAAAATAAAGATATTCTGTCCACCTACAAATAAAAAATAAATATTAAAAAAAAAAAAGAACTAGGGCTCACAGGAATTGGAGTGACCTTGGGAACAAACAGGACCCCCATAATCATAATTGAGTCCCAAAGGGTAAGGCTAGAACAATTTAAGGAGCTGTTGCTTTAGGGTAGGTATGGGTAAGTTTTTTGTATAAAAGGGCAAATAATAAATGTTTATTTCTTTGCTGGACATAAAGTTTGTCACAACTACTCAATTCTGCCCTTATAGCACAAAAGCAGCCATCAACAACATAGAAATGAATAGCATGATTATGTTCCAATAATGGTTTCATAACCATGTTCTGTAATGGCAAAAACAGGTAGGCTGTAGTTTTTTGACCTGTTTTAGGCACTGGGGAAATTGGGTGAGTTTGAACCTGTGGGTGTCATCAAGTAAGAATAACCAGACAGAAAATAGAAAAATATGGAAGGATAAGATGGGATTTGGCAACTGCCCTTTTCCTCCTCCACCTGTTTCTGTTCATGAGAGATTATCCACTTGACTCAACACACCACCACTGCCCCCAACATCCAGTTTTGGTCATGTCCTAACAGTTCTTTCTCTCTCTCTTTTTTTTTAATTTGATACCTGGGATTGAACCCAGGAGCACTTAACCACTGAGCCACATCCTGAGTCCTTTTTGTATTTTATTTTGAGACAGGGTCTCAGTTGCTTAGGGCCTTGCTAAATTGCTGAGGCTGGCTTTGAACTCACAATCCTCTTGCCTCAGTCTCCTAAGCCGCTGGTGTTACAGGCATGTGTCATCAAGCCCAGCTCTACCAGTTCTCTTTAAAATGACTCTTCTGTCCCTTTTTTTCCACTTCTGCCTTCATTGAGGATTTCATTAGGACAAGCCTCCTTTCTGACCTCCCTGCTTCGAGTTCATCATGAAAATCAGTTGTAAAACCTAGCTCAGTCATGCTTTAGAATCTTTTTGCCTTTTCTTTTAAGTATAAAGGGCAGGCTCCTTAGTTTAGCATTCAGAGCCCTTCAGGAGCTTACTCTCCTGCCAGTGTCACCAAGTTCATTTCCTGCTGCTCTCCCTCATTCATATTGCTCTGCTTTTGTAATTATCCAGTTCTTGTAGTCTTGCTCCATCCTAATGTCTTTCCCCTAACTCGACCCTGTTTTTCCTTCCCTTTTTCCTCTCTGCTTGTGTGTGACTTTATCTCTCTGGGGGATAGAGTTAGCTGCCAAGGGACACCTTCCAGGACCATTGTGCATCAGAAATATGTGTCTTCTCCATCTGAAGTCCTAATTCTCTGCTTGTGACGGACAACTGGTCACTATAGCAACTGACTATGACGTCACAGGATAAGGACTTCAGGTGAAGTGGCAGGAGCCAGGTGAGTGAATAGGAAGGAGAGAGATTTTAATGTCTGACGAAGCCTACCCCCCACCATCCTTCAGTGCTGGGGGCATAGAGGGCTCTCGGGCTCCTGCTGTTTTTTAAAATGATGCGGTGAGAGTGTGTGCCTGGCATCTGCGTGCTGCAGCAGTGTGGGGCTGACAGAGTGTGTCAACTTGAGCTCTGGCTGTGCAGGCACCGCTGCTGCGTGAGCCTGTTATTCCATTCTGGATTGCTATTTTGATACCCAGATTGCATCATTCTTCCTACGTATAAACAGGGGGTCCCCAGGGCCCTGCAGCTACTCACTTCTCCACCAACACTGTTGTTGTGATGAGCTCTATTTAAATGAGCTGCCGGATCGGGGCAGGTTCCAGCCACACATGAGCACTGTCATTTTGGGGAACATGGAGGGCTGAAGGATTTTTGGATCGAGTCCTAAAAGGCTGAGAGTGATGGCCTCCCGAGCTGTGCAGAGGGCGACAGAGCTAGTTCCTGAAAGTTGAAAATCTCGTTTTCTTCCTTCTGAGCTTCTATTCCAAGGCACCCAGAGGATTAGGAAGGAGATGCAGCTAGGAAGAGAGTCGCCTCTTTGAGGTCTCCCTCTTGCTGTTCAGTTTGGGAAAATTGCTGCAGAGGCTTCGAGATAAACAGGAACAGGAGGAGTCAACCAAGCTCTCTCTTGCAGGAGCATCTCAGGTGAGCTAGAGAAATGCAGCCCTGGCTGAAGATGCATCAGAGCAGTTCCAGGCTGCTCCCCCTACCCCACCCAGAACCCAGCTCCCTGAGGCTTAGGCCCTGCAGCCTTGCTGGCTTCAGCATGCAGGGTGGGTTCTCCTGGGTTCCTGGCAAGCACCATCCTCTGGGACCTGTGGTGGTCTTACCTGTCGCTCCTCTGACTTCTCTCCTCTGACTTCTCGCGAAGGTGTTGCTCTAATTACAGGGCAGCAGGGTGACAGGTAAGCCTGCAGGTAGCCAGGGGCAAAATTGGCAATCATCTTAGGGGTGTCTTGGATTAAAGTCTGTCTTTCTAGCAGGAACTGAGCATCTGAGGAGTGGGTGCAGCGTGTTTCTTGAAGGTGATACTGCTGTGAATTATGGGTTAGAGGATCACTTCAGGTGCTTGTGTTAGGGGCCTTACCTGATGCATACTGGGGCTGTCTGGAGTGGGAGGGCATGAGTGGTCAGTGAGGATGACCAACTTGCCTGAGCATGCAACTAGAGTGTTCACCTGGCTTAGTGCCTGGTAGGGGCACAGTGTCTTACCTGTGGCTACAGAGGGAATCAAGGGCTATTCAGTGATTCACGATAACCCCTATGTTTTACAAGGGCTATGTGAGTTTTAGCTAAGTGTTTGCCTCTCTCAGGGCCTCCATGTCACTCTTCATGTGGTAGGGGATAGGCTAGATGTACAGTGAAGATCTGTTCAGCTTTCATTCTACATGTGGCTACATGGGAGAGGAGTATCAGGCTGCTCTAGAATATCCCACTGTTCTGTCAGAGTCAGATTGTAGGCCCCTGCGGCAAAGTTGCATGGATCCCCTGGACAAGAGCTGAGGAATGAAAGGCTTCCCAACCCTTAGCACTGGGTTCAGGCTTCTGCATCTGGCATATTTGTGCTTACCTGGTAGCCTAAGCTGACCCAATGCCAGCTTTCTGAGGCCTCTTTAGGACTTTTTTCTCACTCCAGTCCTCTGGTACCCAGATTGCTTTGGCCCTGCCACTCATGTCTGAAGGGTAGAATATCCAGGCTAGGCCTCCCTTCCTAGCTGCCTCACTAAATCCTAGGCTCGGCACATTGTCTAGGCCCCGATCATATTGCCAAAGCTCAGGCCACACCCTTAGCCTGGGCCCTTTAGTTAAGGTGTAGGTCAAGGGATTCAAAATGTATTTTCCAATTCAGTGCCAATCCCCAGGGTATCTGGGTATCAGGACATTTTTCTGTCTATTGGGAATCTGCCTTTTTCTCTGCCAAAGGGGAAATCCATCACAGCTACATTCATAGTTTTTCTGAACTTTCTGCCTTTTTCATCTTCATGATATAGGGGACAGAGCTACCAGGGAAAGAAAGCACTCTAAGGTGCTGGTCCCCAAACTTGGTTATCAATTGCAATCACTTGGGGAATTAAAAAAAAATACTGATGACTAGACCACCTCCTCAAATTCTTATTTAATTAGTATGGGATTTGTCTCTGTGTATGTGTGTGTGTGCGCGCACACGCGTGCGTGCACTCATGTGTACACATATCTGAGTGGTGCTGGGGATTAGATCTGAGGCCTCTTATATACGAGCCAAGTGCTCTGCACTCTGACATTGAGTATATCTCCAGTCACTACATCTGGATGTTTAAAAGCTCCATTTATGTTTCAAATTTATAGCAAAATTTGAGAACCACTGCTTTATTGAATGAACCTACCTCCAGATCTATTTGCTCTAAGGCAGAAAACCTCCATTTCACTTGATTTTTCTCAAAGGTTGTATTTCTTAAAACTTTAAGCACAACTCCCGACTCCTTTTGAATTCCCAGAGTCCAGAGCTGGGTCCAGGTCATTATTATAGTTGGAATATTATTATAGAATATTTTATTTATAATCATTTACCTAGTTAATTAAATTATCATGTTTATATACAACTTGATTAGAGGGGAGAATAACATAGTGGAAAGGGCATGATTTTTAGAGACAGATGGACTTGGGTTCCAATCTGTTCTGCCTCTACCTTGTATGATCTTTTTTTTTTTTGGTACTGGGGATTGAACTCAGGGGCACTAGATCATTGAGCCACATCCCCAGCCCTCTTTTGTATTTCATTTAGAGACACAATCTTGCTGAGTTGCTTAGTGGCTGGCTTTGAACTCACGACCTTCCTGCCTCAGCCTCCTGAGCCGCTGGGATTATAAGCATTCGCCACCATGCCTGGCCTTCTATGATCTTTGAAAGGTGACAACTTCTTAAAGCCTCCAACTGTAAAATGGAGATAATGCCTATTTCCCAAAGATAATTTGATGATTAAATGAGATAACAAATGTACAGAAAGTAATGGTAAACAGATGAAAATTTGTCCCACTTCTCCTTGGAACCAGAAGTTTTCACTCTAATGATTGATGAACTAAATGACCTTGGCTTTCAGAACTGTTCTCCCATGCCCCTAGGTCCCCAGGAGGATTTCTGGTGCCTATAACTTCCTCATTCTAGAAGTAGAAGCTCCATTTCTCTGGGAGAATCAGGTGGCCTTGGGGTCCTAGCTCTCAGGACTGATGTTCCTGTGTATGAAATAAAAGCTCAAGCCTGTTTATTGAATAATTCAAATAGAAATGAGAACTGTTACAAATAATATTTTATGTATAGTGTGATTTAAATATGTATCAATAATTGAATTAACAATAAATATAAGTACATGTTTGGTACAAGGACTCTCCATCTCTGCTCTCTGCTGCAGCAGCACCCCTTCAGAAGGATGGTCTTTTACATTCAGGCCTCCTCTCAGCCCCACGCCTGTCCCCAGAGTATCTTACAAAGATGATAGGTTATCAGGTTATCACTTGGCTGGCTGTCCATTCTCATGTTGCTCAGAGGAATATTTTGGAAGCCTTGCTATAGTAGGCAAAGAGTTGAATAAACTGTATTCTAATGGTAATTGTGGATTAGTTCTGTATGTGGAATATGAACAGGTAGTTAAAATGCGATGTGATACTTGTTATACTAGCAGGATGTCCAAGGTACTATGAAAACCCATAAGAGAAACTAATTAACTCATTCTGGGGGAGATAAACTCTGCTTCTTGAAAGTGGAACATTTGAACAGGTTTGAAAGGATGGATAGGAGTTTATCTGTATAGAAGGGGAACAAGAAAGTTTTTCAGGGAGAGGAAATACCATTTTCACAGTCATGCAAAAATTTGGTCTGTTCAGGAGATGGCAGAAAAACGTGGTGTGGGGAAAACATAGTGTTCATGGCAGATGGCTAGAGATGATACTAGAAGAAAAAAAGCCCAATTTGAAAAGGTACTTGAATGCCAGACTGAGGATTTTGGCTTTAAGGCCACTACAAGAGGATGTGTGGTAAGGCCTTGTCTGATTCAGTTCTTTCTCTTTTTTCATCCTTCTCCCAACCCTGGTACTGGGTTTGGTTGAATCCAATGGCACTCTGTTGTTGAGCTACATCCTAGCCTTTTTTATTTTTTAATTTGAGATAGGGTCTCACTAAATCGGAGAGGCTAGCCTGGAACTTGCTGTCCTCCTGTCGCAGCCTCCCTAGTTCCTGAGATTATATGTGTGTGCCACTGTGCTTGGCTTCATTCTGTTAATGAGGCTATGTTACTGTGATGAATGCTTGGACATCTGGTACCAGGGAATTAGAAGTTTTGGGGAGATCATTTTTGACAATTAGAGCAGTATTTCTGTCTGATAAGTAGAAGAGGGTCTCCTCCGGGCAAGCCAAGTGGAAGCCACCTGATTGCCTGAATGATGTCACCTGTGAAGAGCATCCTTCTCTAACTCTGGCCATAGTTCTTGACCAGCGAGAAAATACCCAGGAAATTCCAGATGCAATTTCTGTAATTAATATTCATGACTCTGCAAAGACTAGGGGAGTTTTTCTTTTGCAGGGAGGAAAGAATATTGAATTGTAATTTAAATGATTTTGTGGAATTCGATTTTTCCAGATTATAACATTTAGCTTTTGCTGCACAATAAGCCACTCTAAAACTTGATGGTTAAAGCAACTGAACTTTATTGAATTTATGATTCTATAGGTTGATAATCTGGGCTTGGATTCTCTGGTGGTTGTTCTGGGGTGGACTGGACTTGGCTAATCTTGACTGTACTTATTCCTGTGTCTACGTTCAACCAGTAGGTCACTTGGGGCTAACTGGTTTAGGATGGCTTCAGAGGGGTGTGAGACAATGAAGGCCTCTTTCTGTATGGTCTCTCACTCATCTTCCAACAGTCTAATCCCTGCATTAGATTTTTCACATGGCAGTCTTAGAGTTAGTTCTAAAGCAAGAGCAGAACCACATAAAGCCCCTAAATTGCCAATTTTGTTGCAATTCATTGGTCAAAGCAAGTCACAGGACCAGCCTAGATTCAAAGGGTGGAATCAAACTACTTTTTGATTAAGGAAATAGATGCAAGGAGGGGGATAATTTGTGGCCAATTTTTCAATCTGTTACTCAAGATTTTCTGTATTTTATCACCAGGAAGTGTTGTTAGTTGAGGCTATTGCTCTGCTGTGAATGGAATCTTTTGAATTCGGAGGTAACATCCATAGAGGTCTATGTGTCTTTCTTCCTTCCTTCCTTCCCTTCCTTCCCTTCCTTTCCTTCCTTTCCTTCCTTTCTTTTCTTTTCTTTTCTTATTGTGGTATTGGGGATTGAACCTAGAGGTGTTCTACCACTAAGCCATACCCCAGCCCTTTTTAATTTTAGTTTGAGACAGGGTCTTGCTAAATTACTGAATCTGGCTTTGAACTTCCTCCTGCCTCAGCCTCCCGAGTCTCTGAGATTACAGGTGTGTGCCACTGTGCCCAGTTGGATTATGTGTTTTCTTAAGTTTTATGTAATTTAATTCTCATAGCAATGCTTATTTTTCCTTTCCATTTTATGAACAGGCACAGGGGAGTTAAGTGAGATTAGATGATTTGCCTAAGGTCATTGGATGGTTAAATCTGGTATTTGGGTTTATATTTGTCTAACTGTAAATTTAGACAAATTGTACTGTTCACTTCTATGTTGATGAGATGAAGCACAGAAGATTGGTGGCACTGCTGCAATTACTGCCATAGCCAGCCCCTTTCTGGGCCATTCTCATGGCCCAGGTACCTTGCCCTAGTTGGGTAGGTCATTTCCTCATTCCTAGTTGGCTGACTGTTTTTGGGGTGAGCCTGAAAAGTCACTGTAGTCTCCAGAGTGTCAGTCTCATGCCACTTATATAGTTCAGAAGTGCACTTTGTGGAAGAATATGTTAGAGACTGTTGCATTTTTCTGGGGAGAGAAAGTAAGTCAAACTGTTCATTCAAACTGTAAGTAAACTGTATACACACACACACACACGTATATATACATACACACACACATATACACACATATATATGGCTGGGATATGGGATGTGGAATGAGGAAGAGAACAGCAGGAAGGTACCTGATTATTAGAAGCAGAGCAGGATTGGGTTTATAGTAGCATGGTTCATTCTGCTACATGAGGGAAGGAGATAGCAACAGGTAAAAAAGGAATGCGAGAAGACCAGATGGTCTGAAGGGAAGGCCTTTGGTAGGATGGTCATGTTCAAAATACCTACATGATAACAGCAACCTATGTCATCACATGCAGCTCATTTTGGCCTAAGTGGTTATTTTCACATATCTTGGTGCTCTATACCTGAGAGTCTCTGTCTAGGCCTTATGTATAATCTGTTATGTTGCCCTGACTCTGTTGTCATTCTTTCCCCTTAGAGCTCATCTCCTGTCCTGGATGTAAGCGAGTGTATCTTACCAGGGATGTAACTGAACATTTTTTTCTACAGTACTTTCCTACTGGGCACCCCAAAATGGCCAGGGTAAGTCAGGACAAGGAAATAAACAGCCGATCCTTTTCAGATTTGTGAAGCTTCTGTCCATAAGTCTTTCCACCCATCACTCTGATTACCTCCTCCACTGATTTTTCTAATCATCCATCCATCCGTTCATCCATCCATTCATCCATTTATCTTAAAGTAAAGAAAAAATTTTTGAGCTGGGAGAAGCAAAGCAGGAATTTTTTATTAGGTGGAAATTATAGGTGTGTGTATATACATGTGAATGCTTTTAGTGGAAGGTGAATATATTTTAAGGTACATTAAGTATTGCTTAATTCATCTAGGTGTTTTCCTCTCTCTTCCAGCTCTTACTGAAAAATATAAGTGCAGGGCTTTTATTTCTACCCTCACCCCCCAAGTTGAACGTTACACACCAGCCTAGATTTAATGGGCCCATTAATCTTGCCTGTGTTTAACAACTATCACTTTTCCCCCTAGTTTCTAAATTTCACATCACTTACTGACTGGTACTCCTTCTGTTCCTCTTTCCACTGGGGTATCTTTACCACTATATTTATTCATTCAATAGTTTACTTACCTATTCCTGTGTCTGATTCTTACTGAATGTCTGTTACATGTCAGGCCCTGTGCTAAGTGCTGGGGATATAGACCCATAAGATCCATGCATTCAATTTCTAAGGAATTTATAGTTTAATTATAAAACTTTGAGAATTCATTTCAGTTTGATAGTCTGTATGACTCAGCATAGACAGGTCAAGTTTCTCCCAATCTTCTCTTTTTCTGATGTTTTACATCAACCTTAGCAAGGTATTTGCTGACCAAATGAATGAACATATGAAACCTATAGGAAGAGACTAGGTACTATCAAGCCAGACATTCCCCAGGTGTGGGAACACAGCTTTGAGTTTTTCTATATTGCTTTTTCTTGGCTATATATGGTCATCTTTCTGTATATTGCCATATCTGGGTCTTTTTCCCCTCTGAAGACAGGTTGAATGGTCTACTTTTCCTTGTTTTTTGTTTTTGGTACTGAGGACTGAACCCCGGGGTGCTTTACCACTGAACTACAGGGTCAGACTGAGACAGGGTTAGTCTTGCTAAGTTACTGAGGACCTTGCTAAGTTGCAAAGGATGGCCTTGAACTTGTGATTCTCCTGCAGCCTCTTGAGTCACTGGGTTCATAAGCATGTGCTGAAGCACAAGGCTTATTTTGGTTTTTTTTGAGACAGGGTCTTGCTATGTTGCCCAGGCTGGTCACAAACAGTTGGTCTAAAGAGATCCTTCCTCTTCAGCCTCCTGAGTGCTGGGATTACAGGCATGTGCTACCACACCCCACTGTGCTTTCCCTCTATTATAACTTTTTCCTCCCTTGTCTGCCTGGTGAACCTACATGTCATTCATTATCCAACTCAAACATTACCTCTTGGTGAAACTTTTCTGACCACTTATAGGTCAAGTTCCTGAAAACCCCCTTTTGCTTCTTTAGCACCTATCACATCTTTTTATCCAGCATTACCCATTTAATGGGCATCACCCTGCCTAGGCTGTGCATGCCTTGTGAGTAGATCCTTGGCTTATTCATCTGAGTATCCTCAGCCTCAGCACAGAACTTGTGTGAATAGCCCCTAGAGCATCCACTGTTGTGTTACAAAGGGTGCTTTGCCTCACCAGTACTGCCAGATTGCTCTCCGGTAGACTATACCCCAAATAGTAGAGGAACAGTTCTGTAAAAACCCAGTCCCTAGGACATTTGCTACATGTAGAGCAATGCAGATATGGCCAGTAATTCTACATTCTCTACTTTCAGAACTGCTCTGAGTGCAAGGAGAAGAGGGCGGCACACATCCTCTGTACCTACTGCAATCGCTGGCTGTGCAGCTCCTGCACAGAGGAGCACCGGCATGGCCCTGCCCCTGGGGGCTCACTCTTTCCCAGGGCCCAGAAGGGATCTTCAGGTACCACTCCTGCCTCTCCCCACCTGGCTCTTGCACCCTGAAGCAATAGTAAACCTTAGAATCCCTGGAGAATAGTTTTCTGGTATTATTTCCCAGCTAAGGGAGAATAAGGGTTCATTCAGAGCCTTTCCCAAAGGGAGGAAGTCTCCTTCACAGTCTAAGGGGGTAACTCATTCCAGCTTCTCTCTGCTAGGGTGGGGTTGGTAGTTGTAGATAAGATGGTGCAGACAGCATGATCTTTTTTTAAAATTAAAAAAAAAATTTAGTTGTAGATAGATACAATACCTTTATTTATTTATTTTTAATGTGGTGCTGAGATCGAACCCAGTGCCTCCCACGTGCCAGGCAAGTGCTTACCACAGAGCTACAACCCAGCCCCAAAGAGAGCATAATCTTGAATTATCACGGAAGCTAGCCAAGTTCCACCTTCTACCTCTGTTTGGAGCAGTCATGCCTCACTTCTATTTAGTGACTTGATTAACTTAGTCTGGGTCAGGGCTTGTCTTTGTCCATCCTGCACCATCTATTATAAATGATAATCTTGAAAGATTTTTCCTAAGGCCCTTGAATCATGGAAGGGGTTTTATAGTTGTCAAACCCATAGGAAACAGAGCTCTTGGCAAGGCTGAGTAGCTGGTTTCAGCTTCATGAGAGCAGAATTCTAATAAATAAAGAAGTTTAGGTTAATTTTAGAGAGTTTATTATTCTGCAGGAGATCCACATGCAGCATTAGTAAGCACCTTCCTCAGCTTCTGGCAGGTGGCAGGATGGTAGGGCTTGGTGGTACATTATTTCTGGACAGCTGAGCAAATCCAGTCAGGCTAAGCTTAAATTCTTCCTTGTCTTCTTGTCTATCATGGAGAGAAGCATCTCCCCCAATCTCTGTGTCTCTGTGGTATTTGTTGAGTGCTGAGGGCTGAGGGTTGCTCAGTGAATTTAACTGAGAAGTCTGCCACAGCAGGAGAAACCCACTTTCTCTATCTTCTCTGGCAGGAGTGAATGGTGATTCTGGGGACTTTGCTTTGTACTGTCCTCTACACACACAGGAAGTGCTTAAGCTATTCTGCGAGACCTGTGATGTGCTCACATGCCATAGTTGCCTGATGGTGGAACACAAAGAACATAGGTGAGGATTATGGGTTGCCTGAAGTGGGCTAGGGAGGACTCTGAACTCCTTACTTGTGAGGACCATGGCTCCCAAAGCATCGATATCCTCTTGCTGCCCAAGCCAACCTGCAGTCCTTGAACTGAAGTTTTTCTCTGCTCTTGTTATGGCTTCTCTGGAAAAGGTCTAAGGGGCCAAGAGCCTGCTGTGCATTTGTCCCAAGATACAATCATAGCCTCAATGGGCCTGGCTGAAACAATGCACTGTGGGGACTCCTGCTTGACTAGCATCATCAGGACAGGAGCCCAATCTTCCTCAGCTTTTTCCTTTTTCCTTTCCTTTCTCCTCCTCTAGATGCAGACATGTTGAAGAAGTTCTACAAAACCAGAGGATGCTTTTGGAAAGTGTGACTGCACAGGTGGCACATAAGAAATCCAGTCTACAGACATCTGCAAAGCAAATTGAGGACAGGTAGCACAGGCTAGTTCCTTGCCAGTCTGGAAATGCTCTGTTCCCTCACATCCTATGTCCCAGTACTAGGCAATCAGATGTAGTGTCCATGGAAAAGAAATGTGGTTAAAGAGATGTGGGCACGTTCTAGAGGCTTCAAAGCCAGTGAAGGGGTCTTTGAGTTATCACTTGGTAACTGGGGCTCGTGATAATCAGAGTGAGTCTGGGCCAAAGTATTTGCCTCATGAGCCAGCCAGAAGTGCCTGCTTGAGAACAAGTTACACAGTAGATACTGGGGAAGAGTGTGCTTATTTATTTTTGAGGTTATAACAAGTCAGTGGCTGATTGTTTTCCATATAAATCTACAAGTGACATAGAATCATTGGTATTTTACATGGGAAAATGAGTAAGAACTGAAATCTTATCACATGGGAGACACTGTGTTAGGTATCAGACATTAATTATTTTGTTTAATTCTAACAATTCTTTCAGTCAGGAATTATCTCAGTTTTACTGATGAGGAGACTGAGTTTCAGAGAGATTAGGTGATTTATCTGAGATCATACAACTAATTGACTAAGCTGGATTTGGAAGCTAGGTCTGTGGTGACTTCAAAGCCTCTGTCCTTACTTTTTAAAATAGCTTTACTGAAATATAATTTATATACCACAAAAATAACATTTAAAAGGCATAAATAATTGGTTTTTGGTGTTTCACAGAATTGTGCAATTGTATATAATAATTATCTACTTTTAGAACATTTTATCACTTTAAAAAGAAACCCCACATACGTTATTAATCATGTTCTTCTTCTCTCATCCCCCCACCTCAGTCCTCAGAAATGACTGGTCTACTTTCTCTCTCTACCCCTGTTCTTTTTACCTCATGACATTGTTTCTTGGAGTATCATCCTTTTCTAGATACCATATTATATGACATCATGCCCATTACTCATTCTCTCCATCCTGTGTCTAGTGCTGTGCCAACTGTTGAGCTGCTGGATATACCTGGATATGGACTTGAGATTTTGTCTAGAAAAAAACAAGTTAACTTTTGGTGATATGTATGTGTGGGGTGAGGTTGGGGGTCTGAGATTTGAACCCAAGGCCTCATGCATTCCAGGAAAGCACTTTACCACTGAGCTATATCCTCAGTGCCACAAGTTAATTTTTGGGCCATTGGCCCACTTAGATCAAATGGACTGGGCTTTTACAAAGGGTAGGGAGTGTAGGAAATTTTTTTTATTTGTTTGGTGCCTGCTGGGCCCTGATCTCTGTAAGCAACTTCCAAAGTGTTGACTTTTACCTTCCTTGTCTCTTGACCCTCATGGGCCATGAGGAAAGGACTCACTCTGTTTCATCCCATTGTGTTTACAGGATTTTTGAAGTGAAGCATCAGCACAGGAAGGTGGAAAACCAGATTAAAATGGCCAAGATGGTTCTGATGAATGAGCTGAACAAACAGGCCAATGGACTCATAGAGGAGTTGGAGGTATATGTGGACAGATGGATCAGATGGATGAGTTCTGTGCTCTCTCTGGGTCAGAAACCAAGTATATATGAAACTAGTTCCAGGGCCCAGAACAATATGGGCTAGAATTAAGATATCTAGTTTCCATAGGCCTCTGTTACTTGTATATTAAAATGTCCAGCCTAATTTTGCAAAAGTGGCTTATTAAGGGCTGAAAGATCAGTTCAAACTCTCAGTGCAGTGACTCTTAGGCAGCTGCCGTCTTGACTGTGCAAGGTTATAGTTTTAGAAGAGTCACAGAGCAACCCATATTCTTCAGTGGGTTATGCCCAAGAGATATAGACTTTCATGTATTTCCTCATTCATCACCCATTCCATATTTGCCACCATCTTTCCCTTTCTCCACCTGTCAGTAGCCCATGGCAGCACTTTATCCTGCTGTTCTCTCAGGGGTGCAATCTCATCTGACTCCATCAGTGTTTACACTAATACACACAGGCCACTGGACTTTCTAAGCAGGTCCAAGAACAAGATCAGAGACTGTCTTCTCTCTCTGTACCAAGGGAATTACTAACGAGAGAAAGCGGAAGCTGGAACAGCAATTACAGAGCATTGTGGTTCTCAACCGTCAGTTTGAGCATGTGCAGAATTTCATCAATTGGGCTGTCTGCAGCAAAACCAGTGTCCCTTTCCTTTTCAGCAAAGAGCTGGTAAGAGAAACCTCCCACTCCTTAGCCTATACTTGAAGCTGATCAGATTACCCCTATGTCATAGGGGTAGTGAGGCTGTCCTGGGAAGTGCCTTTTCTTTTTTAGGATGGAAAGAGCAACTCCATCCATCCTTCAAATTCAGTCACTGCTTTTGTGTTAGTTAAGTGAACATCATCTTTTACCAAATCCCAAAGTACAAAGAACTCATGTACTGAAATATTTCCACCTTCTTCCAGTTAATTTAGGAAAGTCTGTAGCTCTTTGTCTTAGGTCATAAATTCAGAAATTGTCCTGGACATGAGCAGTGGTAGAATTATCTCACAGAAAGTTATTGGGTCTGAATGGGAGGCCAAGAGGCAAGGAGGAGTTGAAGTGTTAGCCTTGGGAGGATATTGATCCCCAGGAGGAGGAGGAAAGATTTTGAGAGAAGTTTATATTTGGATATGTTGTCTAAGGGGCCTAGGGCATTTAAAAGATAACAACCCAAAAGCTGTTTTGATAGATGAGTGTGGAAATCAGAAGAAAAGTCAGGCTTGGAGGTTGAGATAAGGAAATCACTGGGATATTGGTGATATCACCATTAGGAGAGTATGTGGAGAAAGAAGAGAAAAGCAAGTCTGGAACCCAGGGAATACCATCATTTTCTGTGTAGTCAGAGGAAGAGGTGACTAAAGAGTAATGAGAAGAAATGATCAGAGGTTAGTGGAGAAATAGGAGAGTGTGGTACACAGAAATTGAAGAGTTTCAAATTTAAGCGATTGGTGTTGTCCATGAAATAGGACAACACTGAAATAGCATAAATAGCAAAGAGACAAATGAGCTCTTGGAATCAGGAGGTTCCCAGTGATCTTTTGAAAGAAGTTCTAGCAAAGGAGAAGAGTAAGAAGCCAGTATAAGGACACGAATGATGGGACACGGGGAAGTAGAAACAGAAAGGAAATAAGTGGCTTGAGAAGGAGGAAGAGTTGGGAGAAAAATTTCCTTTTTAAGTTTGGCAAACATCTGCCTACATTTATATGGGAGAATAGGTTGACAAGGAGGAGAGATGTGTGGTGGAGTAAGCATACTGACCAGGCAGGACAAGGTGGAATTCTAGAGTGAACTGGTTGAACTCAAAACTCAGGGACACTCCCACTGAGATGGGAGAACAGGAAGGAAACAGTATAACATGGCTCAGTGTGAAGATAGGAGGGATACAAGTTTGGGGAGTTTTTTGGTGCATAATAATTACACCAAATAGTGTAATGCTTTATTGGTGCAATAAATCCACCAAATAGTGGATTTCATTGTGGCATATTCATACATGCATATAACAATTTGATCCCTTTCAAGGGAGTTTTTTTTTTAATGGTCTCTTCCTCTGTGAAGTTTAAAATGATAATAAGAGGGTTAGGCATTGAATGAGTGGCACTTAAGATTTTAGTTACTGAGAAAAGTGGGAGAGGAAGGCAACAAGAAATGACAAGACAAAGGGCTAAGAGTGAAATTAATGCTCACATATATAGCCCTGCATAACATGGCTTTGGGATATCTGGATTGCCCTAAGCTTAGGAGTTGGTGATAGGGAGAGAATTAGGGCACTGGTGATATTATAACTGAAAATGATGGGAAACTGGGAAGAGTCTCTGGACTGGTGGAGCACACTTGGAGAGTTCCCTGAAGTTGAAGAGAATGCTCTGAAAGAGTGAGAACTAGTTAAAATCTGAGAGTAGGTTGTGGAGTTTCAGGTCTTATAGGTAGAATGGTTCTACATAATAAAGAAGGTCTAGGTATAGTGATTGAGCTGAAAATGTGGTGAAGGTGACTAACATTAAAGAAATCTTTCAAAGAAGTAAGAGGCCAAAATGTTGACTGGGACATCAGTTAACTAAAGGATGACAGAGTAAGTTGGACACTTGCCAGAGTCCTAGATAAGAGTTAGTAATGGAAAGTAGATGAGAGTAATTACAGAGGATGGCAACTGAGTAGGATTGGAGGATGTTGGTGGAAGGACAACAATGGAGAGCTCAGAGAATGTCTGCCCTGTTTAGGTTTTTATATTGAGGCAATGGTAGAATGAATGGAGCTGTCAGGCAACTGTTGTCCTAAGGGGGAATTACAAATCACTTGGGTCCTGGAGGAGATAAAAATGTTGGGATCCAAGAAACCCTGACAAGAGGAAGGCAATCAGTGGGGAGAATGGGAAAGTACTAAGGTGAAAGGGAATGAGAATATGGGGAATGACCTGGGGCTGAAGCGGCATGACTTTGAATCCTTCAGCCTACCAAAATAACAAGTGAGGGGGTTTCATTTAGGCACAAAATGCCCACATAAATGACCTTTAGTGCTGTTGTCAGATTGTGTTTCAGATGCAGCGATTGCTCGAGACAAATTGTAATACAGATCCTGGTTCCCCTTGGAGTATCAGATTCACCTGGGAGCCTAACTTCTGGACCAAGCAGCTGGCTTCCCTTGGTGAGCCAGGACCTACTCTATGGGCTTTCACCAAAATGCTAAAAATAAATATAGGAAATTTTCTTAACTTACTGATAGGTCAGCATATACCCAGGAAAAAGCCTGAGACTGCCAGTGATCATGAAGTCACTTAGCAAACCTTTTCTTGTGTGGAAGGAGGGAGGATGGGGAGGCTAAATGACAGTGGCAGTATAGGACTTTGTAATAACACCAGTCGACATAGAGAGTGACCCTATTCTCCAGAATATTATATGGCAGTGCAGGTGAATGTGTCTCAGTGGTCACTCAGGGTATATATATGTGTGGGTACAAGCAGAGACATCTCAGCGTTAGTGAGACTGCGTGTATGTATGTGTATGTGTGTAATGCTTTGGGGCTGAGATGTAACCAGATAATTCATGATCTTGTGTTTTTCTTACCTGCTGCAGTAATTTGCTGGCATTCAGTCTTTTTTATTTATTTTTTTGTACTGGGGATTGAACTCAGGGGTACTCAACCATTGAGCCACATCCCCAGCCCTATTTTTTGTGTTTTATTTAGAGACAGGGTTTGACTGAGTTGCTTAGCGCCTCACCAATTGCTGAGGCTGGCTTTGAACTCGCAATTCTCCTGTCTCAACCTCCCAAAGTGCTGGGATTACAGGCTTGCGCCACTGCGCCCGGCTTGGCATTCAGTCTTTAGGTAGACTATAGAAGTGATGCCTGTGTTGACAGCCTAATGAGCTTGTTAAATTAATGGCCAATTGCTGCCTTCATTTGAGGCCATTAATCTCATTGAAAGTTTGGCAAAATGATAAATGATATTTAGATTTATTTTTGGCTACCCTCTTCCCTTTGATTTAATTCAGTATACTTTTGGTGGGCACCTGTTCTTGTTAGACACTAAAGGATCAAAGGTGGATCAAACACACTCCTGCCCTTAAGAAGCTGTCTTCTCCTAAGTAAGCATCATCCAAATAAGATCAATAATATAATTTACTCATGAACAAAGGACCCAGTGACCCCAGAGGGCAGTGATGGTGTCTGGCACTGACCTGGTGTGGGAGCTTCCCTATGTTCTTCCATCCTACTTACACAACACACAGTTCCTCAGACTTGTATCTGGAGACTTTCTCATTAATCCCAGAGATGGTTGTCTTACCTCTGCTACTTTTTAGCATACTCCCTTCCTACCCCCAATGTTGATTCTTTTAGTCAGACTTTCCATAGGGCTGATGGGTTAGAAAAGGAATGGGTGCTATTTGAAAGAGCCCATGGTTTCCTTAGTAAGATAGGAACAGAGTCAGAACTGATCATCTGGTAAAAACAGCTAATTCTTAAATTTAACTGCCTGCCAAAGCAGGTTCATGCAGGTGTTATTACTGGCAGCATTCTATACTGAGTTTTTGAAATCTTAATCTTTGTACTTGGTACAGGTTTGTTGAATAATGTCCTTTGGTCCTAGGGGCAGGAAGTAGCAAGTGGGGAAGCAACTGCAGATTACCTTTGGAAAAACTCTCTCTTCTGAATTTCCAGGCTGCATAACTACTGAAGGTGGACAACTGTCCCGGACAGATACTCCTACTTATGGAGGTTTACAGGGGCCATCTTCTTTTTATCAAAGCCACCAACCCCCAGTGGCTCAGCAAGAGGCTCTCAGCCACCCTGCACACAAGTTCCAGCCTCCAGCTTTGTGTTCTTCATCTGTGTGCTGCTCCCACTGCTCTCCCATCTCACCCTCCCTCAAAGGCCAGGTCCCCCCACCCAGCATACACACAGCCCATAGTTTTAGGCAGCCTTCTGAGATGGTACCCCAACAGTTGGGATCACTGCAGTGCTCCACCCTGCTGACCAGGGAGAAGGAGCCGGCCTGCAGCACTCATCCCCCAAAGCTGCTACAGCCGTGGCTGGAAACCCAGCCCCCTGTAGAGCAGGAAAGCACATCTCAGCGGCCTGGGCAGCAGCAGCTGACTTCCCAGCCTGTGTGCATAGTCCCCCCACAGGACATTCAGCAAGGAACCCATGCTCAGTCCACCTTACAGACACCCTCCATCCAAGTCCAGTTTGGCCACCACCAGAAGCTGAAGCTCAGCCACTTTCAGCAACAGCCACAGCAGCAGCTGCCACCTCCTCCGCCTCCACCACCTCCTCCCCTGCAGCAGCCACCTCCACCTCTGCCTTCATCGCAGCATCTGACTTCCAGTCAACATGAGAATCCACCTGGGCCTGCCTGTTCCCAGAATGTGGACATAATGCACCATAAGTTTGAGCTGGAGGAGATGCAGAAGGATTTGGAGCTGCTCCTCCAGGCTCAGCAGCCCAGCCTGCAGCTGAGTCAGACCAAATCTCCTCAGCATCTACAACAAACCATTGTGGGGCAGATCAACTACATAGTGAGGCAGCCAGCGCCTGTCCAGTCCCAGAGCCAGGAGGACACCCCGCAGGTGAGCTGCCTCATCCCTGTTCAGGGAACTCAGCCTCTCTGGTCATAGGGTGGCACAGAAAATAGTTTCATCATCTTAGGGTGGCCTTGAACTTAGACCTCACATTTTAAAACTACCTCAGATTCAACCTCCTACCTCAGAGAAGCTCCAGAGAACATAGTACTTAATCCCAACATAGATCTGGACTTAAGGGATGGAGTGAGATGTGCATTGGAGCCTAGTGGCTGGCATTTTTTAAAGCTACGCAGACATGACTTAAACTTTATTTTACATCTACTGAGCTAGGTATGTTTTATATAACCATATCATTTATCTCATTAACAACATTGCTCAGTAGGCATCACCATATATTTTTTATAGGTGCAGAAGTGGGGGTTAGAGAGGATAATCAGTTTGCCTAGAGATCATACAATTTTGAGAAGTAGAGATGGACTTGGATCCAGGTCTGCTGACTTTTCTATAATGCCAAATAAAAGGCCTTGTTCCGGGCTGGGATTGTGGCTCAGCGGTAGAGCGCTTGCCTCGCATGCGTGAGGCCCTGGGTTCGATCCTCAGCACCACATACAAAGCAATAAAATAAAGACATTGTGTCCATCAACAACTAAAAAAAAAAAATATTTAAAAAAAAAAAAAAAAAAAAAAAAAAAAGGCCTTGTTCCCTCCTTAAGGGGAAATTGAATGCTGCTCTTCTAATTTCTCAGCTAAAAGGTAATTAATTGAAGAAGCAGAGTTTGTACTTCTGGAATCTTTGCTGCATTCCACATCTTCATTCTTAGCTCCTGCTCTAGCCCCTTTTCACTACCCCTTCTCACTTTTTCTGCAGTGGTGTCTCCTTTAAACCTATAACCACACTTACATCATCAAAGAAACTCTGTAGATTTTTGCTTTATTATAAAATGTGAGGCCAGCCGGACGTGGTGGCTCACTCCTGTAATCCCAGCACTTAGGGAGGCTGAGATAGGAGAATCGCGAGTTCAAAGCCAGCCTCAGCAACCGCGAGGCGCTAAGCAACTCAGTGAGACCCTGTCTCTACATAAAACACAAAATAGGGCTGGGGATGTAGCTCAGTGGTCAAGTGCCCCTGAGTTCAATCCCCAGTACCAAAAAAAAAAAAAAAAATGTGAGGCCTCACATTTATGCTCCAACACTGACAGCTTCAGATAATGGTTCAAATTATATCTCCTGGGGCTTCAATCCTTTGAGGAGATATGGAATAATTATTGTAATGCCAGAGAAGAGTCCAGGGTTTATTGAGGACCATAGCTAAATGTAAGTCAAAACTGTTATGGGGCTGTGGATGTAGCTAAGTGGTAGAGCACTTGCCTTGCATGCATGAAGCCCCGAGTTAGATCCCTAGCACCACAAACAAACAACAAAAACCTGTATCATAATTGCCAAAGTGAACATGACAGAGTTAGCTCAGAATTCTTGGCTTGGGTTCTATCATAGTACTATCATATTAGGATATAATTTTAGGAAAAGTTTAGATGACAGTGTTTTCTTTCTGAAAATAATTTAAGCAGTTCACCATGTGTAGGTAGTGGCAGGGAGGATACTAGGTCTTGCTGCTGCTGCTACTCTGCAGTGAAATCTACCCAAGTCATTATTCTCTCCTGTAGGTTACAGATGAGCCTCCGGCATCTGAGGGCCCAAAGCCAGCTCTCCCTCTTGACAAGAATGCTGCTGCTGCCTTGCCCCAGACATCTGGGGAAGAAACTTCTCACAGTGTACCCCCCATGGACAACACCATCCAGCACTCTTCTCCAAATGTGGTGAGAAAGGTACTAATGGAGACTACTTCCCCTGACATAAGACCCACTGCCAGCCAAGACCCTAGGCACCTAGATGAGGATGATGGGTTGGGGGAAGGAGTGTCCCTATTCCATCCCCGAATGCTACACAGCCCTGATTCATGCACTCTGTCCTAATGAATCAGCAACATAGGTCCTTCTCCACCTCTATTTCCACTCCCACATATATGCTTAAAATGGGGCCTACTGGGTTTCATTTAGAGTGGGGAAAGGGAAAAAGAACTATATATGGTGCCTCTCAAGCATTATGCCACTTAACCTTCCCAACAATTGTGTCATTTGGGCATCACCATTGTATAGCTAAGGAAACTGAAGTCCAGGGCTCTATAGCCAGTAGAGAAAAGAGCTGAGGTTTAGTTAAAATAAGATATGTTGAAATCCAGAGCCTGAACTTTTTCCATCCTACAATGAAAAATGGGGAAAGTGTTTTATGTGACCTCCACAACTCACAGTTCATTGGCCTTAGAATTTGAATCACTGGAATTTGTTGGGCAAGTGGTCTGCAGAGATGTTCTGCAGAGGTAGCTAAGCACCTAGGGATACTAAGATCTCTTGAAGATGAACAAGCAGAGGCCTTCCTGTCCACTTACCTACCAGCTTGCTAGCAGAGTTCATTTACCCTGGCAATAACACAGACCCCTGCAGCTCCTCATTTGTCTACTCTTACCCATACCTGTCACTCCCTACCCTTCACCCTCTTCTAGCGGGGACCTCAGTACTGAGACATGTCCTCCACTCACCCCTTCCTGTGTCCTTTGTCCCTATTCCACGTACCTATTGCTTTCTCAGACCTGGTGCCCTCAGTCCTCCTGGTGCCTCCACCTAGACCTGCACTTCAAACTCTGTTAGCCTATACCCTCCTAGCCTGTTTCCTCAGCATAACAACATCCCTCTGACTCTGTAGCCCCACTTCTGCTAGTTGCTTAGTATACTGCTCCTCACCAAGTTTCTCCAGCAGCAGCACCACCATCATATATGTCTTGGATCAGTCAATCACCATAATACTTGAGAAAAAGTATTTAGAAAAGGAAGGGATGGAAAAAATGAAATGTTAACTTAGAAATTTCTTATGACTCTTAAAGTCTGGGAACTCCTCTAATATTAGTGGCCTTTTGTTTGTACCTTGCCTAACTTGGCCTAAAAGCTCAAGGGGCACAGGAAATAGGCCCTTTGTGGTTCTTAGGGGTTTAACTTTGTAAACTTGGGCTATCCATACATCCATCCATTTATTTAATGTTAAAAATATCAAATATACACACACATAACACAAATAACCTACTGTGTTTCAAATATTTTGCTAGGTGCCAGCATATATTGGTGGATAGGTAATTCTATACTGCAGTTTATAGTCTAGTGGGAGAGATAAATAAGAAATAACAATAAATTATAATAACGTACTGTGGTAGTCATTAAGGTGTACCCCATGGAGCACCTAACTCTGGGAGAGGGGCCTGTTCATAGAACATTTCTTAGAAGACATAATTTTAAGCTGACATTTGAAGAAGAAGTTGGGCTACTGAAGAGGATAAAGATAGACTGCATTAGTTAAAGGGAATGGCAGCTTGGAAGGCCCAAAAGGGAGAGAAAACCTGGGCCACTTAGAGGACTTTAGATAATCTGATTTGATAGGAACAGGAGATGCACTGGGAAGTAGGAGTGACCGGAACCAAAGAGGTTGGAAGGCTTGTCAGTTATGCTTGGAGTTGGGATTCAGTCTTGGGGCTGGGGCAGTAGTGACTGAAGGATTTTCAGTAAGGAGGGGCATGGCTTGAATTAAATTTGAAAGTTCATTTTAGTAGTGGTAAGGAAGACCAAAATAGCACAGAGGAGAAATAGGAAATTGAATGAAATCAGTAGCTGTGGGAATGAAGAAGATGCAAGGATTTCAAGAGCTATCTGATCACAAGAGTTTTGGACTCAGTGCCTGATTGACAATAGGAGGGCAGGCAGAGAAAGTCCTTTGGTTCAACACTTGGGTTTGTCTTGGCCCACTGGGATGGGAGCATGGGAAAAAGAACATATTTGAGAGAACAAAGAAGTTGTTTTGAATTATTAATGTTGTCCTTTGGAAGCTGTAGGGGAGCTGCTCTAGACGTCAGTAGTTCAACAGAAAGCCTGGGGCTTGCCATTGCTCAAATGGTAGTGGAAGCCATGCAAAAAATGCTGCTGCTTCTTTGACAAGGGTCAGTTCTGTTCCTGTACACAGCATGGAAACTGTGCTGCCTCTGTGAGTGGCCAACAGGACTCTCTGAGCACCAAGAGGAAGCTGCCTTCCTATGTGACTGGAGGTTGGCAGCGGGGGTAGTGAAGATTCTAGAAACTCTTTTTTTTTTGGATTGTTCTTGACCTTATGAACTAAGGCTAATACAGAAATTTGGAGGGGCAGATGACTTGACATTTCTCAGATGTTTTATAAGCCTCTTCATATCTTGGACTTTCAGAAAAAGGACCCTCAAGATTGTCATCTTGGGCTGGGATTGTAGCTCAGTGGTCGAGCGCTTGCCTTGCATGCATGAGGCACTAGGTTCGATCCTCAGCGCCACATAAAAATAAATAAATAAAGATATTGTATCTACCTACAACTAAAAAAATATTAAAAAAAAAAAGATTGTCATCTTGGCTCATGAGTTGAGAGAGAGAGGTACTGATTACAACAAAGCTACTGCAATAAGATAAAGGACTTTCTTTTTGAGGAAATCATTGCCTTGAAGATGAGGTTGGATAGGGTAGAGGGTGTGAGACTTGAAAATACCAAACATTTTGAGTACCCTTATTATTGAATGATTACATTTTATAGTATCTTTCTACCTTTTTCATAGATTTTGACATAGATTATTCCATTTTATTTTGTTTATCCTAGCAATATTATGAGGAAGCCACTTTGTTATTCCCCTTTGCAAATATATGGAAACTGAGACACAGAGAGGTTAAGTGACCCGCCTGAGTTATACAGCTGACCATGGGTAATGTTAGGAACAGAGCACGGTTCCTAACTTAGCCTGTGCTTAATGATTAGGTTAAATTGCCTCTCTTTGTGTACTACAGTGGGAAAAATAGAACTCTGTTTGGCCTCTCACTTGCTGGATTTTCCCATCTTTATAATCTTTGAAATAATCTGGGGCCTTGCTGGGAGATGTCTTAGGATCCAACCTTGTTTGATCATGGTTAATTTATCTGGTAAAGGTGTTTCGGTCTCTAGCCATTCTTCAGCCTGTACTGGTCTGTGAGTCACAGGGAAATCAAAAGTCTATCTGAAGATAAAAGACTCAAGAAACCTATGACACCAAGCATCTTTCTGTGTTCCATGCTGATCACGAGGATATCTATTAGAGCATCTGTGCACAAGGACCTTGATGTTGGTGCTAAATGAGATCATGGTGAAGACAGATTGTGGTTGAGGACCATGAAAGTTCTGGAATGGGTTTTCTAGAGTCTTAAGCTCTGCACTCTTGGAAGTTGCTTATCCTACCAACTTCTTTGCATCCAACAGGATATTTTAAAGTGAATTTTGACATTTATCTGGCACTAGCTGTTGCCTAAAAATTCCCAATCTTGGTTTAGCCACTCTGAAGAAATATCATGGTCACAACTCTGCAACAGGAACCCCTTACATTCCAAGTGAAACTGGAAGACATTTTGGTGGTTTCTTTTTGTACTTCTGGACTAGTCAACTGCTGAAAAATACACACAATCCTTTCCTTAATGCTCTCCAAGGGAGTCAAAGCATTAAGCATCAAAGAGAGCCCTGAATTCCAGTTCACCTGCAAGAAAGACTTCTTTGCTGCTGCTCAAATGTAGTGCAGATCTTCCACAAAGGACTTTGGGGCCAGCAGGATGCTGTTCATGGCTTAAAAAGAGTCTGGGATATATTTCCAGTAAATGATAGAGAAACAGTAAGCATTCCTATGACCCAGATTAAGAGTGATGCAGAAGAGCAAAGGATGATGACTCATGTTGATAGCATTTATGCCATTATCAAAGCACTTTGATGCCTGAACTCTTAATTTATCACTTTATAATAGCTGAGATTTATATCAGCCTTTGGAGGAGGAGATTAAAGCCTGGAGATGGGAAATGACTCATTTAAACTCATATTCAAAGCCCTGGCATATATGAGGAAATACTAGGCATCTTATCTTTAGTCTTCAAATACACTACAGTGGATCAGATCATGGGTACTCAATCTCAGCAATGATCTTTTCTTCATAACCTGGTCCTCACAGTAGCCAGAATATCTCCAGGGCCTGGTGAAGCACTCTTAGAGCATTTCCTATGTCCTGGTAAGAATCTGCAGAACTTTATAGAGTTCTACTCTGTCCTACTCAGGAGTTAAGCCCAACACTCCCCAGGTCTGGCTCCCTGAATCTAACACCCTTTAAGAAGCCTGTCTTCTTAGTTCTGTCTTGCTTTCAGTCACAAACAAAACCAAAGACCTTGTTGTGGGTCTCCCGGCCCATGAGAAAACAGGCCTTTGCTGGTAGTCTGTAAGTTTCTTCCACTGGCCTGAGTAAACCTCTGACCAAATTCTCCTGAGCCTCCAAGTCTTGGGTTTTGAGAGTTTCACTCATCTCTTTAACTTCAGACTTACTGGACCTTCCTCATTCTTTTTCTCTTCCTTCTACCTCAGAATTTTTCTCTTTCTTTCTTTCTTTGTACTGGGGATTGATCTACCACTGAGCTACATCCTCAGCCTTTTTAAAATTTTATTTTGAGACAAGGTCTTACTAAGTTGTCCAGGCTCTTACAATCCCCTGCCTCCTGAGTTGCTAGGATTATAGACTTGCACCACTGCCCCTGGCTCCTCTAATATTGAAAATGTTGAAGCCCTCAAATATTTCAGGATTTAGTTTACAAATCTGTTTACCTCTATCCTTGTTTCCTTATGTGTTTCCTCAGCCAGAGTGAAGGCCTTCAGTGTATTTCCAAGACAAATTTTCCAGGTTATTCTCTTCTACTGCATATTTAAGCAGTGGTCAGTCTGTGGTGATTTTAACCACTGTGGGGGAGGGACCTAAAACAGATGTGAGCAGGCAAACAAAAGCAGATGTCAAAATCCCCACACATTATTTTCTGTATGAGATCATAAACCCACACTCAGTTATCAGTCAGCATTTTTTATCTAGCAAGTTTAGATATGGGTTTTTTTTTTTTTGAAATTTATACTTTTCCTATATTAAAATAGTAAGCAGATTAGAAGCAGGGAATAAGGACTTATATAGTGGGAGCTCACAACAGAGAGAAGGCAAGGTGTATGGCCTGGAAAAGTGCCACTGTGTGAAGTCATTCATTGAAAGGGCAAACTAAACTCTCCATTCTTAGAAGTTCCTGAAAGCACCCCTGGACTACTTAGTGGCTCACCAAAATTCCTTGGTTCATTAGGCTCCATTTACTCTGTTTAATAAGACGGGGTACTGTGCAAAAAAGTGTTTTAGAAGTACTCTCATTCAAAATAATGTTTAAGCCAATTGCATTTTGTTATTGGAAAAAGTGTGTTTCAGATATCTGGAAAATTAATTTATGTGGAATGCTACTCTAACTGCACTACTTCATCTCCAGCAATATTATCTAACTGTAAGAACCTAAAACTAATATTAAACTCAGGGCATGTGCACTAAGTGTCCGTTTATTGACTTTGTAATCACTTCTTACTAGGATATTAGCTTTCTAGCTAATGACACAAAATGAAGACGGCCAGTAGATTTTCAGGGTGGGGCTAGATTCCTAGTCTTGGGCCTGTATGAGGCTTGGGAAATGTGAGTAATCACTCTGTGTCTCAGTTTACCTTGCTGTTTAAATGAGAAAACAACATTTTCTCTGAATTTTGACAATACCATGTGGCAAGCATTAGAACAATGTCAACACTTTGAGCTCTAGAAAGATCCAGTTGTTGAGGGTGGGGAGAGAGATGGCTGCAGGTGATGGATCCAGCAGAAGACAGGTTAGATGGATGAAGGGTTCTGGGTGACTGGTAGAAAAGATGTTGAAAGCCAGACAACTCAGAGAGGTCTCATGTCAGGTGAGGTACCAAGTGCGGTGGTAAAGAAAGATTAAATATACTCTAGGCATGGCAGTTCAGACAAGTCAGACAGCAGCAGATGGAGACAACAAGGCAGAGATAAGAGACCAGAAAAGGATAGGGATGGGAACATACAGTTTGGGAGAAGGAAAGAAAATTAGAAACAAGTGAGGAGATGCCAGGTGAGGGAAATAAGGGGGGGTTCTTTAGGTGCAGGGTGATCTCTCCTCACCTGCTTAAGATAACCTAGCTGATACATGTTTTTGGTATTTTGCTTTTTTCTTTCTGAACTAGAAAATAGTTTATTTTCACTTACCAACCTCACTATTCATATCTTCACCCATGAAATATGTTTTATATGATTAAGTCAAGGTGTGAGTTATGTAATGGACAGCCTGAAAGTGTAAGTGATGACCCTATAAGATTTTATGGAGGGAAAAGCACTTTTGCCTCCTCTTGTTTGTCCTCTCTACAGTCCTGGGTACTGGAGAGAACAGACACTATCATCTCTATTGGCAGATGGGTGGCTTCTGTATGTGAGGCAATATAGCTACCTTCCCAATCCCTTCTCCAGCCCTAGTGCGCTCTTGAGAAGCTTTTCCTCCCTTCCTGGCCCTAGAGACTCAGGCTCATTCCTTGCCCTAAAAGTTGGCCCTACCCTTGCCTGCATTCATCTTGTAGCACCAATAGCAGAGTACCATGGAGGCTTTCAACTCTCCTCTTTTCTTCCTGTACATGAAATAAGTAACTTTTGTTTTAATATTTTGTGGCTCTTTGTTCCAGAGAGTGAGATGAAGTATCAAAATAACTAGCACACGGCATATATAGGTTCCAGAAATGCTATTGTGTTTGTGTAGCCTATAGGACATCACCTACTGTATACTGTCTTCTGGGTATTATGGGAGCAGATCCAGCAGGCTCACTTCAAAATAAACCATGACAGAAATTCCAGAATTCTTTCATGGCTCAGTGTACATGTCTTCCTCTGCCCTATCCTTTGATTAACTCACATCTCATAAGTAATTAGGATAGGAGAGTTGATATCCTACAAATGTGATCTCTATCATTAATCTGGCAAATTTTGCCCTTGGGGATTTTATCTTGTGCATATCTGTGACATACAGCACCCTACCATTATTAGTTGGATGGTCTTGATGGATTTTGGTACTCTTTTTTTGGTACCAAGGATTGAACTCAGGGGCACTCGACCACTGAGCCACATCCCCAGCCCTATTTTGTGTTTTATGTAGAGACAGGGTCTCACTGAGTTGCTTAGTTCCTCACCATTGCTGAGGCTGGCTTTGAACTCATGATTCTCCTGTTTTAGCCTCCCAAAGTGCTGGGATTACAGGTATGTGCCACTGCGCCCAGCTGGATTTTGGTACTCTCAATGCTTAGCAGCAAGGATCTCATTGAGAGCCATCAATTGAGTTCTCAACATCCAGCATGGATGGATTAAATGAATACCAGAACTACATTAAATATACATGTCAGCCGGGCACGGTGGCGCACGCCTGTAATCCCAGCACTTTGGGAGGCTGAGACAGGAGAATTGCGAGTTCAAAGCCAGTCTCAGCAACGGAGAGGCGCTAGGCAACTCAGTGAGACCCTGTCTCTACATAAAACACAAAAAAGGGCTGGGGATGTAGCTCAGTGGTCCAGTGTCCCTGAGATCAATCCCCAGTGCAAAAAAAAAAAAAATACATATATATATATTTGGGGAAAAGGTGAAAAAAAAATCCAGTTCAAAGGATTAGACTGTCATATATTACAAAAAGAAATGCAGTAAAACTGAGAATTCTTATCTACAGATAAGTGTAGGTTGTTAGAAAGCTATCATAGTGCATAACCAGGACAACTAGGGGACACCAAGGGATGCAGGCCTGGGTATATTGAGAAAGCCATTGGGTTCTAGCTTCAGCCTCTTAAACTAGGCTTTGTGCCTAGTTTATCCAATTTGGTTTGAGCATTCCTCTCACCTCTCCTCTCTAATTTTTTTCCTTGAGACTTAGACTGTAGAACAAATTGAAGTCCTTTTATTGAAGACCATTGAATTATCAAGGAACATATAAAAAGTTAACTTTTCTTTGGAAAGATAAAAGGTATTTAACTCATCTGCTTTTAAAATTGAGAATCAAGGGCTGGGGCTGTAGCTTGGTGGTAGAGCGCTTGCCTAGCATGCATGAGGCACTGGGGTCGATCCTCAGCACTACATATAAATAATAATGAATAAAATAAAGATCCATCAACAACTAAAAAAATATAAATTTTTTTTAAAAGATTGATAATCAAGAATAAGAAGTATAAATTTTACTAATGCTGTTAAATAAAGGAAAGGGGCAGGGAGAAAAGAGAAATGATAACGAGAGAAAAACAGAAGAATAAAGGAAAGGCTATGAAAGAAGGAGAGGAGAATAGAATAAGGGAAGGATAAAGAAATTGAAGAATAGAGAAAGGAGAGAGAGAAAGAGAGTGAAGGGGAGTCAGCCTAGAGAGGGGTAGAGACAGCAAGGCCAAAATTAAGAGTATGGCTTTGGAGCCGGGCGCCCTGGCACAAGCCTGTAATCCCAGCATTTAGGGAGGCTGAGACAGGAGAATTGCGAGTTCAAAGCCAGCCTCAGCAACAGCGAGGCACTAAGCAACTCTGTGAGACCCTGTCTCTACATAAAACACAACATAGGGCTGGGGATATGGCTCAGTGGTCAAGTACCCCTGAGTCCAATCTCCAGTACCAAAAAAAAAAAAAGAATATGGCTTTGGTACCAGAGGTCTGGATTCTAAATCTATGAAAACTTAGTATACTTGGTGAAATATTGAAAGGATCCTCTGTGATCAGGAATGCAAGTAGGGAGGGTATTATTATTTATATTCATCCTTATACATGGAGTAAAGTAAGAAAAACAAATGAAAGGAAAGAGAAATAAAACTTACCCTTCATAAATTACCTGATTTATGCACACAGAAAATCCAAAATAAAATTCCAAAGTGACTTTAGCAAGATCTCTGGGTATAAGATCAATATACAAAAATCTACTTTATTTTATTTTATGTTTTTGGTAGTGGGGATTGAATCCAGGGTCACTTAACCACTGAGCCACTTCCCCAGCCCTTTTGTTATATTTTATTTTGAGACAGGGTCTTGCTAATTTACTTAGGGCCTCACTAATTTGCTGAGGCTGGCTTTGAACTTGTGATCCTCCTGCCTCAGCTTCCCGAGCCATTGGGATTACAGGCATGTACCACCATGTCCAACTCAATTTTATTTTTATATATCCTATATTCATAAATAAAGAGAAATGGAAGTTACAAAATTATGTTTTCGAAAAACATAAAAAAGCCCTAAGTTGCCTTTCTGACCCTAATTTTCTCATGTAAAATTAAGATTTCAGTAACAGTAATAATAACGGTAATAATAATAGGAGAAACAGTAGAAACAGGTGGTATTTGCTGAGTGCCAATAGTGTGCTAGAGATTTTTTCTAAATGTTTACATGAATTATTTCTTTTAACCTTCACAACAACTCTTTAATGGTTTTGGTGAGGATAAAATGAGATAATATACATAAAACACTTAGCAAACTGCCTTGCATATAATAAATTCTCAATAAATTTTAGCTATGTAAAAATCATTATTTTAGGGAAACTCATAGACTCAGTTGTTAGAAGAAAGCTGCTGTTCATTGGGCTTAAGATTTTTAGAAGCCGGGCGCGGTGGCTCACGCCTGTAATCCCAGCACTTAGGGAGGCTGAGACAGGAGAATCACGAGTTCAAAGCCAGCCTCAGCAATGGCGAGGCACTAAGCAACTCAGTGAGACCCTGTCTCTACATAAAACACAAAAAAATAGGGCTGGGGATGTGGCTCAGGGGTCGAGTCCCCATGAGTTCAATCCCCGGTAC
>CM053399.1:48279107-48330336 GCA_028644305.1 Xerus rutilus
TCACGCCTGTAATCCCAGCACTTAGGGAGGCTGAGACAGGAGAATCACGAGTTCAAAGCCAGCCTCAGCAATGGCGAGGCACTAAGCAACTCAGTGAGACCCTGTCTCTACATAAAACACAAAAAAATAGGGCTGGGGATGTGGCTCAGGGGTCGAGTCCCCATGAGTTCAATCCCCGGTACCAAAAAAAAAAAAAAAAAAAAAAAGATTTTTAGAATAAACAGTCATGTAGTATTGTTGCTATGAAATTTTTTTTAAAAATATTTTTTTAGTTGTAGATGGATGCAATATCTTTATTTTATTTATTTATTTTTATGTGGTGCTGAGGATCGAACCCAGTGACTCACACATGCGAGGCAAGCACTCTACCACTGAGCCCCAGCCCCAGCCCTGTTGCTATGAAATTTTAAGTAGCACATTAATTCATTTTTTTCACCCAGGCACTGCTCTTGGCTCTAGAAATACAAAATAGACAAAATACATGCCCTGTTTGATATAGGAAACAAATTAATCAAATGCTATCACAAATTGTGCTATGAAACTAAAAGTACAAGGACAAGGCATTATGAGAACATAAAAGGTGTCGAGGAGGGGGGGACCTGGTTTGGACTTGAGAAAAAGAAGGCTTTGTTGCAATGCTAGCAGCTGATCTGAGTTCTAAAGGATCCGTAGAACAGGGGACCAGGTGGGAGAATGTTCACAAAGGAAGCAGTCTGTCTAGAGTGGGTGAGGGCTGGTGAGGGTGCTTGAATGTTATAGGAACTAAAGACAATGTCTGAGGGACTGGAGCTCAGAGACTGGGGAGAGGGTTGTAGTGTTGAGCTGTGGCTGTAAAGGAGATCGTCAGAACATAGGGCCTTGGGAAACTGTTTAGTATGTTTGCATTCATCCTAAGAAGAGTAGAATGCACTGCAGGGTTTTATGAAAAGAAATGGTGATCATATGCATGTTTTTTTTTTTTTTTTTTTTTTTTTTTTAAATATTTATTTTTTAGTTGTAGGTGGACACAATATCTTTATTTTATTTTTATGTGGTGCTGAGGATCGAACCCAGTGCCTCCCGCGTGCTAGGCAAGCACGCTACCACTGCGCCATAATCCCAGCCCCATATGCATGTTTTAAAGTATTTCTTTACTGAGGAGGCCATTCTTGTTGTCAGGGGAGCTATGAAAGTAGGTTAGGTGCACCATCAGTAGAGAGGAAATAGTGGGTTTATCTGAGAGATGTTCAAGGCAGAACTGATGGGCCTGGTATTAGCTTGGGTGAGGGAGGAGAGGGTGTACCATTGATGCCTCCTTCCTAGGATCTGACTTGCAGAGCTGGGTGACTAGGAATGACATTCACTGAGATGAGGAAAGTCTTCACTATGAAGTAGCTTTATTAAATTTATATTGAAACTTGAGAATATATTCAAAGTGTTTATTTTCCTAAGGAAATTTGAATGTCTCACATATGGGGAAAAGAATGACAGACTTGGAAAACTGATTTTGGAAGCTTAGAGATGCATACTTCTTGTTTACCTTTTGATGTTTAAAATAGTTAACTTGCTATTTATTTACCATTTAGGAAAAAAGACAGGGTTATCAAACATATAAATTCATGAAATTTAGGTTTAGACTAGTTTCCTGCCTTTCCTGCCTTCTTGTCTGCATCAAATGTTTCTTTAATTGGAAAAGCTAAATAGATTCAAATGCAGCAGTCTCTATATTTTTTATTTCTTTTCAACCCTTTAAGTCTCTTCTCCTTGGGTCACCAAATAGTTTTATGTAAGAAAAGAACTTTGGAGCTGGAACATTATCACTTCATTCAGTGCTTTACATTCCCCTGACTTGGAGGGATGTCGGTAACCTTCTCTGCTTATCACTGGGCCAAAGATTGGCTGCTGAAGCCATCACAAGCCTTACAAGTGACCACTCTCAGTATAAGGCCTTCTGCTGGCCTTAGCTTAACAGCTGTGAGACTGCTGATGGCAAAAATGTCTGGGGTCATGTTAAGAGTTAGTTGCCCTGAAGTTCACTTTCTTTGGTTTGGAATGTCTTTGGCAAGTATATTAGGGCTAGAAAAGACCTTCAGATATCTTGGTTAAAGCCTTTATCAAATGCTGGTCATGCTTGGAGTTAATTTGAACAAGCCTAGAAGAGGCCCTGGGGTTTACCCAGGTTCCCCAGGCTGACTGGGACTCCCTGAGCTTTGGCATTCTCTCAAAGAAGCAGCTCTCTCAAAGATGCAGATTAGAATTTGAGCCATCTTAACCTCCTGCCACTTTTATGTAGGAAACTAAACTTTAGGACCCCTTGAAGGGAAAAGAAATCACCAGCAGTATAATAAGAGGGGAATGTGAAAATAGAGGGCAGTCCTCTTGTCTGACTCTTTACTTAAGCACAGGAGTGATGGTGGGAGATGTGGCTGATTTTGGGTGTGTGCATGTGTGTGTGTGTACACCTCAGGTCAGATGGTAGGCTCTCTCCTTCTCACTGTCTGCTCCTCACACCACACCAGTGTCCTCAGCCTGTGCCTCCATCTCTGTGTCATAGCCTAAGAACCTCCTTGGTATCAGGGATTGGAATAGAACTTCATGTGCTGCCTGAGTTCCCCATCACTCTTAGAAGCCAGAAAGGAAGTTGAGCGTGGGAGCTTTTATGGGCTGGATCTCCCCTCTCCCTCCTCCATTCTTACCTAATAGCCTGACTACTCTTTCTCTCTGCTCCTACAGCATTCCACTTCCGTGAGCATCATGGGTTTTTCCAACACTCTGGAGATGGAGTTGTCATCTACCAGGCTGGCAAGGACCCTAGAGCCACAGGTTCAGAGTGTGAGCAGCCTGACACCTGGCCCTCCCCAGGCAGTACCAAGCCTGCTGAGTGGCCCCCCACACACTGTATCCAACCTGACAAATGTTCAAAACCACACCATGCCCAGCCTGACAACCCGTCATCTACAGGCCATGCCAAGCCGTGTGCATGGCACATTCCAGTCCATGCCCAACATGATGAATGAGACCTCCCCAGCCATCACAAGCCTTGCAAGTGACCACTCTCAGGCTAGGCCTAGCCTAATGTCTGCTCACACCCAAGCTGTGCCAAGTATGGTGACTTGTCCTCTGAAGAGTGTGCCCTTGGTTTCTGACATGCAGCTGGAAACTGGATCCAGTCCGAGTCCTGGTTCTGGCCGAACTGCAGAGAGCCTATGCCTCCGGGATGGGGCTGACCCCTCCCTGGGAAATGCCCTATGTAAGGTAAGTCATGGGGAAATGTCAGTTAACCTCCTCTGCTCATCCCTGAGCAAAAGGTTGGCCACTAAAGACCTTTCCCTGGCCTTGGCTTAATAGCTCTGGGACCACTGATGGCAAAAATGTCTAATTTTTTTGATTCTTATTGTCCTTTCTTTTTTGGAAGATGGAAAGTGAGGATTCTTCTCACTTCACTGACTCAGTGGGACAAGACTCCATGGCCCCTGGGCTGGATGCTCCTAAAGACTTGGCTATTACCTCAGAGCTAGAGGAGCCAATTAACCTCTCTGTGAAAAGACCTCCACTGGCACCAGTGGTCAACACATCTACAGCTCTGCAGCAGTACCAGAACCCACAAGGTGAGACTTAAGTAAGAAGCCTGCCTTTCATGTTCACCACAGATTTGTGCAGAGGGACTCAGCACTTCCATGTGAGGTAGAGGCCAATAGATGGGCTCTAAGCTTGAGGAGCGCTGCTTCTCTTGGAGGTTAAATGTACCTCTTCTGAAGTGAGTTCCTCTGTTCTGCTTTCCTCATCATGGCTAGGACTGATCCATGTGGCCTCCTTGTAACATTCCCCATGCAAAAAGTTCTGGGGGTCTGGGTTACATGTAGTGGGAGACTGGAAGAACTCACCCCAAGAAGGCTAGGCTTGGCAAAATATTATAGGTATAAAAAAGCATACCTGACTTTAGAGTTGGACATAACTAAGTTTGAATACTAGATCTGTGTTTTTTTATTTGACCCTGGGTGATATACATAATATCACAGAACTGATTTCTTTCTCGGTAAATGGGACTAATCATACTGACTTTATAGGCTACTGGGACAAATAACTGCAGAGAACTAACTTGACAACTTCTTCTGTAGTATCAAGAATTTTCCTTGTACCAGATGTAATGTGAATTTGTGTTGTTCCTCACACAAAAGGGGTTTTGGACCATTGGAGATTGGCTCTTATTTTCTTCTCAGCTACCCATACCCCTTCTCAAACTGGGCTAGGCTGAGATTTATTTCTTCTGTGGAAGGTGAGGGCTGGTCAGGAAGTTTGGAGCTGAGTACCCATTGATCACTTGGGACTTTCTCAGTTCAAAGTATAATGTATGCTTAATTTGTAATGATTAGTCTATTTTGTATAGATTGAATAACGGAAAATGAAAGAAGTATTTTCCCCTTTTTCCTCACACCAAAAGGCCAACCAAAAAATTATTGGCTCTCATTACACACAATAATGTAACCCTGCATTTTACGTAGTTGGATTTATTTTTCTGGATCCTGCTTGCCCATGTAAAGTGCCTAGGACAGTGCCCAGTGCTGGGTGGGGGCTCTCAATAAGTGCTAGTTCCCTCTGTTTGCCCCCACTGCTTCCTGCCATCCACAAAGACTGGGCTGTGCAGGGGAGGGCTCCTTGAAGCCTCTTGCTCACAGAGTGTGAGCTGGATTATCTGGCAGTTCTGGAATCCCAGCCCTTGACTGAAAAGGCAGAGGCAGCCCAGAATGACTCCTCAGAGCAGGTGTTACCAGAGTACTGGGAACAAGGGATTTCTGAGCTCATCACAAAGGTGAGAAGCTGGCCCCTCAGTGCCTGACCTGTGGGCAGCCTCTGAGTTTTATCTGTGCTCATCCTTAAAATAAAGTGGCTTTCCTTCTCTCTCAGGAAGGAGACCCATGGTGGGATTGTCACCACTATGAATCATTACAGTGTGGGTAACAATTGTGTGATGTTTGTGGCCAAAGGTGTGAATAACAGATATGAGTGGAAGTTGTGGGTAACAGAGTATGTCATCACAGGCATTTATTTGTCTTTTGCTTTAGAATATCAGAATTTCGAACAAAGAAACTTAGAGCTGGATACAAAAGAGAACCAGTGCATCAGGTAACAGATTCTTGGTCAACCTCTCCCTCTAACCCCAAACAACTTCATGTCTTGCACAGGAAGTAAGCATCCTTCTTGACAACTAGAAGCAGAAATTTTCCTGCATCTCTCTTCTTCAACCTCCAGGCCCTCGAGTGGGGTGTGTGTGGTTGGATGTCTGAGATGGTTGTGGGAGGATGTCCCGGCTCCTGCCCCAGGAGGCATGCACTTTGTGTGTAGTCCTTGTTCTTTGTGGAGTTCCCTTCTTTGACAGGGACTATACACAAAGGGCTTCCTAGTGTCTGACAGGGCCTGGCCAGGCAGAGCTGGCAAGAGAGCAAGATGTGGACATCAGAGGGTTGGACTGAGGAGATCTTGAGTAGTCATTCAGTTGTGGGATCACAGATGAGCCTGACTTAGAGGTTGGGATCAGAGGAGGCTCCTGCTGATATCCAGGGTATCTCTTTTGCCACAGAGCCTTCAATTGTGAGCCCAAGATTCCCTACGTGCGACTGGAGCGACTCAAGATCTGTGCTGCTTCCTCGGGAGAGATGCCTGTGTTTAAGCTGAAGCCCCAGAAGAATGATCAGGATGGAAGCTTCTTGCTGGTTATTGAGTGTGGCACTGAGTCCTCCAGCATGTCCATTAAGGTACTACTTTACTGTGTCTTGACCTTGAACCTTGGCCCAGTCCAAGAGTCTCTCCTTTCTCTCTGCTGCTGCTAGAATTCTGGCTCAGGGGTCTCTCCTAATTCTCTGAGTGAAGGTGTAGGTTGGCTAGACTTTGTCCTCTGCTGCAAGGGGTCTCTGAGGTTCACAGCAGGACTAAGCTGTCCCAGCACTTGTGGGACTTGGCTAGCTTGCAGTTCTGAAAGAAATGGTTCTCATAGTAAGTGCTTAGGGCTTGTAAGTCCCTCCCCCTGTGTCCCTCAACATCTTGTCAGTACTGTGCTTTTATTACTCAGACTCGCTTCTTCCCCAAGGTCAGCCAGGACAGCCTGCCTGATGCCATCCAGGCCCCAGGTCTAGGGGGAAGAAAGGTCACTGTCACTTCCCTGGCTGGGCAGCAGCCACCAGAGGTGGAAAGTACAAATCCTGAAGAACACAGACTCATTTCTCGAATTCCTGGAGCCAAGAAGGGTCCCCCAGTCCCAATAGAGAATGAGGACTTCTGTGCTGTGTGTCTCAATGGTGGAGAGCTACTGTGCTGTGACCGCTGCCCCAAAGTATACCACCTTTCCTGCCATGTGCCAGCCTTGCTCAGCTTCCCAGGGTGAGTCATGCCAATCCAGGGCCTTCACCTGGTTAACAGGGATATTTTCTATGATTATGTTATTATTCTAGATTAGGCCCAAAGAGCTTCTCATGGTGGGCCTACTCCCCTCTTCTGGGCCTACATGAAATGCAGGTCTGTGAGTTAGTGGGCTCTATATGTGCCTTCTGCACTCAGACAGATAGATGTTGGAAATTTGGTTGACTTTCCTTCTGCCTCTGTTCTCAGCTTCTTCCTATGCAGACTGGTCCCTGTACTTCTGCCCTGCCCTCTTCCTAAATATTTTTTCTGGATTCACTAAATCTTGAGTTACTGAATTTCTTTCAAGCTCATTGCTAGGAAGCCATTACCTCAAGTGAGCTACAGATTTCAGTTTCCCACACAGTTGCCTCCATGCCTGTCTTGGGGCAGAGAGGGAGAGGGAAGGGTGCTCTGGGCAATTTGCTGAAGCCTAACATGGCCTCACCTATCTATGCAGGGGAGAGTGGGTGTGTACCTTGTGTTGCAGCTTGACACAGCCCGAGATGGAATATGACTGTGAGAATGCCCACTATAGCCAACCTGGAGTGCGGGCACTTCCTGGCCTGAGCACATGTGACCAGAAGGTAAGGAGAGGTCTCTGGAAACAAGATTTTCTGCTTGGAGAAGTACTCCATGACTAAAAGGGGCTGAGGCCTTTCAGAAGGGGTGAGACCTGCTTCTGGGTACCTTTCGTTTGGCTGACAACTTGGCCAATGGGAATTTGTATGGTTTTAATTCTCCTAACGGTTTTCCTGTGGCTTAGGAGTCTGAACTGTGTCTTAGTGTAGTGACTGGCACCCTGTGAGACAGAGCCAGAGAGTTATCAGGGTTGCCATGTTTAATTTTTATTGAAATGAGGAAAAACAAAGTGACACTGTTGCCAATTATGATTTCTGCAGAAGTGTGAAAAGCTGGTATTGTCCTTGTGCTGCAATAGCCTCAGCCTGCCCTTCCATGAACCTGTCAGCCCCCTGGTAAGGAAAGCCTCACTGTTTCTGCTTGCTACTGTCATTTCTGCTCAGAGGGCCTAGGCCATGGGGCAGGACCATGGTGGTGTACCCAGGGTGGGCTCAACCATTGGAAATAGTGACAGTATTAATTTGTGGATGGTCCAGGGGACCCTGAGGGCCATAGCCACTCCAGTCTTTCCTCCCCAGCTTGCCACAACTGCTGCTGTATCAGATCTGACTTGGCAAGTGACACATCCTCCTATTCCTTTTTTTTTTTGTCTTCTCCATAATTTTATTCCTGCTGCTCCTCATCTTTCTTTTTCTTCTATTCTTTCACTTATATTCCAACTCATTCTCTGCCTCTTTTTCCTTCTTATCTATATCTGTACTTCTTTTCTCTTCTTTCTTCGCCTCTTTTTCCTCTTCTCTTCTTCCCCAAGGCACGGCATTATTACCAGATTATCAAGAGGCCCATGGACCTGTCAATCATCCGGAGGAAACTTCAAAAGAAGGACCCAGCTCATTATACCACCCCAGAAGAGGTGGTATCAGATGTGCGCCTCATGTTCTGGAACTGTGCTAAGTTCAATTATGTATGTCTTTTCTGTTTTTCCTCTTTTCTATTTCCTACTGACCCCAAGTTTATAATGGCTGAAGTGAGAGTTGGGGTAGGGGGATCAAGTTTGGTTTGGGGCTGCCAAGAGGACCAAAGAGGAGTCCTGGGGTCTACTCTGGTGAGTTTTAAAGCTCCATCCCACACTTAGACCTCAGCATGGACTCAGGCGGAAGATAGAGAGGTGTTATTAACTGGCCACTTGTGGGTACCTATTAATGTCACTTTTACTTTAAGAGTTGTACCAAATTGGTTATCCTGAGTCTTAGGAGAAAATGCCAAGTTCCACACAGCCCAGGATGAGATCCCAGCATAGACCAGCCAGTCTTTGTTCTCTTTGTATTGTTCTTGAGGGAGGGGTCTGGAAGAATTGGGCTGGTAGAAACAGGCCAACCACCACTGCTCTTTTCTCCATCAGCCTGACTCAGAGGTTGCAGAGGCTGGCCGCTGCTTGGAAGTATACTTTGAGGGCTGGTTGAAGGAGATCTACCCAGAGAAACGGTTTGCCCAGCCAAGGCAGCAAGACTCAGACTCCGAGGAGGTGTCTAGTGAGAGTGGATGTTCTACCCCTCAGGGCTTCCCGTGGCCCCCCTGTGTGCAGGAAGGCATCCAACCCAAGAGGCGGCGAAGACATATGGTAAAGCTTTCCTGCCAGCAGGCAGCCACATATGTGGGTGGATGATTAGACAGGCAAGGAGTATCTGAGCAACAGGTATAGAGCAAGCTAAAGTGAAGCTGCTTGGGTAGCACAAGAGATAGTGGTGAAAATGAACCCTCACTTTCAACCCCTTATCATAAAAGGGAGGCAGGACACTGTGGGACTTACCAACTCCAGTTACCAGAGGCTTGATGTTCAGAGAGATGTGTCTGCCTGCCCAGTGTTACCCGGCAAATTAGCAGCAGAGCTAGGGGAGCAACCAGCTGTCCTGACTCCCAGTTCAGTGCTGGTTATACAACACTATGATTAGGATGCCAATAAGAGGAGAAATATGTAGTCTTAGTGCCTGATCTTTACTTGGGTTTGAGGAAGAAAAGCAGGGATCTTTTTCAGCCTCTTGGTGTGTGGAAGGAAGGAAAGGTATTGCTTGCAGCAGAGAGAATGTCTCTGATCTCACCTATGTGGACCTGAAATTTCAAGTCATTGCTGTTAAAGTCTACAGAAAAGTAATGTTTACCCACTGTGTGCCAGGATCTGACTAACCATCCCAATTATTTATGATACTTAGCATATTATGTATAGTGGCTTTAGTAAGTTTTGCTGTTGTATTCCTTTGGGTAGAATAAGACACTTTGACTCTAGAGAATCCCAGTCTTAATATGTGGGCTTTTCATGTTAATAAATCCTACATGTGGCTATTCTAATTTCAAATATATTTATTTTTTCTCTCAGGAGAACGAAAAAGCAAAGAGAATGTCATTCCGCCTGGCCAACAGCATCTCACAGGTGTGAGAGTTGGATGGAGACCGAGCACTGTGGTGGCTGGTGTCCCATCCTTTTGACTATTCCTCCCCATCCTTCAGCTTACTCTTCAGAATGTGGATGTGAGATAAGATGAGTCTTGTTGAGCTGTGTAGTGCTCTTTCTTGTCATTTGCATCTACAGCATTTATTTGGGAGCCATAGTGCATCCACTACAGAGAAGATTTCAGTAATAAAGAGGAAAGAAGGAGAGGTGTTCCTTGTTGCTGAACTAATAAGATGTATGGGTCACCTTGACAAGACCATGCCTGGTCAGGCTCAGGAGGACCTAAATTCTTTGATGAATTCTCTCTGCTGAGGAAAGCAGACCTTTCTCACCTTTCAGTGTCCAGAACTCAGGAGCAAAGTATATTATCTCCTTCTGGTTCAGAAAGTAGGTAAAAGAAGGGAAGAAGTTTGGGCACATGGCAGGCCTATGATCCCTGGCCCAGCACAGCCAAAGATTGTCACTGTTTACCATTGCTTGTCCTGTCAGGACAGAGGCACCTGCCATAGGCCAAATAATGGAGGCATCTAGAGGCCATAGATCTCAATTGGTGCCTGTACAGGTTCAAACGGTTTTCAGGGTATTTGTTTTTCATACTCCCTTTCCTGAGGTTGACTTAGGTGGCTGCTGTGAAGGCAGTATGGCATTCTTGCCTGAACTGAGTGGCTGTGTAAAAGACATCTTAGATATGGCTCAGATTTCACTTGCATTAAGATGTCAACTTTGGAGTCTGCCCTCTGTGCCGCTTACTTTGTGCTAATAGCACTTCTTTGTTGTCAGAACCTGCCTTCCTAAAAGTGATCATCATGCTTGTCAGTAGCCACTCCTTTATTATCTCCATTCAGACATCTGGTTCCTGAGTTCTGCTTCAGAAAGCTGTGAGGCAGCTGCTATTTGAGTTCCCTGGAATGAGAGTGACCCACACTAAGCTCACTCTGCCAGGCCTCTCCTTCTGCTTAGAGATTCTAGTTCTCCACCTTTCCACATTCACAGAGCCAAAGATGAGAAGTGAGTCTCCTAACTAGCTTGCCTCCAGACTATCCACAGCCCAGAAAAAGTTGATACTCTATCAAATCCTTTTATGTTGGAAGTTGGAGAAGGCCATGGGACCAGCAGGAGATAGACCTAGGAATTCCTGGGGGAAGTTCTGTTAAGGGTAGAAAAGAAGAAATTTGAGAAGTGAGAAGCCAGGGTCCTTTGGTGACCCTAAAGCAACTTCGGGACCTTAGTTCTAGAATGCTGAAGGAAGCATTCTGGACACCATGGGAACAGGAGCTCCAAGCTGTGTCTCAAATGGGTCTTCATGGTTCATGCAGGGTATTTGTGAGGAAGTTGCATAAAACTGCAGGTCAGCCTTCCTCCCAAGTAGAGACTTGGTTGAGAAGGTACCTGTTGCTGATATTGTTGGCCTGGCCCTGAGGCAGCTCTCTCTGGTCCTATCATACATAGTATGACTACTTTCAGGGGAGGTTCAAGTTGTGACTTTATTTTTACTGAGAAATGCTGTTTAAGGAAATTCTTATTTGTAGAACTTTGCTAATAAGCATTTTTTAAAAAAATCAGAAAACATTTCTTCTTTCCTTGTGAATTGATGGTACTACTCATTTCCTTCTCCACCCAGGCTGAGAGATTGTTTTCACTTCATAGCACCTTTGCCAATTGACTTGCCATTCTTTCAGCAGCATTTGCTATTCCCTCCTAAGCAGGTGGGCTTCCATAATCCCATTTCCTAGTTTGAGGTAATTAAGTCTTCAGTACACTACTAGGCAGGCAATCTTTGAATTTAGGTCTTGCTTTTGGGGGCTCACATGGCTTTCTGCTTTGGGCTCTGGCAACTTCCCTTTCAATTTTTGAACCTTTTTCTCTATTTAGCTGGCTTGGCAAGGTCCTTTCTATATTTGCTTCACTAATTCCTGCCCTTGCACATCTTACCTTCATGTGATCCACATTCCCCACTGCCCCTTAGTGAACTTTGGTCGTTGGAAAGCCAGTGGGAGATGTGACAGGCTCAAACTTGATTGAGATCATTTCCCAGGATCAGTTGGAGACCACAAACATGAAGCATAAATGCTTGGTTAAAAATCTGCTTTCCCTTCCATCAGTAAAGCTCCCATCCTGGATATGGCCTATCTGCCTCAAGGATCAGCTACGAGGTCAAGAGATCTTAGTAATGTGGTGGAGAGTCTCATATTTCCTTCCCATCATAGAGACCCTGCATGCTGAGAGATTCCCATTAGGTCCTGAGCAGGAAGAGGTGGAAAGTAGGATGTTCTTTTCTGAAAGGGTGTGAAGCCCTGGCCCATCATACCTTCCCTACAGTGGTTACCCCTGGCATTGGCCTTTCCTTGGCTTCTCCTAAATACCCAGCAGTAGCAATTCTCTGAGCCATGGTTTTGTCTTATGCAGAAAATAGAGCATGACTTTTTTTTCTTCACTTTTTTTTTTTTGGTACCAGGATTGAACTTAGGGGTGCTTAACCATGAACCCTCATCCTAGCAATTTTTTAAAAATATTTTATTTAGAGACAGGGTCTGACTAAGTTGCTTAGGGCTTCAATAAGTTGCTGAAGCAGGCTTTGAACTTGCAATCCTCCTTCCTCAGCCACCTGAGCTACTGGGATTCCACATGTGCACCACTGTACCTGACAGAACATGACTTCTTATAAATTAAAAAACAAAAAATCCTGCTCACCAAGTAACTGCCTTCAGAGGCTGTTTGCTAACATTTATGCTGATCCTGCATTGACTTATTCCCATAATTGCCCCATTTTGAATTCAGTCGGGCTGTCTGGCCCTTGACAAAGCCAGGCATTGCAAATATAGTGAGCTCTGGGTTCTTATAGTACACCTTGGAACCCTAGAAGAGAAATTGGTTCTTGGCTTTTCTGAGAAGTGGGATAGTAGACTAATTTTTGTAAAGGAGATTTTAGTGCAAAAATGGGTGTAGAATGAATTTGTAAAGCATTCTTCTGTAGAACATGGGTAGGTTGACCCTTTCTGAATTTTAAATTATTGCCTACACACCCTGCCTGCCTCAGGTACCCCTTGCTGAGTGACAGCCACCAGGCCCTTAGGCTCTGCTCCACATCAGCCCTGTCATCAATTAGGTGGACTCTGGCTTCCTGTCTTTGCCTGGTTCCTAAGACCTAGGCCTCTCCTGGGCTTTGCTCTACTTCCTCTCTCACTCCATAGGCTTACCTATTGAACTCCTATATGAACCTTTGTTTCTTCTTCTTCCACTCCTCTAGTCATTGCTGCTGAAATTCCCTGCTTCATTTCATGACCTCAGCCTTCTCTCTTCTCCTAGACTTTCAGTCTTCTCCTGGTCTTCTTCCTCTCTCCAGCCTGAATCCAGGGCCCATCATACACTGATATTATCAACATCCTGAATTTTCCCATCCCCTCCAACTTTTGCTGGACCTATCAACCGTCCTCAAATTTTCTGCATCAGCCTATTTTCTGCTCCTTTTTCCTGGCTGCTAATCATGATACATTCATAGTTGGCAGGCCCAGTATTGATTGGAAATTCTTTAACTTGTCATTAACTCTTCTTTCCCATCCATGCCCTTCATCTTAGTTCTCAGCAAGTGACTGACCTCAGTGTCTGCTTCACAGAAGTGAGCTCTTAATGCAAGAACTTCCTTTCCCATTGCTCCTCTCTCCCTCCCACTGACCTTTATTGGTACCTTTCCTCTTTCCTTCCCTCTTCCTCCTAATTTTCTACTTAATAAATAGTGTTATATGCCCCCCGAGGCTTTGTTCCCTCACTGCTGCTCCCACTTCCTGGGGTCTTCTGTCTTCCTCTCCTTTGGTTACCTCCATGTACTCTGCAAGCAACCAAAGTTCTCACAAGATTAAAATAAAAGTTTTTAGAATTTGTTGTCCTTTGCACTTTTTCCTTATTAGCTATTTCTTTAAAATACACACACACACGCACATATATTTTTTGGCTTTGGCACTCCTATAATCCCAGAAACTGAGGAGGATTCAAGTTCAAGGCCAGACTCAGAAACTTAGCAAGACCCTGTCTCAACATAAAAAACAAAAAGGGCTGGATGCCTGTAATCCTAGCACTTTCGGAGGCGGAGACAGGAGAATCACGAGTTCAAAGCCAGCCTCAGCAAGGCGAGACACTAAGCAACTCAGTGAGACCCTGTCTACATAAAACACAAAATAGGGCTGGAGATGTGGCTCAGTGGTTGAGTGCCCCTGAGTTCAATACCTGATACTCGCCCCAAAAAAGTCTTTTGTTGATCCTTTTGTTACTCTTCAGCCCTCTACAGTTTTTCATAAAAGTCCCAGTGACCATTTAGTTGCCAAATCAGAAGAACACATTTTAGTCTTCAACTGCCTTGAACTCTCCACAGCATTTCACCCCATCCACCACTTCCTCTGTGAAACACCCTCTCTACTTGGCTTTTATGATACCCTGAGTGTCAAGATTATTCTTAATCTTCCCAGCCACACAAAGCTGAGTCTTCCTTGAAACCTAGGCAGGGAGACATCTGTGGCTGTCTGCAGTTTCTCCTCTTCAGGAGGTGGTTAGGCAGGAAGAATCACAGCTATTTTCTTTGAGTCTCTACCTTCTCCTGGACTCTTCTCATCATGCCAAGCATGCTTATGAGCTCCTGCCAGGAAGGCAGCATCTGTGAGTCTTTCCCTCTGTCTCTCCCATTAGGGCACAGAAACAGATTTTAGCTGTGTTTGCTAAGAGGCCCCATCTCAATCAGCCTAAGAGTATGGATTGGATTTTGCAGCATCCAAACCAGTCTGGCTAAATTGGATTACCAGGCTGGTGGGTAGCTGATACCAATGAGAAACTGCCACAGTCAATACCAAGATCAGTGAAATAGGTTTCCATGTGAGGTTCAGTTCTGTAGCCAGGAGGAGAATTCTGGCAGGGGTGGGTGTCTGCTGCTGGTAACATTCTGACAGAGGGGAATGGGGAAGTGCTGGAGTCCATCACTTGCCTGAGCTTAGCTGGAGTCGGTGTGATGCCCTCTAGCTATGTCTTTCTTCCCTATGCTGACCATCAACACCTGTTTGCTCCAGATATTCCTGGAGCTAGAAGCAGATTTTGATTGCTTTCTTGGAGGTAAGGAGGTATAGCAGAAATCTGATCTGAGCATTGGAACATCTTAATTTTGGTTTTGCCAATTATAGACTGTGTGGGGTGAGAGTGGTTCAGAACAGTGATCTCAGAGACTGCTCAGGCTACACAGGGATGGGGGACTTTGGGATTGGGACATAGCTAGAGGAGTCCTGACCAGGGCAGGGAAAAAGACTCACAGGCCAAATTGAGCTGCTTTGAGAAAAGCCCTCCTCAGTTGGTGCTGCTTCTTGAGCCATGTGCCCATTCCACAAGCTGTACTCTTCTTGGGTATCTAAAATGAGTTCCTCTTCTGCCTTTGCTAGAAGTGGCTGTTGGAGCCAGAATGGCTAGGGCCATGAGGGAGGAATATTGTAAGGGGAAGTGTAACATTTTAAAAGGACCTACACATTCAAGAACAAATAAAAATAGCACTTTTCTTTACCAGCAATTGTGTCCCAGAGTGTTTTTCAGTAAAGCCCGTGAAACCTGCTGCATGGCCTTTTTGATCCTGAGTCCAACATAGTTAAGAAACGCAGGAAGCCTTTCTCTCTAGGGAAGAATGCAGCTTTCTGCTTCTTGTTGAATGAACACAGCCTGTTCTTCAAAATACAGGTAACAAGTCTGGGGTGGAGTTAGGGAAAAGACATCGTAGGAATGCTGTTCAGGTGCTGAACACTTTAGGAAGGTCCTTTGTGTTCCCTATCCCTTGCTGACCTGTCTGCTCACTCTGTACCAGAGATTTCTAATGATTTTCAGAGGGTGGAGTGTCAGTTTGTAATGAATGTAAGGAATATTTGTTAGGGATGCATGAAGTCTGAACCCTTTTTCTATATTTAATGAATTCCCCACCTTAGGAGTCTTGGGTGCACAGCTTAATCCTCACTACAGAAGTTAAATATACCAGAATCTTGATTTCCCAGTATGCCTTGAAGCCAGGGTGCAGGCCTAGTGGTAGTGATTTAAAACAAAACGATGAAAAGTACAGAGACTTCTCTCTCGTGGCATCTTGGTTGGGAGTGGTGGGGTTTCCATGGCAGCAGGTGCAGCAGCACAAGTTGAAGCACCTGGTACTTGATGGCAGTGATAGTTCCTTCAGCCCACCGACTCTGGACATGATTTCAAGAATTGTTGGTGGCTGCATAGCTCTGATCTTAATCCTCCAGTCCTCCTAGTGATTCTATGAACTACCTTTTAATAAATTCACTTTCTATTTAAGTTGGAACTGGTTTCTATTACTTAAACTAAACATGACAGGCAATGCAGAAATCTTGAAGAATCGGATGAAAGCCATGGACTTGCCCTTCTGCACTCCAGACCCACACATGCTACTATAGTCCATTAGATAACCCCACTTAGATGTCTCAGTGTTACCCAGCACACTAGCCATCCTCAGGTCCCCTTAACCCATTCCTTTCATACTCCCCATCTCAGCAGCCAGATATGTGGTATCAGAGAAGCCAAGGAAGTTTGTGTTTAAAGGAAGAATGATCATCAGTTTCCATGCTTGAGATAAGACTCTCCCACCTATTCCCAGATTGGCCCCAGTACTTGACTTTCTGCTATGTTTTATCCTTATTAAGTTCATTAGTAGTAGTCATTCTCGGCATCCCCAGGAACCAGAATCTGTCTACTCCCCACTCCCTAGATTCCATAGCAAGCTGCTACCTGAATCCACTCCCCAGAGAGTTCTACCTGCAGGTCAGTCTGTACATGATCTTTTCATCCTTCATATCTGGCCTATGGATTATTTTATTCACCAGGCAGTTTAGGCATAGAATCTAGGGAATGAGAGTTTTCAAGGGCCTATAAAAATAAGTCTTGAAAAACATTACAATTAAAAATGGTAAAACATCCGGGTGCTGTGGTGTATGCCTGTAATCCCAGTGGCTGGGGAAGCTGAGTCAGAAGGATTGTGAGTTCAAAGCCAGCCTCAGCAAGGCGAGGTGCTAAGCAACACAGTGAGACCCTGTCTCTAAATGGAATATAAAATAAGGCTGGGGATTTTGCTCAGTGGTTGAGTGCCCCTGAGTTTAATCCACAGTACCCCAACCCCCCAAAAAGGTAAAACATGCATAAAAATGTAAATTAAATGTCTATAACTTGCACCATTATTTTAAATTCATTCATTGTTAAGAAACCTCAGCCCAACATAAATTAATCACTCCTCGCCAAATAATTTAAAAAGCAAAATTATAAACATTTCAAAAATTTGCAATAAGAACTACACTCACTAGACTGTGGGTGCATTCTCATCTTTGATGTGTGTTGTAGGGCCTCCTAGAGGAAGAAGGCCTAGTCTCTGGGAAGAACCTCCTCATGGGCACTGGAGCTATGCATGAGGAAGGACTCACTATCCTACAGACAGACATGACTCCTGAAGGCCTTGCGCAGTATCTGATGTGGTAAAAAAGAGCTTGTAACCAGTCCCTAGAGACAGTTTTCCTGTTGTAGTAGAGATTGCTAATTGTTGCCAATATCTATTATTTTCTTTATTTTAGCAATAACCCCTTCCCCCACCTTTCTTAGCCTCCTCTACAACTGGATATTGTCTTTTGAATAAGTTCTAGCTAATTGATTGTGAGAAGCAATGATGTATGCATTGTAGGACATTTTATGTGAAATGGCTTGTCTTCCAGGTCCTTTTTCTCTACCTCTTCCTCCAGACAGGAACTTGGTTATGCTACTGCTCATATAGCTTTAATCATAATGAACCTGAGACCCCTGCATTAAGTCAGGACCCTGAAGGCAAATAGTCATCTCAGAATGATGTTTTCAGTAGAGATGAATGCAAATCCTTTCATGCAGAAAGCATCACAACCCTCAGGTTTCACACATACTAATTTCAATAAAATATGAATTCCCAATAAAAATTACTAACACATGAAAATAAGCCACCATAAGTGAGAATCAGAAGCAATAATGAACTGCAGATGAGAGTCTTGATAAGGAATGGGAAATATAAAGAGGGTAAGAGATTGAAGGTGAACAGATTACCTTTAAGCATTCATTTAGACAGAATAGAGAAACAAGGAGAGGAACATTTGAAAAGGTAATGGTTGAGAATTGTCTAAAAGTGATAAATAACGTGAATTTATAGATATAAGATACAGAACAAAATATACTAACTAGGAAAAATAAAAAGAAACAGGCATATTGTAGTGAAACTGAAGAACACCAAAGACAAAGAGAAGATCCTACAAATAGTAAAGGGGCATATATTAACTTTTCCTTCCAGTTTTCTAGTGCTCTTCCCCTTCCAAGAGCATGGGAAGATTGCTCTACTTCACACCCTTTATTTTAGGTATATTATGAAACTTGATTTGGTCACTGAAATGCGAGTAGAAGTGTAATGTAGGTCTTGTCAAGGTTGGAAAATTTAAGAGCCAGTGTTTGGTTCTCGATTATTTTCTTTCTCCCTGTTGAGGTGATTCTGAGAGCATGTATTAACACAAATGTGCTTAAGGTTTAAGTAGTCTGGTGTACTGTGCTGATATATGAAGAATATATGATTTGGAATATTGCTCATATCTACAGCAGATTTTGCATTAGTGAGAACTTGGGTTGTGTTAATCTAGTGAGAAGTGTATTTTAGTACACTATAGTAATGAGTATGCTCATTACTATAGCATAAACTAGCCTATAGTAAAAAAAAATTTAAAAAAAGAAGACACCCCCCCCTGCCCGCCACCACCAACAAAAATGCCTTGGTTTTCTTTGGAAAAAAAGCAAACAAAATCTAAGACCCAAGGTATTGGCTTAGGTATGCATATAGTAAAGAGATGGATATTGGTGACTAAAAAGACAGTGGTTCATGTTATGCAGTGGAAAAACATTTGGTAAAACTATGTTCTGTGATAACTTGGGAAGCGGATCATAAACAATGAATTTCAATGTTGAGGAAGAAGAAAGAAAAGAGAACATTGATAACATATTTTGGTTGATATTTATTACGATATCTCAAGACATGAGTTCAGAAACAATTGCCCTACTTTTAAGCAAAAGTGAAAGAAAATAGAATACTCTAAAATTAAGAGACATAAGGTTTTGAAGAGGTAATTGCTTTTTTCTTTTTGGTACCGAGGATTGAACTCAGGGGTACTGGACCACTGAGCCACATCCCCAGGCCTATTTTGTGTTTTATGTAGAGACAGGGTCTCACTGAGTTGCTTAGCACCTCGCCGTTGCTGAAGCTGGCTTTGAACTCGTGATTCTCCTGTCTCAGCCTCCCAAAGTGCTGGGATTACAAGCGTGAGCCACCACGCCTGGCTGGTAATTGCTTTTTGACTCTGAAGACTCAGAGATAAAACTGAGAAAGGCTTCAAATATTGAAGGTCCTATAAAATTCAGCCTTGAGACTAAGATTGAATTAAAAGTATAGGTATAATATTCATTGTTTAAACCTTGAGTGGATTAAAGTACTTCAGGGAAAATGTAAAATTAAGAGCATAGTGCCTAGTAAAATCTTTTAGCTGGATAAGATTGAGGGAAAAGATTCCAAGGAATTGGTCTTCCCATCAAAGCCGAGGGGAAAGGAGAAAGAAGAAAGAGAGGCATGGGCATGAGAACTAGTTTTCCAAAATGAGTGTGGTATAGCTTTTGGCACATATTGCTGCCCACAGTCATAGAGAAACACAGTGAATTTTTCACAGAGTGTTTTGTTTCTGGAGGAACTATGAGCCTAGACTAACAGGAACAGTAACTGTTTAAGACTTCAAATGGCTCTTGTACTTCCAATCATCTATGATAGATTGGGTTGAGAACAGCTCATCCCCTAAAGAGACTTGTTCCTCAATGCCCGTATCAGCTAGAATGCTAAACCAAGGACTAAGGAAAGCTATTCTCAGAGACCAGAATCAGAGAATAGTGAATAATCCCTACTCCAGACCAGGAAGCCCTCAAAATATTTGCCCAGCTGGATTTCAGAATTGCCATAGCCAATCATTCCTGTGCCTCCCTTTCCTTTCCCCCAACTTTTTTTTTGGTACTGAGGATTGAACCCAGAGGCACTTTTACCACTGAGATACATCCCTAGTCATTTTTTAAATTTTTAATTTTGAGACAAGAGTTTTGCTAGTTATTGAAGTTGGCCTCAAACTTCTAATCGTCCTGTCTTAGCCTCCTGAGTTACCGGGTTTACAGGCATGTGCTAATGCGCAGGGCCTTCCCTTACTTGTATGGAATGTCTTTCTCTGTTCTATCAACTACTTTTCAAAATCTTAGCTCACTTTTTAAAAGTCTGTTCATTTATTATCCCCTCTAGAATCCCTCCCTGTAATGCTAGAGAACCAACCTCTCCCTCCCACTCCCCTCATTTTTTTCTTGCTTTGCTTCAGGGATATCTGGAAATCTCCTGCCCCTGCCCTAACTCCCTGAAAGAACCACAGATATGAAAGTAGAAAGTACTAAACACCTAATAATCCTTGAGTCTCTTTGCTCTGCTCAGAAGGCTCTGCCCCCAAAACTTTTCAAGGTTTGGTTCCTTATTACCACTCCCCACTTTTTTTCTTAGCTCAAGCTCTCTCCTTAGAGAGCTTTTGTACAATCTCAAGTGGATCCCAAACACACTCTCTCGCAACCCTGTTTTATTGTCATCATAGCTGTTACTACTATGTGTATTGATCCTTTTCTTTTACTTGTTTTAGTATTCATTGTTTGGGTCACCCCTAATAGGGTGTAAACTTTCCTGAGAGCTATAATCTTGCCTGGATTCTAGAACAGTGCCTGTAGTTGCTCATTTCTTTCTTTATTTTTCTTTTGTGGTACTGGGGATGAATCCAGGGGTATTCTACCACTGAGCTACATCACCAGCTCTCCCTCTAAATTTTTTTTTGTTTTTTGTCTTGCTAAGTTGCTGAGGCTAGTTTCAAATTTTAAGTCCTCCTGGCTTAGCCTCCTGAGTTTCTGGGATTACAGGTGAGCAGCACTATGCCTGGCATAAAATATTTGTTGAATGAATGTGTAACTCAGGTCTTTGTCATCCAGTCACTCATTTTATTGGGTATTCTAATCTTTTTTTTTTTTTTTCCCCTGTGCTGGGGATCAGTACTCTAAAGTCTTGAGAATTTCTTCATGGTTCTCCATGAGTTAGTGGTAGTGGTAGAACTAGAACTCAGGCCTTGTGACTCAGCTCTCTGGAGGCTGGTTTCTTCAAAATGGGTGAAGCTAAAATAGCTCTGGGGCACCACCAAGTGGCAGGAGTGAGAAAGTCCACACTGTTCCCTTTGTTGCAGTGTGCAGTCAGCACCACAGGTGGCACCAGTGGCACTCCTTTAGCTCCAAGGGCAAGTCTGGAAAGCTTGGTTAGAGCTACCTCTAGCGGAAAATTTTGATGACCAGCAGGATATTAGTATTGTCTTAATTGGCTCTCCATTGACTGCTCATTAGTTATGAGAGGAAAAACTATTCAGTGGAGAAATAAAATAAAACTTTGTGTGATCAAAATAATATCCCTACTAAGGGACAGGTGGACATACTGTGTATTCAGATGTGGTACCCTGAGAAGGGTATGATGTCACCTATACAGCCCTGTGGACAAGAATGAATAACCTGATTCTAACCAGAGAAACATCAGACAAACACAAGATGAGAAAATGTTATATTAAGTAAAGGCAGGGATAGGGGACTGGATTCTTTAAACATGTCCCTATTTTTAAAGACAGAAGTTGCGAAAATGTTCTGAGCTGAAAGGAAGCTAAAGAGAATGACAACTAAATGTATTACCTGACCCTAGACTGGATCTTATAATGAAAGGAAAGAGAATACTATAAAGGACAATATCGGGCCAATTGCAGAACTGGGATATAAATGGTAGATTACATTATATCAGTATTAAGTGTACTAAAGTTGATAACTGTACTTTGATTATGTAATAAAATATCCTTAGTTTTAGGGACTATACATTGTAGTATTTAGTAGTAAAAGACCATAGTGAATGCACTCACCATTAAAGGATACAGGGGGAAAAAAAGGACTCTAGAGATAAATATTTTTTAATTTAAAAGTATGTATATGTATGTATATCTATAAATAAAACAAATAAGGTGAAATGTTAATAGGTGACTCTGGATAAAGAATATATGGGTATTTTTTTTTAGTATTTTTTATAACCTTTCTGTAAGTTTAAAATTATTCCCAAATAAAATTTTAAAAGAAAAAATGATTTAAAGGAAGTTAGTTCTAGATATTTCCTCTGTCCACCTTCTTTCTGTTGCATAACAAAAAATTCAGAGCCTTACTATCCATGTCTTCTGTTGTCCTTTTTGGTTTAGTAATTTCTGGTTAGAAAGGACTGTGTTTGGCTTCAGGCTTTGGGGATGAGGCCTAGGCTAAAGTGGGTGGAGCTGCTGTTGTTGGCATCTGGAAAATGTCCCTGAAGCCTACATGGGGGAATATAGAGAGGCGGCAGGGCCTCTGAATGGAAGCAGTCAGGCTCAAGCTGGGTTTCCCCAGCTATTCTGAACAGACACTTGGAATCGGAGAAGACTTAGCAGGGCTGAGTGTGGCAAGAGCCTCGGCAGTATGGGAATAGGGAAAGCTTCCTTATCCTTTCTCTCTGTCTACAGTTTCTGTCTACAGACACAACCTATCTTCTCTTCTGAACCTGTGATGCTGAATACCTCTGATCCTCAGGAGTCGTAATGTTCCAGTATTTTACTTTGCATTAAATCAGTAGAATTCGATGTCAGGTGGCAAGGAGTGGGAACATTGTCCCAGATCCAACTCTGCATTCCTTCCTGGTATAACTTCTGGTGGTTTCCCCCTGCTCACATTCTTTGCATGTGAGTGAAAAGAACTTTATCTCCTTAATCCTCATGCTCTAACCTGGCGGGGCCTGCCTCTCACCCACCCTTCTCACAGGGAGAGCAGCTAGTTTCTACAGTCCTGTAGTGGAGAGAGGGGAATGATGAGCGTCTAAACTCAGGCTCTAGGTCCCGTTGGTCACCTTGTAAGAGAAACAGAGAGGTCATCCCATCTTATCTGAAACTCAGAAAATAAAGTTCTAGACTGTGAAATCCCTTACACAGCCAAAAAGTGTTTGAATGAACAAATCAAACTTCAAATGAATGGTGTTTTGCCACTAATCATTGCCAGACTATGATAAGCTTTAGTTAATCTCTTGGCTAAATTTGTGGTTTTATCTGGGGTGCTGGGGATTGAACCTAGCATGCTAAGCAGGCACTTTACTATGAGCTACACCACCAGTCTCTTAAATGTGGCTTTAGAATCCATGAAATATGAAGCATTGTTTTGTCATTTAACTTAAATTTTTATGGAGATAACATAAGATTCTCTCTCTTAAAGAGAACAATTTATGTGCTTTTAGCACATTCATAAAGGTGTGCAACCATCACCACCTTCTAATCTTAGAATTTTTTTCATCACTCAGAAAACCCCATATTGGTTAGCAATCTCTCTCCAATTTCCTGTCTTCCCAATTCTTGGAAACCATTATGTTTTCTATATATCGTTTTGCTTATTCTGGACATTTCATGTAAATGTAATTGTAAGGGCAAAAAGACTAAGATGCAGCAAACTTCACAGATCAGTTCAGCGCTTTATTCAGGAACGGAGCTTCATACAGGAACAGGGGACAGAGGTGAAGCGGCAGTGGAACCCAGTTCCCTGGTGGAAGGTGGGCTCCTGTGAACAAAGAAAGGGACTGGGTTTTTATAGTTTTATGTTGGGGGTGGCATAGTGGAGATGTGCCGGTTTTCTTGGGCACTTAGGAATTTGGGGTTAGTTCCATAAATTAGCAAAGTGGTCAGTTTTAGTGCCCAGGAACTCGGGCCCAGGGGTCAGGGTCCTTCGGGCTGTGGACCCAGTGTCTCCAGCCTGGCGGAGCACCCTTCCCTTATCTATAGCAATTAGTCTTAGGGAAACATTCATCAGGCGAGGGAGGGGTGTTAGCATCGAGCTATTTGCCTCTTCCCTCAAGCTACACTGTTTTCAATTCCCTTTTCCTATTAGTAATCATATATGTTCTTTTGCATCTGATTTCCTTCATTTAGCCTAATGTTGCTCAGGCTTATCCATATTGTAGCATACATCCATACTTCATACTTCTTGTGGCCAAATAATGTTCCATGTTATGGATATGCCATCTTTTGTTTATATATCATTTGATGGCCATTTGGGTCATTTCAATGTTTTTGGCTATTATGGATAATGTTGCTGTAAATATTCACTTATAAATTTGGGGGTGGACATGTTTTGGATTCTCTTGGGTCTATCTATCATCCATCTATCTATCTATCTATCTATCTATCTATCTATCTATCTATCTATCCATCCATCCCCAGGAGTGGTCATATAACAACTCTGTTTAGTTATTTAATGATCTGCAGGACAATATTCCAAAGCAACTGTTTTATATTCCCACCAGCAATGTATCAATTTCTCCACATCCTCACCAACACTTTTATTTTTTATTACAACCATCTTAGGGTGTGCAATAGTATCTCTTTATGGTTTTGATTTATATGATTGATGATGATTGATGATGTTAACCATTTTTTCCCTAATGATTGATGATGTTAACCATTTTTTCATATGCTTATTAACCAGTCATATATCTTTTTTGAAAGAGTATATATTCCAATCCTTTGCCCATTTTTACACAGGGTTGCTTTTTTAAAAAAAGATCTATCTATCTATCTATCTATCTATCTATCTATCTATCTATCTATCTATCTATTTATGTGGTGCTGAGGATCAAATCCAGTGCCTCACACATGTTAGGCAAACACTCTACCACTGAGCCACAACCCCAACCCTGGGTTGTTTTTTCTTTACTGCTGAACTGTAAGAGTTTTTAAGACACATTCTAGATAATAGACCATTATCAGATATGACTTGCCAATATTTTCTCCTGTTCTGTGAATTTTTTTTTACTTTCTTGATAGTATCCTTTCAAGTACTTTTGATAAAGTCTGATTTATCTATTTTTTCCTTTGATTGCTATTGCTTTAATTACAATTACTAAGAAATCATTGCCTAATGCAAAGTCATGAAGATTTATACCCATGATTAATCTGAGAGTTTTATAGTTTCAGCTCTTATATTAGGTCTTTGACCCATTTTGAGTTAACTTTTGAATGTGGCATGAGGTATAAGCTCGATTTTTGTTCTTTGCATGTGGATATTCAGTTTTCCTAGAAATATTTGTTGAAAAGACTGTTCGTTTCCCTCATGGAATTGTCTTGCACCCTTGTCAGTACTACTATATTGGGTTATTTCTGGACTTAGTTTTATCCATTGATCTGCATATCTGTCTTCGTGCTGGTATGAAATAGTCTTGATTAGTGTAGTTTTGCACTAAGTTTTGAAATTAGGAAATGTGAATCCTCCAACTTTACTGTACTTTTAAAGATTGTATTGCCTGCTTTGGGTTCTTTTCATTTATATGCAAAATTTTAGGATTGGATAATCAATTTTAGCAGAAAATAGACCTAAAATTTGGTAAGGATTGCATTGAATTTGTAGATCAACTTAGGGAGCATTGCCATCTTAACAATATCAAGCCTTCCAATCTATGAACTTGACGTGCACCAACCTGAACTCTAATTAGTTTTTTCTGACAAAGGAGGCTGGGTTAGACATTCAAACTAAGTCAACTGCCAAATATTTATTTCATTTTTGAGCTGTTCAGATAGGGTGCAGTTTTATTTTGTCCAAGCAGAAAAAGAGAAAAGTAGAAAGTCTTATATAAAATTGTAGAGCTGGGCTGGGGATATAGCTCAGTTGGTAGAGTACTTGCTTCACATGCACAAGGTCCTGGGTTCAATCCCCAGCACCACACACACACACACACACAAATTGTAGAGCCTACTAGTAAGCAAACATGGATATCATTAGGAAAAAGTTACATTTTGCATTAGTTACATTTTGCATTCAAAGACAAGTTCCTAGTTAAGAAATCTTAATGTAACACATAATAGTGTGAGCATCTCTGAATTTGTCTTATAGAACTGAAGAATTATAGGGTGATGTTTTTACAATGTAGAGTCTCTTAAAATTTTCTTTTTTCTTCTTTTGTGGCACTGGGGATTGAACCCAGGGCTTTGAGCATGCTAGGCAAAAACTCTACCCCACCGAGCTATAACTGTTCAAAATCTTTTGACTAACAGAGATAAAATTTAGTTAATGTATAAATCAACTGCTTCTTTTTTTACATTCACAAAGGTATTTTTATTACTGAATTCTTATTTTTTGAGTCATTTTTAGTTATATATGACAATGGAATATACTGTGACATAATTATAAAAGCACAGAATGCAACCTATTCTAATTCAGTTCCCATTGTTTCTCTTTTAACCCCTGTTCCCTTTCCTCTACTCTACTGATATTTCTGCTATTTACTTATAGTTTTTTTAAATTAGTGTCTTCTGGATGTATATGATGATAAGATTCACTGTGGTATATTCATATATGTACATAGAAAAGTTAGGTCAGATTCATTCCACTGTCTTTCCCTATTCCATCTCTCCTCTCCTCCTTTCATTCCCCTTTGTCTACTCCTCTGATCTTACTTCTATTCTTTTTTTATCCCCTCTCCTTTAGTTTTTTTTTTTTTAATATTTTTTAGTTATAGATGGACACAACGTCTTTATTTTATTGCTCTGTATGTGGTGCCGAGGATTGGACCCAGGGCCTCACGCATGTGAGGCAAGCGCTCTACCGCTGAGCTACAATCCCAGCCCCTCCTCTCCTTTAGTTTTGATTAGCTTCCACATATCAGAGAAAACATTTGACCTTTGACTTTTTGGGAATGACTTATCTCACTTATCATGAGATAAGTTCCATTTACCAGAAAATTCTTTATAGCTGAGTAATGCTCCATTGTGTATACATACCACATTTACCTTATCCATTCATCTGTTAAAGGGCCCAGGTATCCCACTCCTCGGTATATATCTAAAGGGTTTAAAATCATTGTACTACTGTGATACAGCCACATCAATGTTTATAGTAGTACAACTACTACTTCTTGATTCAAGAACAATGAATTTTTCCTCCCCTCCCAAATTCTGGTATTTATACCAGCAGGGTCAACAAACCCTGGAATGAACTGTACTAATTGCTTCAATATTTTACTATATTGACAAACTTCAATTCTGACTTCTCTTCCCTAAATGTCAAGCAATTTGATATTTCATTTATAACAATTACATTTCCATAGAGTGTTTAAGTAAACAGCACATAACACTTGTTGCCAGTGGTGATGTTAATAATTACAGGAATAGAATGAGAGCAGATTGCGATGTGGTAATGACCCCTGGAATAGACTGAGTTCCTTGGCAGTGTAGAGAGTTTTTCCTGTTAATGGTCTTGGTGTTGCAATCCATTATCTCACTGAGAATTGATGACTTCAGCTATGGTAACTAGCCAAAATATTTAATGTAGCTGCTTTGAGCCACTTGAATACTTGGAAAAAATTTTTTTCAAAGAGTTCTGTAAGAAAACTCAACATCTCTACATTTATATTTTAGGGAGTTGAGTATGTTTCACTTTCTTGTGTAGCTTCTCTGGTTCTTCTCTATAAACATTAGTGACATTTACACACTGAAAATGAATATTTGTCTATTTGTCATTCTATCAATATACCTATTTATTTATCCATCTATATCTTACCATGTTCTATAAAATCTCCCTTTTTCTCTTCCTTCATCCCCCACTTTCCTTCTTTCTTCCATTAATTATTTCATTTACTAATGTCACAATTTTTAATAAATATCTAGTAGCTGCCAGACACTCTCTCAGGCACTGAAAACAAATAATAAACAGAGGCCAGGTTCCTAATATCTTGCAAGGAAATAGAAGATGCCATCAAGAGCCTGCCAACCAAGAAAAGCCCAGGTCCAGATGGATTCTCAGCTGAGTTCTACAAGACCTTCAAAGAAGAATTAATACCAATACTCCTCAAATTATTTGTGAAACAGAAATGGAGGGAACACTTCTGCACTCATTCTATGAGACTAGTATTGCTCTGATTCCAAAACCAGACAAAGACACATCAAGGAAAAAAAAACTTTAGACCATATCCCTGATGAACATTGACACAAAAATTCTCAATAAAATTCTGGCAAATTGCATACAAAAACATATTAAAAAGATAGTGCACCACAATCAAGTGGGTTTCATCCCAGGTATGCAAGGTTGGTTCAACATACAGAAATCAATAAACATAATTCATCACATCAATAGACTTAAAGAGAAGAATCATATGATTATCTCTATAGATGTTGAAAAAGCATTTGAGAAAATACAGCACCTCTTCATGTTCAAAACACTAGAAGAACTAGCAATAGTAGGAACATACCTAAACATTGTAAAAAATATCTATGCTAAACCCAAGGCCAACATCATCCTAAATGGAGAAAAATTGGAAGGATTCCTTCTAAAAACAGGAACAAGACAGAGATGTCCTCTTTCACCACTTCTATTCAACATAGTCCTTGAAACTCTAGCCAGAGCAATTAGATGAAAGAAATTAAAGGGATACAAATAGGAAAAGAAGAACATAAACTATCATTATTTGCTGATGGCATAATTCTTTACTTAGAGGACCCAAAAAATTCCACCAGAAAACTTCTAGAATTAATAAATAAATTCAGCAAAGTAGCAGGATATAAAATCAATATCCATAAATCAAATGCATTTCTATACATCAGTAATGAATCCTTTGAAAGAGCAATTAGGAAAACTACCCCATTCACAATAGCCTCAAAAAAATAGTTGAGGATCAATTTAACAAAAGAGGTGAAAGACCTTTACAATGAAAACTAAAGAACAGAACACTAAAGAAAGAAATTGAAGATCTTAGAAGATGGAAAGATCTCCCATGCTCTTGGATAGGCAGAATCAATATTGTCAAAATGGCCATACTACCCAAAGCGCTATACAGATTCAATGAGATTCCAATTAAAATCCTAACATCATTCCTTATAGAAATAGAAAAAGCAACCATGAAATTTATTTGGAAAAATAAGAGACCTAGACTGGCCAAAACAATCCTTAGCAAGAAGAGTGAAGCAGGAGGCATCACAATACCAGATCTTAAACTATATTACAAAGCTATAATAACAAAACAGCATGGTATTGGCACCAAAATAGACACATAGAGCAATGGTATGGAATAGAAGACACAGAGACAAATCCACATAAATACAGTTATCTCATACTAGACAAAGCTGCCAAAAACATACATTGAAAAAAAGATAACCTGTTCAACAAATGGTGCTGAGAAAACTGGAAATCCATATGCAGCAAATGAAACTAAACCTCTATCTCTCACCATGCACAAAACTCAACTCCAAGTGGATTAAGGACCTAGGAATTAGATCAGAGACCCTGCACCTAATTGAGGAAAAAGTAGGTCCAAGTCTTCATCATGTCAGATTAGGCCCTGACTTCCTTAAAATACTCCTAAAGCATAAGAAATAAAAGCAAGAATCAAAAAATGAGATGGATTTAAACTAAAAGCTTCTTATCAGCAAAAGAAACAATCAATGAGGTGAACAGAGAGCCTACATTTTGGGAACAAATTTTTGCCACACGCACATCATATAGAGCTATAATCTCCAGAATATATAAAGAACTCAAAAAACTTAACACCAAAAAAAAGAAAACCCAAACAACCCAATCAATAAATGGACTAAGGAGCTGAACAGACACTTCTCAGAAGAAGATATACAACTGATCAACAAATATATGAAAAACGTTCAACATCTCTAGCAATTACAGAAATGCAAATCAAAACTACTCTACGATTTAATCTCATGCCAGTCGGAATGGCAGTTATCAAGAACACAACAAGTGTTGGCAAGGGTGTGGAGGAAAAGGCACACTCATACATTGCTGGTGGGACTGCAAATTGGTGCAACCAATCTGGAAAGCAGTATGGAGATTCCTTAGAAAACTTGAAATGACCCACCATTTGACCCAGCTATCCCACTCCTCAGTCTATACCCAAAGGACTTAAAAACAGCATTCTACAGTAACACAGCCACTTCAATGTTTATAGCAGCTCAATTCACAATAGCTAAACTGTGGAACCAACCTAGATGCCCTTCAATAGATGAATGGATAAAGAAACTGTAGTATATATACACAATGGCATATTACTCAGCATTAAAAGAGAATAAAATTATGGCATTTGTAGGTAAATGGGATGGAGTTGGAGAACATCATATTAAGCAAAGTAAGCCAATCCCAAAAAACTCAAAGGCCGAATGTTCTCTCTGATAAGTGGATGCTGATCCATAATGTGGAAGGGAGCATGGGAAGAATGGAAAAACTTTGGTCAAAAGGGAGAGAAGGGAGAGGATGGGACATGGGGGCAGGAAAGATGGTGGAATGCGATGGACAACAATGCCCTAGGTTCATGTATGACTGCACATATGGTGTAACTCTATATTGTGTACAACCAGATAAATGAAAAGTTGTGAAAAAAAGAAATTAAAAAAATAAAAATAAATAAATGCATGACCAATAATTGGGGGAAAAAAAAGACTCTCAGCTGGGCATGGTGGTGCACACCTGTAATCCCAGCACTTTGGGAGGCTGAGACAGGATAATTGCTAGTTCAAAGCCAGTCTCAGCAGTGGTGAGGCACTAAGCAACTCAGTGAGACCCTGTCTCTAAATAAAACACAAAATAAACCTGAGGATATGGCTCAGTGGTCGAGTACCCCTGAGTTCAATCCCCAGTTACACAAAGAAAAAGAAAAGAAAAGACTCTCATAGTCCAATAATTTCACTTCCTAACTTTCTTGCATTGTCTCACACAATGAGCTTTTGCGAGACACCAAAACATGGTTTGGGAGATATCTAAACCATAATATTCTGCCTCTGACGCCTGAAAGCTCATGTCCATTTCACAATGCAAAATTTATTTAGTCCATTTCCAAGAGTTGCCATAGGTTTTTTTTGTTTTTTGTTTTGGTACTGGGAATTGAACTCAGTGATGCTCTACTACTGAGCCATACCCCCAGCCCTATTTTGTGTTTTATGTAGAGACAGGGTCTCACTGAGTTGCTTAGCGCCTCGCCGTTGCTGAGGCTGGCTTTGAACTCGCGATTCTCCTGTCTCAGCCTCCCAAAGTGCTGGGATTACAGGCGGTGTGTGCTACAGCACCTGGCTACCATAGTTTTAATAGTTCTAGGATTTCCAAAAAGTACAAGTCCAAAAATCTCTTCTGATACTCAAGGCAAACTCTCAGCATAAGCCCTGTAAAAATCAGGAGCGAATTATATATATATATGGTATGTATCCATTACATTTCAGCTACCTTCTCATATCTCCACACATTTCCTTCTCAGAGGCTGCCCACAGGGACTCCAACCCTATTGTAACTTCCCTGGCCTCCTAGGCTTTCCTTTGAAATCTCAGTGGAAGCCTCATGACCCCCTAACTCCAGCATCCTGCCTTCTTGTAAAACCAAAACCATGTAGTTGATGCCAAGGTCTGCCATCATCTCAAGCAGTAGCCAAGCCTCCAGGGACCATGGCTATAGCAGCCTGTGAATGCCTGGGTGACTAAACATGGTGAAACAACGTACTGCCCCCCCTTCCCTGTGGAAGTAGGGTGCTTCCACGGTCTCTTCTTAAAAGAATTTTTTATTTTACACCCTTGAGCCTGAGACGGGTGTGGTCTTGCCAATTCCTGAGACAAACCCCTCAAGCCATCTTTCCTATGTTTCCAGGTAAAGTACTTAGCAGTCTCATTAGTGCTGTAATCTCTTTACCACAACTTCCTTAAACCGAGTTTTACTCACACTTTTCTCTCCAAACTACAAATTTTTCAAATATTTCAGCTCTGCTTTTTGCTCCTGATTATCATAATAAACTGGGTGGGATCGCAAGATAATAAATCTGTGTTAAGTTACTGAATTTTGGGAATTTTGTTATGATACCCATATAAAACTAATACAATTAGAATAATTTTGGTTGCAGTAATACAAATTCACCTCTTTGAAGGTAAGCAAAAGAGTGCACTTTGTCATAAAGATCTGAAAATATTTCATGGAATTTAAAGGCAGGAATGCAGCTCATTTCAGAAAATACTATGGCAAGGATGGAAAACTGTCAGAACTCTTCTCTCAGTAGATAATTTTTTTTGTTTTTTAAAAACCTTCTAGTTCTCCCCTTTTCCCTGCAGCCTAATTTCCTGCATTTCTCCAGGCCATATGGCAGGAAAGTATGTTTGAGGACAGCTCCTGGTTTTATATGTTAATGATGTTCTATGTTTACACATCAGCTACACAGAGAAAGGACTGAGATCTTTCTACCCTAATTCTAAATACTGGAGAGAGGGATGTTATCGGCTTGCCTGAGTCAGGTACCTACTATTGGAGTAATCATCTGTAGTTAGCTGGACTGATTACCTTGTCTGAGAGTCCAGGGTTACTTTCCAGAAAATGAGATCTCTCTATACCACTGTTCTTAAGATACACCTTACAACTCATATGGTAGTCAAGAAGCCACTTAATGGATGGAAACCAGCAATAAAAAGAGATTAAAAACATCAGAATACATAGCATGTGGTTTGGGTAAAGTTTTTAAACTTGTTTCAGTTATTAAATACATAAGTTTGTGTGTTCTGGATGATAATGTAAAATATATTTCTTTTGGTGGATTATGGTCCAAAAAGTTTGAAAAACAAGGGGTAACAATCTAGTAGGATTCTGCTAGTGTCATAATAAATAAAACTCTTGAAATAATCCGTATAGTAAATGCAGAGGTATCATGATTGTTTTGTTTTTTCTACAGCATTTCTTAATATGAGCAAATGGAATAAGGCTTAAAGCATGACATGGTAGAGGTAATATTGCAAGAGTGAAGGACAAAGTGGTTCAAACACACAACTTTTGGATGGTCTAGCTTAACTCAGGATAAAATCTAGTCTAATGGTTCCCAGTCTAGCTTTGTGTTAAATTCACCTGAATTCCCTTATAAAGTGGTTTAATGTCATCTATTCAATCAGAATTTCTGGAAGTGTAAGCTGTGAATTTGTATTTAAACATAAAATAAAATAAAACAAAAGAAACTCCTTGGATGTCTCTGATGTGTAACCAAATTTGGGAATTAATGACCCATTGGCTGTACAGAGGATGGGTCATCGGCCTGTCTTTCAAAGGATTCTCCAGAAGTCTAGTCTCTTTCAATCAGGCGTTTGTTAGGAAAAACCAGGCATTAGGAAGTACACTTCAAAGTTATCTCTTGGAAAAGGTCTGGAATATAAAACACCTCACAGGTTATTAAAGGCAGACCTATACACTTCAGAGAGTTCAGTGGAGCAGAGGGCAATGTTTATCGACCTTTCTGGATATCGTGGTACTAACACTCCTGCTTGGATACTGCTATTTCATCTTCCATGGGGGTGGGGGGACACGGAGAAAATTCTTACAGGCTTTTCCAGACCCTTGTTAGACAAACAGTTCTGTACTTTTCCAGAACAATGTCTGGCCAAGATTCCAACGTTCTACAGCATAGGACCCGGTGGGGATTATTTCTGCTTCAAAAAAATTTCAAAGCTGAAGTGACCAATTTCCAATCATGGCCATTTTGAGCTTGTGGTGAAGAGGGCAATAAACTAGTTGACAAACGTATACCTACCTCTAAGCAATAAAATTATGTACTAAGTTATTGGTTATCAATCAAATTAATTTTAGAGAACACCTGCCTTAAATAATTAGGCTAGTATAAGGAGAGCTGAATTTCCCCCCGCAGCTGCTAGAGAGCAAAGCCCCATTCCACAGAAGCCACTCCTAGTTCAGGTCGATGGATACATTAGCATACAGCTGGAGCCCATATTTCTAGTCTCTATTGCAGACAGCATGCATTTAGATGATCCCAAAGAGGTCTGTGGCTAAAACCTATTCCTGGGATTTGCCATTTGATTTGTGAGGAGTCTTTCAGCCCTTCTGGGGGGACCAAACCTCAACTCCCACCGCCCGCAGTGATATCATTTTCTCGTCTTTCTAGGCAAGCTCCGCACCCACCGCAGTGCAAGGCTTACAGCCCCAGCTTCAACTGGCTGGATGTCCAGGCCTCTGCCTTGAATGAGAATATTAGCCAAGACATCGCCTCACTGCTGTGATACTACTGTTACAAAGCTTTCCTTTTATGTAACATGTGGCTGCTGCTTCTTAAATCGGTCCCTAAAAAGATCTGCCTGCGAGACACCTCGAACTGCTCCCAGGGCACGTGGGCGCCGTTATGCAGACGGGGCCTCCTCGCCCGCCCAGCAGCCAGGAGAGGGGCTTCGCTGCCGCCGCCGCCGCCGCGCTTTGTCCCCGCGCGGCCCCCGTCCACCTCCCTGCGGCTTCTCCGCGGGCGGAAAAGTTAGTTTCTGCGGGTGCGGAATTCCAGGGCCAGTGACAACTGGCGCGAAGTGTGCGCGCCTGTTGGGTCCCAGCCCACCAGCTGCCGGGGTGAGTGGCCACTTGTGTCGCAGCGTAGGGCCAGCCCTGCGGGAGGGAACGTGAGTCCCTGGCGGTGGCCGGCCCGGGCCGTTGCTATGGCAACGCGCGGGGCAAACGGGCCTCTGGGCCTCCGGCTGCCGATCCACTGGCGGCCTCCGCTGCGGAGGAACCAGACCCAGGCCCGCAGACCCCTTAGTGTCTCCTGGGGCCGAGGTTGGGACCCCATTTTACTCGGGTCCAGTGTTTGGGGTGGTCCCTGACTTCCCGGTTCATCTACACCTTTTCACCTCCACCCCACCTTGGGACGTGAACCTTTTTGAAAGTTTAAAAGCGAACTTAATTATAGGGTAAGTGTGTGGGAAAAGTAACACATCCTTTAGAAGTTCTGAAATTGCTTTTCTTTTCCTTTTTCTCTTTAATCTCCTAGAGCCTGACACCTAGTAGGACCTCATTATATGGTAGCTATTTCTTACAGCACTCGATATGGTCCCTTGCACACAGTGGATGCGCATAGGAGATAAGATGGTTCTGTGAAGGGGTAATTCAGGTGTTCTGCCCTCAGTTTCCTAAATGCAGATTATAATTTCTCACAAAAATTTAGGCTTAAATGACATTATATGAGAAACTTTTGTGATCTACGGCAAATGTAAAGCACTTAGTCGTAGGGGATATTTGCATGTTTACAGTGGTCTGATACTCCTGGGCCCCCATCACCAGCTAAGCAGGACCTACCTTCTTTTCTTTCTGACCACCTAACAATTCCAGTATCCAACCGGAATACTGGAAGGCCATGCAGAGGACAAAGGTTCTGTGAATGAAAAGAAACATCAACAGGTTTTGAACCTAAGCTTAACCTTCCTTGTTCTCCAGGTCCATACCGTCAAATTGTGACCAATCCCCACCCCCCGCCACACACACACCCCATTAGCCCATGTAAGTGTCTAGAGTTCCTATCTCAAAGAATCTGGTTTACTAGTTTGTAAGCCAGAAATCTTGACCTCATCCTTAGTACCTACCACTCTTTCTATATCCAAATTATCATCAATTTGTGCTCATTTTGTCTCCACACCAAATATCAAATCCAACTGCTTATTTCTGTCTCTACCTCTATCACCTTAGACCAAGCCACCATTATCTCTTGCCCTGTCTCCTGTAGTAGCAGTCCAACTTCCCTAAAGGCATTCACCTCTCCAATATTCCCATCTGTTCTTTGCACTGCAGCAGGAGTAATGTTTTAAAAATTAAACTTCAATTATGCTAAACAACCTCGTCTCCCTGCCCCCAGCTTCAAATCCATCATGGCTTCTCATGTTGGATAAAGGCACTCTTATTAGTCACCTAAAAGTTGGGTGACTGTATACTTTATGATTCAGAACAAGATTTTTTTAAAAAACATTTTTGTAGTTGTTGATGGATCTTTATTTTATTCATTTATTATTTATATGTGGTGCTGAGGATTGAACTCAGTGCCTCATGGATGCTAGGCAAGTGCTCTACCACTGGGCTACAGCCCCAGCCCCAGAACAAGACATTTTTTAAGAGAAAAAGAGTGCTATTGTTTATACTGGAACAAAAGGCTTATCCTGGGACTATCCCTCAGGCAAACTGGGACAAATGGTTACTGTACATTGGCTCTTTTCCAGTCCTTTGTCACCATTTTCCCTCCTACTTCAGGGTTTTTGTGTATGGTCTCCGCTGCTGGGTTTGCTCTATCTATCCTTTTTAGTTAACTCTTGTGCATCCTTCATAGATTAAGTCAAATATTTGCTCAGGAAACTGCCTGTGACTATTTTGTCTAGCCTTCTTAATATAAGCTCTTAATATAGGTAGGCTCTTCTGACACCACTTATCTCTCCTTTGCAGCATTTATCACAATTGTTATTTAAAATTTGTCCATGTATCTGGCACATTGTATGTAGTTAAGTGTTTGAATTAAGTGTTTCCTCATGCCATTGAACAGCCTTTGAAAATATCACACAGTGATTAGGAGCACAGCTTCCAGAGGCAGACAGATTACTTAGACCTGAATTCTAGTTTCAGCACAATTCCTTGTCTGAAATTTGGGGGGCTAGTTAATTTTTCAGTTTACAGAAAGATAACATGGTATACGATAACTGTATCACTTCTAGTGGGGTCTGGTATAGCACCCTACATGTCATGAAGCACATTAACTTTCCTTTAGTAAAATGAATGGGATAAAGACTCTAAATGGGATAAAGATAATACTTAGTTTCACACCAGTTCAGGTCAGGATTTGCCAACAATTGAACTTGCCACAAATTTATGAAAACACTGTTTTCATAGCTTTTTGGACTTTCAGCTAAGGATGTGAGATTTCTGTCTTAGTGTAATCTTGAGCTAGTCACCTTCTCTGTGCCTCAGATTTCTTATCTTTAGGATAAACACCCTCCCTCCCCACTGGGGGTGAACCTAAGGGCACTTTACCACTAAGGTACATCCACAACTCTTTTTGTATTTTAATTTGAGACAGTCTTCCTAAATTTCCCAGCCTGACCTTGAATTTGTGATCTTCCTGCTCCAGCTTCCCAAGTTGCTGAGATTACAGGTGTGTGCCACAATGTTGTCTTGTTTTAAGGAGCGAATGAGTTAATACATGGAATTATTTAGGACAGTAAATGGTCCCTAGTCAGTACTATGTAAGGGTCAGCTCTTATGTCATTTTTATTAGCTCCATAATAATTCACACTATGGATGAAACAATTTACATTTTTGATCACTTAAGATCAGTTCACAAAAATGAAAGCATGGAATCAAAGGACAGGAATGTTAATGCTCTTGAAACATTGCCACACTGCTCTTCTGAAAGATACATTTTACATTCTACCATCAGTTAAGGCTCCTGTGTTAACATTTTTTAAAAACATATTTGTTACTTTCACTCACATCTGCTGCTGTTATTGTATTTTAGCATTAAATAACCCTTGCTGTTAGCCGTTAGATATTTCTTTTCTGTACATGCACAAGCTCTTTGATAGTTTTTCTATTGGAATCTCAGTTTTTAAAAAAATGCTTTTAATCGGCACATAGTAATTATATGTATTTATGTGGTACAGTGAGACTTTTCAATACATGTATACAATGTGTAATGATCAGTTTAAGTAATTGATAATCTATCACCTCAGGCATATACCATTTGTGTCGGGGACATTCAAAATCCTTTCTACTAGCAATTTTGAAACATCCAATTAACTTGTCAACGTAATTATCCTGCTGTGTTATAGAACATTAGAAGTTATTCCTCTTATCCAACTGTACCCAGTAACCGTTCGCCATCCTTTCTATTTTTCTTATCAGTTATTCATTTGATTTTTGTCTTCACCAGTCCAGGCAAGAAATCACCATGCTGGGCTTTGGCTATAATTAGTTGGATAAGGTATTCCTGGAGCTAGGGGCAAGTTGTTACTTGCCTGCAGACTACTGAGTGAAGTACAAAACACTGTTTCAGAGGCTGGGTGTTGGGGAAAACTTGATGTCTAGACTAGGCTGACTTCCTGTTTATCTGAACCTGTAGTCAAACAGGGATTGGAAGAAACAGGACATCCAGGTAGGAGGAAAAGGGCTAAGGCCAATGATGAGAGGCTCAAAGCTGGGATTGAGAAGCTATAACCTCTTTTCTGTAGAGACATTGCATTTTCTTTTTAAAATGTTTTTATTAGTGCATTATAATTATACATAATACTGGGATTCCTTGTGACATATTCATATATACATATAATATCATTTGCTTCAACCCATTCATTACACATTCTTATAAAGAAGAAGAGGGGAATGCTGGGGGCACTGTTTTGGACACATACTGGTTTGTGGTTTGATACAGTAAAAGTATTAACCCTTTATTTCTCAGATGGGACATTTTTCCTACAATTGCCCTTTCATTTAATTCATTGAATCTGGCCTGACACCACATTCTGTACTGTTGAACTATACACCCAACCCTTATTATGGTTTTGATTTATAGAAATTAAAACAATTTAGTATTGTCTACCTATAATACTTTTATTTGTGATTCATTGTTTTTATACTTAGATGTCATTTCTATGCAAATAGCAGATAACTACTTATATTTTCTTTAAAAATGTTTTGTTGCCAGCGCCCGCACCAGCACAAAGGGAAACCGAGTCAGGCGAGGGAGCCGCGGATGAAAAATCACTCACATACACACACAGAACAAGGCAGGAGACTTCAGAGACTCTTCTCAGACTCTTCTTTATTCAGCTCACACACACTCCCAGGGCAAGAGACTTCCTCCAGACTCCTACAGACTTCTCCTAGACCTCTTCCTAGACACCTCTTTAATTGAACTCAGGTCCCTCTTTATATATGCTAAGAGGCCCTTTGTCCTCCAAGCGCTACAGGGTGCATAGGGAGTGACTATTCCATTAGCACCTTGCTGCTATTCACAGGAATGTGGCTATTGTTACATTGTGGAACTATGGTGGCCAAAAGCTCATGATTGAAAAACCTGAAACAGTTGTATTATGTACTGCGGAAGCCCTCAGGCCAGCTCTCTCTCACATTTTGTGACATCAGCAAATAAAGAGGTAATGATAGTAGGTAGAAGAGAGTTCAGTAGTGTGACTTTTGATTTTAAACCTAAAAGGTTATAATACAAGGGGTCATACTCAAGTCATCTTTGTGTCTCCTTGAAGATAAAAAAAAAGAGTTTATGCTGCTTTAAGGGAGATTGAGGAAGACTTTTTCTGACAGTGTCTGCTATACAGTGTGAACCTGTAGAATCACATCCTTAAAAGACTTTGAGATGTGACTTCTGAAGGAGAAACTGTGATCTCTGGAGACATTTTCTATCTATTCTTATCCATCCAGTGATCCTATGTAGTATTTCAAATACTAACAGTTGCTAGATACTGAGAAATAATTTCTTTTTTTTAAAAATAGAGGCTTAAAAATGGACAACGGATGTAAAATTAATTGCTGCCTTTTTGGCATTGATAAATTGGTATGCTTTAGGATGTATTTCTCTTCTGGCTGAACAGTGGGGTGGATTATGTTTTGCTTGAATTTGTCTTAGGGCTCTAGAATGTGAAGGATGGGCAACTTATTGTTAAACTATACTAATATATCTACTCTTAGTTTATTAACTAAAGTGAATTATAAAGTTCATAAGAAACTAATCATAAGTTTCTGCAGTTTTATTGACCTGAAGTTGTTTTATTTTAGAAAGGTTTATAAGGTGAAAGGCAGTGACTTTAATAATAAATTAAACTATCCTTTCTACATATAGTGGACTACAAATAATTATCTTAATAACCATTGACCTTGTAAGTCTGAGTATCAGTCCAGAAGTGGTAGTACATTAGGACTAAAGTAAGTAAAAACAGTTTTTCTATTGATGAAGTTAATTTGAAAACATTGTTACCATTTGTCTTTTAAATATGGATTTAATAATGTTAACTTTTATAATCATTTATTCAACAAATATTTATTGGGTACCTATGATGTGCCAGGCATGGTTCAAGAATATTGTATCTTCTCTTTTACATTGTATCTATAAAACGTTTGCTTGTGATCCAGTATTTTTAACATGATCTGAGAGTTATTTGGAAAAACTCATCATTTGGACTCACATAGATTAATTCAGGGATCATAGAAAAAGCCTTACAGAAAATGTTTATCCAGTCTGCAAGGTTGAGATGCTGGTAATTGAAAGTTCTACTCTGTCATTTTGTTGTTATCATGGTAGAATGCTCATGTGCAGTGACAGCTTGCTGGGAGAGAATCCATTTACCATTTACCAAAGGCTGCGCGTCTGAGGCTTGGGTCTTGTACTACTTGTATTCTCTCAGGTTTGTTGCTCTTAACAAATCTAACATAGAGGCTCTTCCATCTGCTGTAGAGAGTTCAGCTCCTAACTGGCAAAGATTTCGGAAAATGTTTTTCTTTTTCTTTTCATATGTGTGTGTGTGTGTGTGTGTGTGTATTGTTGTTGTTTTCATTGGTTCTTTTTAGTTATACATGACAATAGGATTCATTCTGATGTAATTATAAAAGCATGGAATATAATTTGTTCTAATTCAGTCCCCAGTACTTCCCTTTCCCTCCCCTCCTACCTCCCCCGTTCTCTTCCCTTCACTGATCTTTCTGCTATTTACTTACAGCTTTTTAAAAAATAAATTAGTGTCTTATGGAGATACATGATGGTGAGATTCCCTGTGGTATATTTATATATGTACATAGGAAAGTTAGGTCAGATTCATTCCACTGTCTTTCCCTATCCCATCCTTCCATTCCTCATCCCTCCCTTTATTCTGTTTTGTCTACTCCACTGATATTTCCTCTATTTGTATTATTATTTAATCTCACCTCCCCTTATTTTGGATTAGCTTCCATAGAAAACTTGCAGCCTTTGGCTTTTTGGGACTGGTGTATTTCGCTTAGCATGATAGTCTCTAGTTCCATCCGTTTACCAGCAAATGCTATAAAGTGCATATATACCATATTTTCCTTATCCATTCATCTGTTGAAGGGCACCTGGGTTGGCTCCATAGCTTGGCTGTTGTGAATTATAAACATTGATGTGGCTACATACTATAGTATGCTGATTTTACATCCTTTGAATATGTATCAAGGAGTAGGATAACTGGGTCATATGGTGGTTCCTTTCCTAGTTTTTTTTTTCCTTTCTTAGTTTTTTGAGGAATTTACATACTTCTTTCCAGAGTGGTTGCACTAATTTGCAGTCTCACCAACAATGTATGAATGTACCTTTTTTCCCACATCCTTGCCAATGTTTATTGTTACTTGTATTCTTCTTTTTGTGTGTGGGTTCAACTTTATTATTATTATTATTATTTGTTCTAATTAGTTATACATGACAGTAGGATGCACTTTGACACTTCATACATAAATGGAGTATAATTTCTCATTCTTCTGGTTGTACATGAAATACAATCACACTGGTCATGTAGTCATATATGTACATAGGGTAATAATGCTTGATTCATTCAACTGTCTTTCCTTCCCTCATCCCTCCCCTCTCTTTGCTCCCCTCTACCTAATTTAAAGCAACTCTGTTCTTCCCTAGCACGCCCCCCATTGTGAATTAGCATCCATATATCAGAGAAAATATTCAGCCTTCAGTTTTTTGGGATTGGCTTATTTCACTTAGCATGATATTCTCCAGTTCCATCCATTTACCATAATTTCATTCTTTGCCATAATTTCAATCTTCTTTAAGACTGAGTAATATTCCATTGTGCATATATAACACATTTTCCTTATCCATTTGTATGCTGAAGGAAACCTAAGTTGGTTCCATAGTTCAGCAATTGTGAGTTGAGCTGCTATAAACATTGATGTGGCTGTGTCACTATCGTATGCTGATTTTAAGTCCTTTGGGTATAAACTGAGGAATGGGACAGCTGAGTCAAATGGTGGTTCCATCCCAGTTTTCTGAGGACTCTCCATTCTGCTTTCCATAATGGTTGCACCAATTTGCGGTCCCACCAGCAATATGTGGGTGTACCATTTTCCTCACATTCTTACCAATATTTATTGTTGCTTACATTCTTGATAATTGCCATTCTGACTGGAGTGTGATGAAATCTCCATATAGTTTCTTTAAAAAAGTATGCTGTTAGTTATAGATGAACACAATACCTTTATTTTATTTATTTATTTATTTTTATGTAGTGCTGAGGATTGAACTCAATGTCTCACACATGCCAGGCAAGTACTCTACCACTGAGCCACAACCCCAGCCCTCAATGTAGTTTTAATTTGCATTATTCTAATTGCCAGAGATGTTGAACATTTTTCATGTATTTATTGCTTATTTGTATTTCTTCTTTTAAGAAGTGTCTGTTTGGTTCCTTTGGCCATGTATTAATTGTAAATTATTTTTTTTTTTGGTGTTGAGTTTTTTGAGTTCTTTGTATATCCTGGATATCAATGCCCTATCTGAGGAGAAGATGGCAAAGATTTTCTCCCATTCTGTAGGCTTACACTTATGATCTTAATTGTTTCCTTTGCTGTGAAGAAGCTTTTTAATTTGATGCCATCCCACTTAGTGATTTTTGATTTTATTTCTTGTGCTTTAGGAGTCTTGTTAAGGAAGTCAGTTCCTGAGCCAACACGTTAGAGTTTCGGTACTATGTTTTCTTCTAGCAGTTGCCCTCTTGATTCTCTTCATATAGCATCCTGTTACATTAATATTGACCAAGGATATTCACCTATTAACTTTGATCCAGTAACTCTTAGCTCATGGAGAGCTTCCTTTGTTGCTGTACAGTTTGTCTGAAAGGATCTATCTCCTGTTGCTCAGGGATTAGACAGTCACAGAAAGACACATCTAGTTGGCTGAGGCAGAGTGGAGAGAGCTGTTGGAGAAGGACCCTGAGCTAGAGGCTTGTCCTTGGTACTTCCGATGTGGACATAGTCATAGTCCCCCTTCTGATCTTCTCCCATAGTCACTCACTGATTGGCTCTTCTCCAAGTCTATGCTTCAGGTCCTTCTTGCTTTGCCTTATTTAGAATAACTCAGGATTGAAGAGTGGTTCAGCAGTTCTGGAATTTTAGTCTGGTTGGGGCAGCCAACCTCTCTATATTCTTTTTGTTTTTAATGTTTATTTTTTAGTTGTAGGTGACAGAATATCTTTATTTTATTTTTATGTGGTGGTGAGGATCGAACCCAGTGCCTTATGCGTGCTAGGTGAGCACACTACCACTGTGCCATAATCCCAGCCCCCAACCTCTCTATATTCTTTTTTTCTTAAAATATTTTTTTTAGTTGTATATGGACACAATATCTGTATTTTATTTATTTTATGTGGTGCTGAGGATCGAACCCAGTGCCTCATGCACGCGAGGCAGGCGCTCTACCACTGAGCCACAACCCCAGCCCCCTCTCTATGTTCTTAAGGCAGCCTAAGCTGGCCCTTCAGACATGAAAGAACATGTCCACAGTTCCAAAGGTCACTTATGTAGAAATTTTTTCTGGAATCCTTCCTATTTTAAGAATTGTTGATGAGTCATTTGAAAAGAAGATTGGTTAGAACTGGGAAGGTAGTTTGGGCAGCTGTTTTCAAATATTTGTTGAGTTGTTCAAATATAAAAGACAAATTCCTGAATTTTGATCTTGAGTTCTGGCCCTACCACTTGCTAGCTTCCCTCACCATCTAAATTTCTTTCACAGGGCTGGGATTGTGGGTCAGTGGTGGAGCGCTTGCCTCGCATATGTGGGGCGCTGGGTTTGTTTCTCAGCACCACATAAAAATAAATAAAATGAAGATATTGTGTTCATCTACAACTAAAAAATTTTTTTTTTAAATTTCTTTCAGCTTAAAATAATTCTGTGATTCAGAAAACATAACAGGCTAGTGACTGTACTGATTAGATCTAGATTCTTGAAGCAGATTGAGTGGCAGCATTTTAGCTTTTTGAAATCAGTCACCAGTGAATTGAAATTGTAATAGCTATATTTATTATACTCAGAATTGAATGAGTTATTAATAAGCCATTCCTTAGTCCCATATTATCTCTGTTTTACAGACTAATTTTTTTCAATAGGATTTCCTTAATTGTATCAAATGTTTCATTCCCAGAATACTTAAAATGTCTCATTGCTATAATCTCCAGGGAAACTAAGGTCTTAATTACATCTAGTATATTTTTTATTTCATTTCATTCTTTAGATGAGATTAAAAGTAACTTATTTTAAAGGACTACTCTTTACATAACTAGACATGTTGCAAATGTCTAAAAGTTTTGGTTATATTACATTAGCATTACTATTATCTCAGATAATTTAGGTTGTGGGCTAGCATGTAGGGCCATTAACTTCTTTCAGAATGAATGGCCTGATGAGACTGTTTTATTACCCTCCCCCTATTTCCTTATCATTGTCTTTGGATAGCATGGATCTATATTTTTTATTCTTCTGACCATTTCCATAGTGCACATCAAGACATGCTCTCTAAGAAGCAAAATGTTCTTGAGTTTGATCCTTTGTCACAATTTGCTTCCTAGTGAGTAAATGTTGGTAATATTTTATAGAATATGACTTTCTATTTTTCAGTAGATATATTAACAAATTGAATTTCACTCAGGTACCAGACTGGTGTAGGGACCAGATTAGTGAAACTTTAAATAATATGAAGGAAAGCTGATGGTGTTGTGGATGTAGAAAAGATGAACATCCTTTAGCAAATATGATCAAGGAGACATATAATCATTTTTTTAATACCTGGAAGACTAAAGTCTGCTGAAGAAGGACTAGGCATTTCTGAAAGAAGAGCACAACTAGATAGGATCTGCAGGAAGATTTATAAAGGAGATAATTTTCATTCAATATGAGGAGAAACATTTTGTCATTGGTGTCCAATGAAATGAACTTCTTGGAGAAAGAAAGGAATGGGCTTCCTATCATTGGGAAACTTTAAACAGTGTCCATGTCACCATCCATCAGATCTTCTTTGAAAGAAATTCCATGCTGTACCTGATGTCCTCAAAAACTCTTTCCAGGGGCTGGGATTGTAGCTCAGCGGTAGAGCGCTTGCCTCGCTAGCGTGAGGCCCTGGGTTCGATCCTTAGCACCACATACAAAGCAATAAAATAAAGACATTGTGTTCATCTACAACTAAAAAAAAAATCTTAAAAATAAACAAACAAACAAAAAAAACCAAAACTCTTTCCAGTTCTTAAATTTCTAGACTTGGGAGCCACCTCTCTAATACTGATGCTATGATGTACTTCATCTTCACTCTAGGCTTTGCTGTAGTAATTTATATGACTGGCTCTGTATTCCCAAACATACTTCCCAGAGGCTGTAACATGATTGGTGAAAACTGTCTGTGTGTGTATATGTGTACACACACACAACCTACACATATATTTTTTTCCAGGTAATTCCCAAAGTAAATCTATACCTTGAGCACATAATTCTTATACACATTTACTTTGTGTAACTGAGTTACACTTTTTTTTTAAGTTTTGTCCTCTGTTACTATTATTAATACATTTATACAATAGAGATTTCTGAGTGTCATAGAAAATGCTTTTTATTTTATTGATCAAATTGATTTTTTTAAAACTACAGCTCTGTTAGGTCTTTAAAACAGAGCCAACAAAGAGCTTTTGTGGAAGTAGGAATTGAAAACTTGTAGTTTTATTGTGAGGTTATTTGAGAAAGATCTATAAATAAAATAATATGGACATTCAATTAGTGTCTTAGATATTTAAGAATAGGAAGTGGGAGCACTAGAGTCATTTTAGAAAATTGTGTTTTCAGAGTCACTTACTAATTGGATTGTAGAGTGCCGTATTAGTGCTTTAAATGGCATCACAATTCATTGCATTTCTGACCAGGGATAATAGATGTACAAGTAAAATGAAATCCATCTTCCTGAAGAATTGCTGGTTATATGAAATGATTAAATCTGATTTTAAAATAAAGCATTAAGTGCAAACCACTAAGAGTTCAAAAAATACTTATAGGTCCCATGAAAGAAGATTTAGTGCATTTAACTTTCAAACAGTTTGCTCATTGTAGATGAAATGCCTTTAAATTGATGTGAGTTGTCAAGCCAATACATTAATAAAATAGGAGAAGTTTCCTATCTTCTATTTGATATGGATCTATCCTTCAGGGTCAGAGAATTCTCTTTCAGGATGGTTTTCCTTCTGAAGCGTTTAGATGGAAGTGTTTGGTCTCTTTTCCTAAGTCAAAACTTTGATTTGGTATTATGAAAGAGAAAGTCGTCATGCTGGGAGCATTTCCTTGGTATGATAGATACAAATTTTATAGGACCTTTAGAATTCTTTAATACTTTTCATTTAAAGAGCCCAAATCGTTTATTTTTATGATGGATTAAATTTTTATTCCACAAACTTCTATGCAGCCCAGGCTGTTGGCATTAGAGAATATGAAGAATATCTTTAAGTTCATTGAGTGAGAAAAGTCCTTAGTGATCATGGAGAATGAACAGATTCTCTGTTTGTGCTAAAAACAAATCTTCCTCAGATTCCATGGTATAATCTTTTCTTCTAACTCCAGCCTGAATAATGTACAAAAAAATAGTGATTTTTTTTTTCAATTTTGCTACATTTTAATAGTAGGTTTAAGGGAGCAACATGCAACATCAAACCAAAAGGTGCTGAGTACTCCAAAAGGTACAGAGTGCTGCCAAGCACCTTAGAAAGTTTACATGACAGGCAGAAGATGAGGTTCTTCCCTTGAGAAGTTTACAGTCTGAAAATTTGACAACTCAGAGTTTCAGTTGAGTGAACATTTTATTAAGGCAAATTCTTCATTTCCTAGAACTATTGTAGACTGAATTATTTTAGCACTTGGAATTAACCCAATCCAGATGAAAGACAAGACTAAATTTGGTTGAGAATTCTTTCAGACTCATAGTTTTTATTAACATTCATCTAGTAAACAGAATTGACCTAACAGACAACTGAAAATAAAGACTAGACCTCTTGAAGTGCAAAGGCTAAAACACAACTGTTACTTGTTTTAAAAAGCAAATGTTAATGTTTTTCAAATATTTGGATACCTGGTGCAAATACTGAGCAAATGAATTTGTCACTGTATGTTGGAACATTTTAGAATCACATCACAAAGTGAAAATATGAAAATAAAAGATATTCTATTGAGAATATCCAGTATTTGCTCCTCCCTTAACAATAGAACATCTGCATGTATCTTTCTCAGAACATTAACAACATTGACTACAAAGGAAGTAATTTAGAAGTACTTATGGCTTCTCAGAGATACCTGTCTGGGTGTTGGAACAGTTTTCTTTTCGTCTTCACACTTCTGCCCCTTTTTATTGCTTCTGTACTTCTATACAGAGTGTATAATAAAACTTATGGAGCTCCTTGCTTTTTAAGCTTATTTGTAGAGTGCTAGTGATCATTATCTCTATTATCAATTCATATTAATGTAAAAATTATTAATTATCTGAATGTTGATTTTCAGCAATTTAACATTTTTCCTTTTATCTGTGGATGTTTTCTACTAGTTTACCTGCTAATTTTTGGCTTATTTGTATAATTAGATTACTCTTTCTTTTTTTCTTTCTCCCTACCTCCTTTTTCTTTTTTCACAAACATTAAATACTCATTATATGTACTGTGATAGCCCTCAAGATACAATTAATTGAAAAATGAATTGAAGAATTAATGACAGCTTTGTCTCATGAGAATCTGGTGGGGAATTGTATTTAAGAAATTATGATAGAGTATGATAAATGTAATATCAGAGCTCTGTATAAAGTGCAACAAAGTAAGAACTTACTTGATATGGGGTAATGGGAATAAGAGAATTGAGAACTGACAAGATTTAGGTACAATCAAGTATTAATTTTAATTTTTTTATTTAATTTTAAAATTTGTTCTTTTTAGATATACATGACAGTAGAGTGCAGTTTGACATATTATACAAACATAGAGTATAACTTATTCTAATTAGGATCCCATTCTTGTGGTTGTACATGATGTGGAGTTTCACTGGTGATATATTTATATATGAATATAAAAAGTTATGTCCAATTCATTTTTGTACTTGTCCATGTTGTTCAGTCTGCATGAGTTTCAGACATTGATTTTCAGTTCAGTGTATTAGAATGTGTAGTCATCCAGGAGCTTGAAGGGTATATTTTATATCATTAAAAGATCTCTTAAGAGATTTTGTTTGCTTCCAGGGGCTTAGTTGGAGATATGCCACTGCTCATGATTTCTTGCCTCCGTGTTTCCCAGATATGGTTCCTGCCTATTCTCTAGAGATGTTTGGTCATTTCTTTTTTTTATTTTTTTATTTTTACTTTATTTATTTATTTTTATGTGGTGCTGAGGATCGAACCCAGTGCCTCACGCTTGCAAGGCAAGTGCTCTACCACTGAGCCACAATCCCAGCCCAGTTTGGCCATTTCTGAAGGATTCTCACCTTATCACTGGACAGTCAGAATGTTTAGATTCTGTGACATACTGAATATCTTCTTAAAGTGTTCAAGTTCTGCAGTTATTGGTAGGCTATTTACTTGGTCTACTTCTATTTAAAAAAAATCCCTATACTTAATGTTGTTTGCAAAATATTCATAAATCTTTTGAAACGATCTTTGTGATATTCAGTTATTTATTTGACAGATGTTTAGTGAAGCACCTGAAATGTGTTGAGCACTGTGATAAAAGAAAGATACGGCCTCTAACTGCATGGAGTTTACAGTCTAATGGGGAAGGTAGTTGATTCTCTGGGATCTGGGCCAATCTTTAGTGATTATAAAATGGATGGAAATGGCTGAATGCCATGCATTTCTGGAAGGACAACCAAAATTTGTTCACTAACCTAAAATAAGAGAAAAAGGGATTGGTGATGGCTATAAATTTGGGATTTTCAAATCTGTAATACCACATAAAAGACAGCCTTAAATAATAATTGTTGGCACTATGCTAATTGTTTTGATTGAATTCTCATAGTAACTATTATTACTCTCATTTTACAGAGGAGGCAATTAGTGCTTGGAGTACTGGTAAATGCACAGCTAGGACTTCAGCCCACTTCTTCTATATATAGAGCCTCTACATGTAGCTATTATCCTATTGTTTTAAAGTTTAGTTATTTTTGAAAAGATAATAGTTGCACTTGGTGCCTAATTAAACAATAGAAAGATACAGAGTGAAAATGTTTTTCTTTTGTCTCCTCAACACCCATTTCCCTTCCCTGGAGGCAAATGATAATGATTAAGTATGCTTTCAGAGGTGTTTTATATGTATATATTAAACATATAAAAATATACAATGTACCTATATTATATTGTATGTAAATGAATATTCATTCCTGTTACACAAAAGATAGTACTATAGCTGCTATATAACATCTTGATTTTTTGACTTAAAAATATCTTGAATATTGTTATGGTATTTTTTTAAAAAGCCTTTTCATTTTTAATCATTGCATAGTATTCCACTGTATGGATGTACCACAATTTACTTAACTAATTTCCTACTGAAGGACATTTTGAATATTTTCCCATATTCTGCTATTACAAGCAATGCTGTAATGAATTACTTTGAGTTTAAGTTGTTTTGTACATGTGCCTGTTAGCTGTATATGCTAAACAAGAAACTAGGGAATTGCTAAGAGTATGATAAAATGCACTCCAGAAAGTTTTATATTTTACTACTAATATGGACATTTTTTATTCCAAGTACAGGTGTGCAATAAATCATAAATATGTGAGTACTTTTCTATCATCAGGGCTTCATATCAGGTACTATAATCATATCTATGCAAGGGCTTGTATATTTCAAAAATGAGAAAAGAAAGGTTATGATATAGTAGACTGACTTAGTGTGAGAGATGTCTGCATATGAACAGACGTTTACTCAGCAGAGTGAAACTTTCATTCCTAAAGAAAAATGACTCAGTACTGCATGAGAAACTTTCCTGAAGAGGCACTGATGCATTTGATCTTTATTAGAATTATGGTGTGATTTTTGCTCAAAAATGTTGTAATATAAAAATGGCTGCAATGGCTCTGTTGCCATAGAGTATATCCAGAAAATAGGCAAAGGGAAGTTTAAAATAACTATATGTAAAGTTAAGAAAACCAAACTAAGCTCTTTTTTAAAAAAAATATTTTTTAGTTGTAGGCAGACAGAATATCTTTATTTTTACATGGTGCTGAGGATCGAACCCAGTGCTTCACGCATGCTAGGCGAGCACGCTACCACTGCACCACAACCCCAGCCCCCAAACTAAGCTCTTTTATAAAGCATTGCAGAGCTGTAAGATAGAATGGAGTGTGAGTGGTATATACACTTTTACTTTAAGAGTTTTTGCATTGGTAGAATATAAAGTGAATATGAAGGTAAATGTTAATATCACATGGTACTTTGCATTTTCTGTGTTGCAATTACTATTTTCTGGAGTGGTTCTAGATATTTATAAAATAACACACATAGTATTATAGAAAAATAATATACTTATATGCCCAGATAAATAAGCTCAAGGGGGATAAATGGCAGAATCAATTAACATACCTAAAATTATTCTGCACATAGCATGATAATTAATATAACTTGTGAAAAGTTATGTAGGCTTTTGAAACTTGAGTTAAGACAGTTTGATTTTCTCTTCTAATAGTCTAAATTTATTAAGGATGCATTCTTGAAATATCTTTGATTTCTCTTGAAGTCTATTTTTTGTTATTCTAGAATATATAGTAAATGAACTTTAGAATGCAAGCTTAAGTCACTTTAATTGATGAAGATTTAAAAGCCTTTTCCTCAGGCTGGTAATATAGCTCAGTGGTAGAACACTTGTCTGGTATGCTCAGGGCCCTGGGTTCAGTCCCCAGAACCATGCACAGAAAATGTTCCTCTCTAGAAATATAGCTTCTTAGTCTATTTGTATTACATTTTAAACATAATTGATGAATGTAAGAGAATCTTACTACCATATTTTGGAAGTTGTATCATATTAACCATTCCAGTGCTCTCTGTTAACTATTTATTAGACCTGTTTTGGGACTCCTACCATACCATATTTTCCTATAAACAAATTTCCTGTCCCAAGGCCTCTGTTCTGTCACCGCTGAGCTCTTGTCTCTGCCAACTACCCACCCCCAAAGCCCAGTTAAACCAGTGCTGGCTAATTGACACATAGACCTTCTGATAGTTTATGACTCATGTTGTTTGGCTCATAAGAATGCAGTAGATACTCATTTGTGTAGCACCTGACAGTGTCCTAGATCTCTTCCTTTTTGCCACAATTTCTCACAGTTTACAGAATCATGTTCTGAGTTACAACTGAAACTTCTTTAGCATCTGGGCCTAAGGTGGCTCTGTTCATTTCCCTTCTTTGCCGCATCCCCTGCCCGCAGGAAGACACGACACAACCAGGTTCTTCTTGCAGCACTTTAATGGATGTCTAGACACTTCTTAGGATAAAGGAAAAAGGACCCCCAAGCAGGAAAAGCTCCATCATTTATACATTCACACAGCCAATCACTCTAGGCTATGTATTGCTCAGCCACAGGGCCCTCATAGGACCTCTTGCCTGGTAACAACGGGCGCATGCGCAAATGGCTTGTTTACAGGAGGCAAGAGCGGCGTCACCAATCCTCTGGGCGCCATCTTGGGGCGGTGGCCGCCGCTCCCAACAGCTCCCCCTTTCTTGTTAGAACAAACAACGGCAGAGAGAATGCCTGTCTTTAGGTTGCCCTCTTCGGCTTCAGGCCTTACCCGTCATCAAGCCGCCAGCATCAAGGCTGGCGCTCTGTCTTAGGTTGGTCCTGGGCCAAGAGAGTCTTACCCGTCGTTGACTACTTC
>CM053399.1:48330836-48359873 GCA_028644305.1 Xerus rutilus
TGTTATTCCATGATCTCCTGGCTTTTAGGGTCTGGGTTGAAAAATCTGCTGAGATCCGAGTTGGTCTCCTCTTATATGTAATCTGAGTCCTCTCTTTTGCGGCCTTTAAAATTCTATCCTTATTCTGTATGTTGGGCATTTTCATTATAATTTGCCTTGGTGTAGATCTGTTGAAATTTTGTACATTTGGTGTCCTGTAAGCCTCTTGTATTTGATTTTCTACTTCATTTTTCATATTTAGGAATTTTTCTGATATTATTTCATTGAAGAGATTGTGCATTCCTTTGGTTTGAAATTCTGCGCCTTCTTCTATCCCAATAAATCCTAGATTTGGTTTTTTGATGGTGTCCCATATTTCTTGTATGTTCTGTTTATGATTTTTTATCATCTTCACTGTATGGTCAAGTTTATTTTCAAGATTGTATATCTTGTCTTTATTATCCAAGGTTCTGTCATCCAGGTAATCTAGTCTGCTGGTGATGCTTTCTATTGAGTTTTTTATTTGCTTTATTGTTTCCTTCATTTCATGAATTTCTGATTGGTTTTTTTTTCATGATCTCCAGCTCTTTCTTAAAGTAATCTTTTGCTACTTGTAATTGCTCTCTTATTTCTTTTTTAAAATGATTGATGGTTGTCTTTATTTGCTCTCCTATTTCTTTGTTGGATTGATCAATTTTTGCCTGTAATTGCTTGTTTATGTCATTCTTTAATTTGCTGATGATTTTAATTATGTACATTCTGAAGTCTTTCTCTGACATTTCATCAACTGTGTTGTCAATGGATTCTGTTACAGTGGTATTGAGGTTTATTTGGGGCACTTTCTTCCCTTGTTTTTTCATGTTGATTGTGTATCTTCCTTTCTTGAAATACTGATCTGAGGTATTGCAGCTTCTATCCTATAGTCTTGCATTGACACTCCAGATTACCTGTGTCTCAACTTGGAGCTACTTCTGTTCTCCCAATGTCCCCAGATAGGCACTAGTGCCACTAAAGTTGTGGCGGAGGTAGTGGATTTACCTCTAGAGGGCAGTGGGAGTGGCCTTGGCTGGGCTCCTGAGGTGGCCCCTGAGGGCTGTTTTGCCCCTCTCTTGCACTCCTGCTGGTGAACAGGAACTCTGGAGCCGAGCTGGAGGCGGGCCCATGTCTCACTTAGGCAGGGTCACAATCAGGAGAGTCTATGTGTGACCCTTACAGTGAGTGTGAGCTCCCCTGGGGCTGGAGGCTAGCAGACTCTGGTCTGCCTTGAACTGGGCACCCCTGGAATTCCCTAAGGGCGATTTTGAGCTTTCTGTCTTGCCTGACCACAGGAACTCTGGAGCAGAACTAAGGCGGGCCCAGAGTGCACTTGGGTGGGGCCTCTTCATGCTGTGATCTCTGCAGGCCACTCTTACCCTGGGTGTGCCTTCCTCTGTGGCTGGTAGCTATCAGTCTCTGGTCAGCCTTTAGTTGGACACCTGTAGAGTTTTCTGAGGGTGGATCTGGGCCCTCTGTGGCTCCTGCTGGTCCACAGGAACTCTGGAGCAGAACTGGGGTGGGCCCAGGCTGCCCTTGGGCAGGGTTGCCTCACGCTGGTGTCTCTGGAGCAACTCTTACCCTGAGTTTGGGCTCCCCTGTGGCTAGAGGTAGCAGTCCCTGGTCTCCCTTTGGCTGCACACCTGTGGAGTTTCCTGAGGGAAGATTTGGGTCCTCTGCGGCTCCTGCCGGTCCGCAGGAACTCTGGAGCGGATGCCTACAAACATTTAAAAAATGTTTTATTTATATTTTTGGGGAGGTAGTGGGAATGGAACGTAAGATGCTCTACTACTGAGCTATATCCCCAGTCTTTTTTTATTTTTTATTTTGAGACAAGGTCTAAATTGCTGAGGCTGGCCTCGAACTTGATGATCCTCTTATCTTAGCCTCCCAGGTATCTGGGATTATAGGAGTGTGCCACCATGCCCAGTGCCTACTAGTTTTTAATTGGCTGCCAAACATTGTGAGTTTTATGTTGTTGATTGATGGATTTAGTTAACTTCCTTTACACAGGGTTGGATTTCTGAAATGTAGTGAAGTTTCTTGGGATTGAGAGAAGCCTTTTGAGACTTGCTTTTAAACTTAGTTAAGGCCAATCTGGAGCAGTCTGTAGTCTAGGGCTATTTTAGCTCTGTTAGTAAAGTGACATTCTTTGGGGGATTTTGCTTGCTATCCTATGTGTTGTAAGATCTTTCTTCTGTGACTGGTGAAAACTATCACTATTTCCAATCCTCTATAGCTTTGGGAGTTGTTCTGTATTTTTCTAGGAAGACTATATCAACACTTGGATACACACATTGGGTAGTTTTATTTTTAAAAAATTAATTATTTTTATTTTGGCAAAATATATACAGCATAAAATTTGCCATTTTTACCATTTCAAGTGTACAATGAAGTGGCATTAATTACATTCACAAATTTGTGTAGCCATCTCCACTATTTCCAAACATTTTTTCATCACTCCAAAGAGAAACTCTGAAACCACTAAATAATTAATAACTCCCTAATCCCTTCTATCCCTGGCCCCCCACAACTGCTAATCTACTATTTGGCTCTATGAATTTGCCTATTGTAGATGTTTAATATAGGGGAAATCGTACAATGTTTGTCCTTTTGTATCTAACTTATTTCACTTAGAATAATGTACTTTCCGTCTTGGTTAGTTTTAGTCTCATGTATGTGTACATCATCTATTAGTCAGAAACTCACATGAACCTTTCTGCAGATCTCTAGAGCTCTCTTTGTGCATCTTTCCATCAACTGAGTTAGCCTGCCGGGCTTTGGTGGGGGGCCCCCCTCCCTGTGTTGTATTCTGGGAACTGCTTCTAGGCAATAAGCTGGTATGATCATAGAAATACAATGTTGGCTTTCCTTCTCTCTTCATCACAGTCCCTGTTGCCTGTGTGATGTCTGAAAACCATTGTATCACATATTATGTCTAGTTTTATAGCAGCTTAAAGCAGAAGGGTAAATGTGTCCCTGTTATTCTATTTTGTCCAGAAGCAGAAATTGTCTGCAACTGTGTGTATGCATATGCATATATGTAATTTTAACCTATTATTGAGTTATAATTGGCATAGTGGGCATGCAATAGCCATACATGCTTAAAGTATACAGTTTGATAAATTTTTTTTAGATTTTTTTAAAATTATTTTTTTTAGTTGTAAATAGATCTTTATTTTATTTATTTATATGTGGTGCTGAGAATCAAATCCAGTGCCTCACACATGCTAGGCAAATGCTTAACCACTGAGCCACAACCCCAGCCCACAGTTTGATAAATTTTGATATATATGCATGCCTGTAAAACTATCACCACAGTCAAGATGATTAACATATTTATACCCCCCCAAAGATCCCTCATGCCTCTTTTAATACCTTCCTTCTACCTCTTCTTTCTCTTACCCCCATTTTCAGGCAACCTTTAATAAAGCACACTATTTATTCCAGAACTAGAAATTACTATCAACAATAGAATAGATAAAAAAGGCATTCTGATATGTCCACAAAGTAGAATAATATGCAGTAAGGAAAATGAATGATAACTACAAATAACATTATGAATGAATATCACAGACAATATTGACTGAAAGAAGCTAATTATGAAAAAATTATACTGAATCATTCCAGTTTCATAGAGCTTGAAAACAGGCAAAATGAATCTATGGTGTTAAAACTTAGGAGATGGAAAGATCTCCCATGCTCTTGGATAGTCAGAATTAATATTGTCAAAATGGCCATAGTACCAAAACTGTAATACAGATTTAATGCAATTCCTATTAAAATCCCAATAACAGGGCTGGGATTGTAGCTCAGCGGTAGGGCGCTTGCCTCGCATGCGTGAGGCCCTGGGTTCGATCCTCGGCACCACATACAAAGCAATAAAATAAAGACATTGTGTCCATCAACAACTAAAAAAATATTTAAAAAAAAAAAAAATCCCAATAACATTACTCATAGAAATAGAAAAAGCCATCATGAAATTCATTTGGAAAAATAAGAGACCTGGGATAGCCAAAACAATCCTTAGCAAAAAACGTGAAGCAGGAGGCATCATAATACTAGACTTTAAATTATACTAGAGAGCCATAGTAACAAAACCAGCATGGTATTGGCACCAAAACAGATACATAGACCAATGGTACAGAATAGAAGACAAAGTGACAAACCCATATAAATGTAGTTACCTCATACTAGACAAAGGTACCAAAAACATACATTGGAGAAAAGATAGCCTCTTCAACAAATGGTGCTGGGAAAACTGGAAATCCATATGTAGCAAAATGAAATTAAACCCTTATCTCTCACCCAGCCCAAAACTCAACTCAACGTGGATTAAGGACATAGGTATTAGGACAGAGGCCCTGTGTCTAATAGAAGAAAAAGTAAGACCAAATCTTCACCATATTAGCCTAGGATCTGACTTCCTTAACAAGACTCCTAAAACACAAGAAGTAAAATCAAGAATCAATAAATGGGATGGAATCAAACTAAATAGCTTCTTCACAGCAAAGGAATCAACAATAATGTGATCGAGAGCCTACAGAATGGGAGAAAATCTTTACCACACACACCTCAGATAGAGCATTAATCTCCAGGATATATAAAGAACTCAAAAAACTCAACACCAGAAAAACAACCCAGTCAATAAATGGGCTAAGAAACTGAACAGACACTTCACAGGAGAGGAAACACAACCAATCAACAAATACTTGAAAAAATGTTCAACATCTCTAGCAATTAGAGAAATGCAAATCAAATCTACACTGAGATTTCATCTCACTCCAGTCAGAGTGGCAATTATCAAGAATACAAGCAGGGGCTGGGATTGTAGCTCAGTGGTAGAGTGCTTGCCTTGCATGCGTGAGGCCCTGGGTTCGATCCTCAGCACCACATACAAAGCAATAAAATAAAGACATTGTGTCCATCTACAACTAGAAAAAAATATTTAAAAAAAAAAAGAATACAAGCAACAATATATGTTGATAAAATGTGGGGAAAAAGGTACATTTTACATTGCTTGTGGCACTGCAAATTGGTGCAACCACTCTGGAAAGCAGTATGGAGATTACTCAGAAAACTTGGAATGGAGCCACCATTTGACCCTGTTATCCCACTCTTAGATTTATACCCAGAGAACTTAAAATCAGCATACTACAGCAACGGAGCCACATCAATGTTTATAGCAGCTCAAATCACAATTGCTAAACTATGGAACCACCCCAGGTATCCTTCAACAGATGAATGGATGAAGAAACTGTGATACACACACACACACACATACACACACACACTCACACACACACATATACATACAATGGAGTATTACTCAGTCCTAAAGAAGAATGAAATTATGGTATTTGCTGGTAAATGGATGGAACAGGAGAATATCATGCTAAGTGAAATAAGCTGATCCCAAAGAACCGAAGGCCAAATGTTTTCTCTTATGTGTGGATGCTAATTCACAATAAGTAGAGGACTAGGGAATAATAGAAGTACTTTGGGTTAGAGGGGTAGTGAAGGTAGAGGAGGAGGCATAGGGGCAGGAATGGTAGTAGAATGAATCAGATATTATTACCCTATGTGCATATACGGTTACACGACCTGTGTAATTCCATTGTGTACAACCAGAAGAATGAATAGTTATACTTCATTTATATATGATGTGTCAAAATGCTTTCTACTGTCATGTATAACTGATTAGAACAACAACAACAAAATCTTAGGATGATGTTTACCCTCTGGGCCAGGGTGTTCTAACAAGTGGAAGGAGCTGAAAGGGGGGATTCTGGTTGCTGGTAATATTGTTGTTGCCAGTTATACAAATATGTCCAATTTGTGAAAATTCATTGCCTAAATGTGTTTTCTGTCACTATAAATTATTTGCATTTTCTAGAATTTTATACAAATGTATTTGTACAGTACTGTGTTGTGTGTATCAGTAATTCACTCCTTTTTATTGCTGAGCAGTGCTGCATTGTTTGGACATACCAGTCTTATTTATCCATATACTTGCTGATGAACATTTAGGTTGTGTCCAGTTTTTGACAATTACAAAGGTGCTAAGAACATATTTCTATAAGGCTTTTTGTTGGCATATGTTTTCTGTTTTCCTTTTTTTTTTTTTGGCTAATTACCTAGAATTGAATTACTATCAAAAGATAGCTGTATAAGTAACTTTCTGAAAAATTGGAAAATTATTTTCCAAAGTGTTTATACCAGTTTTAGAATCCAACCATAAACATATGAGGGTTCTTGATCCACAGTTTCCTCAGTACTTGGTTTTGTATGTCTTTTTAATTTTAATTTTTTTGGAGGCTGTGCAGGAATATCTCATTCTGCTTTAATCTTACATTTATGGAATGACTGATGACTTTTTGATATTTTTAGTATGCTTGTGGGACTGTTAAGATATTCTTTCCAAAATATCTATTCTTGTGCTTCTTTTCTTTGAAATGGAATGTTTTTATTATTGAGCTGTAGGAATTCTTTCTAATTCTGGATAGAAGTCCTTTGTAAATATATGTATTATACATATTTTCTCCCAGTCTGTTTCTTGCTTATTTCATATTTTTAACTGTGTATTTTGGGGAGCAAAAGTTTTTAATTTTGACAAAGTCATACTTATCAATTTTTTTCTATGGTTAACACTTTCTAAGAAATCTAACTTTTCTGACAATCATGAAAATATTCTATTTTCTTCTAAAAGTTTTTAAGTTTTAGCTTTTGCATTTGCATATATGATCCATTTTAGGTTAATGTTTGTGTATGGTGTGAGATAGAAGATGAAGTTCAATTTATTTTTAAAAATTTTTTTCTAATTAGTTATATATGAGAGTAGGATGTAATTCATTTCATTGTACACAAATGGAGCATAACTTTTCATTTCTCTGGTTGTGCACGATGCAGAGTTGCACCATTTGTGCAATCATACACATACCTAGGGTAATGATGTCTGTTTCATTCCACCATCTTACCTACCCCATGTCCCTTCCCCTCCTCTCCTCCCTTTTGCCCAATCCAAAGTTCCTCCATTCTTCCTATGCTCCCTCCCCCCATTATGGATCAGCATCCACTTATCAGAAAGAATATTTGGCCTTTGGTTTTTTTGGGAGTGGCTTACTTCCCTTAGTATGATATTCTCCAACTCCATCCATTTACCTATAAATGCCATAATTTTAATGCTGAGTAATATTTCATTGTGGATATATATACTGCACTTTCTTTATCCATTCATCTATTGAAGGACATCTAGCTTAGTTCCACAGTTTAGCTATTGTGAATTGAACTGCTATAAACATTGATGTGGCTGTGTCACAATAGTATGTTGATTTTAAGTCCTTTGGGTATAAACCAAGGAGAGGGATAACCGGGTCAAATGGTGGTTCCATTCCAAGTTTTCTATGGAATCTCCATACTGCTTTCCAGAGCATTTGCACCAATTTGCAGTCCCATTAGCAATGTATGAATATACCTTTTCTTCCACATCCTTGCCAACACTTATTTTTGCTTGTATTCTTGATAATTGCCATTCTGACTGGAGTGAAATGGAATTTTAGAGGAGTTTTGATTTGCATTTCTCTAATTGTTAGAGATGTTGAACATTTTTTCATGTTTGTTGATCAGTTATATATCTTCTTCTGAGAAGTGTCTGTTCAGCTCCTTAGCCCATTTATTGATTGGGTTGTTTGTTTTTTTGGTATTAAGTTTTTTGATTTCTTTATATATCCTGGAAATTACTGCTCTATCTGATGTGTGTGTAGTAAAGATGTTCTCCCACTCTTTGGGCTCTGTCTTCCTGTTTTTGATCGTTTCCTTTGCTGAGAAGCTTTTTAGTTTGAGTCCATCTAATTTATTGATTCTTGATTTTATTTCTTGCACTTTAGGAGTTTGGTTAAGGAAGTCAGGATGTAATCTGACATGATGAAGATTTGGGCCTACTTTTTCTTCTATTAGGCATAGTGTCTCTGGTCTAATTCCTAGGTCCTTGATCCACTTTGAGTTGCATGGTGAGATATAGTGATTTAATTTCATTTTGTTGCATGTGGACTTCCAGTTTTCCCAGCACCATTTGTTGAATAGACTATCTTCTCTTCAATGTATGTTTTCAGCGCATTTGTCTAGTATGAGATAGCTGTATTTATGAGGGTTTTTCTTTGTGTCTTCTATTCTATACCATTGGTCTACATGTCTGTTTTGGTGCCAGTACTATGCTGTATAAATAAAATTGATAAACCCTTATCCACCCTAGCAAAAAGGAGAGAGAAAACTCAAAATTACTAAAATTTGTGATGAAAAAGGCAATATGACGACAGATACTATTGAAATACAGAAGATAATAAGAAACTATTTTGAAAATTTATACTCCAATAAAATAGAAAATCTCAATTTCTTTTTCCATGTGGATATATGATTATTTCACACCATTTGTTGAAGTCTTTTCTTACTTTGTTGAAGGGTTTGCTATCCTTCCAAGATCAGTTGACCTCTGTTCTATTGTATTGATTTATCTACCCTTACCGCAATACTAAATCCCTTTATTACTGTAGCCTTATAGTAAATTTTAAAACAGGATAGTCCAAGTCATCCAACTTTGTTTTTTTCAAGGTTATTTTGGATTTTTTTTTGAACCTTTGCCCTTACATGGTAAAAATTACATTATATTATAAAATTAGTTTTCCAATTTTTATAAAATGTACAGCCAAGTTGAGAATCACAGAATGGTGTTTTGTAAATTCATGTTTTGTGATGTTTCTTAGAAGTCATCTTGGGGCTGTCTGATAATATTCTTTAGGAGTGCTGGGTTTTATTCTATTTGAATGTGTGTATCTTTTTTTAAAATACTTTTTTTAGTTGTAAATGGACACAATATCTTTTTTTATTTATTTTTATGTGGTGCTGAGGATTGAACCCAGTTCCTTACGTGTGAGGCAAGCGTTTTACCACTGAGCCACAACCTTAGACCTGAATGTCTATGTCTTATAACTGTATCTTGTACTTTTGTTTAGAACTTTGCCTGGGAACATAGTTTCTGTATTTTCCTTTATGTCTTTGGTTGAACTGAATTGTTGCTCTTTTAATCTTAAGAGTAAGAGTTGATTTAGCACATCATTGATGACGATCTGTCTACAAAGAATGTGTGAGAGAATGGCATTTTTTCCTCTCTATTATCAGAACTGATCATATTCTGCTGCTGGATTATATTTCCTAGACAGGTGTTATAGAAATATTCAGGGATATAGTTTTATGACACTGTACTTAATGAAGTATCAAGTACTACAATAAGTAGATTTATTGCTTTTATATGCCAAGTAAAGATGAGTTTTCTGAAGACATCAGTCTAGTTTTTGCTGTTATCTTGAAATACATGTTTTACCAGTGCTGCACTTGTTAGTGACTTTTAATGGCAGAGATAATTATATTCCAGTATATATGTTTTCTGGAATTGGTCTAATCATATTGCAGTATCCATTTTTGTAATAATTTTCAAGTTGTGGTTTTATTAATATAATGTTATCCACAGCCCAATTACATAAATATCTCCTTTTTATGCTCTTGTACGAAGTATATGTAAATGTTATGAATAAGATTTTAGAGGAACTTTTATGTCATTTTAATGGACTCGTGTGTATATTGAATGATTAAATTGCAACTTTCAATTTCAAATTGGAGTATTCCCAAGAATAAAAAATTCAAAATACTAAAATGAAATAGGGTACTTCAGGACAATGATGGAAAGAACTAAGAACTCTATTCACTTTATTTGAGTAATCATGTTGTTTTATGATAAAACAGGCCATTATATTCTAGATGACAATTATTTTGTACTGAAGAAGTATCCTGGAATTATAGGTAATTTTTCATTTTTATGCACGTTTCCTTCAGCTAAAAATAATTGCTGACATGGACTTTCCATGGAAAAAGAGGTGGAGATTGTAAGTAAACTTTGTAGGGAGGCCCTTTTCAGTCATCAGTTAGATATATCACTTTAGAGGTAGTGGAATATTGTAAAAAATATTTAGAATCCTGTAACATAAGCTCAATAAAAATAGGCTAATTATAGAAAAATTCTCCCTTGTGTGATTTAGATAATCTGAGACTGATCACTGGTGTAGTGCATAGCTAGGTACTAATTGTATGTGCTATAAGCAGGAAGTAGTAAAGTAATTAAAACCCTGGAAATATCCATGGGCTGGTGTCGTAAGTTTGTTTTTTGTTTAAAAGATACTATCTGGTAGGGCTGGGGCTATGGCTCAGTGGTAGAGTGCTTGCTTAGCATGTGTGAGGCACTGGGTTTGATCCTTAGCACCACATATAAACAACAAATGAATAAAATAAAGATCCATCAACAACTAAAAAATAAAAATTAAAAAAAGATACTATCTGGTGTTCATCTGCCTATACTGGGGACAACAAAAAGACTTCTCAATATTTCCCATAAAATGTGATATAGGTGTAGTTACTTGCTTCTGATGCCATACCCCCTCCCCACATTCTGTTCTGTACTGGCATAGCTCATATGGGTTTGGGAATGGGAAGACTAACTGAATTGGTACTATATTGGTTTGTTATAGGTGACACTCTAGAGAAATGTTTCTTATAAGAACTCTTGATTTTTTCATATCTTCTGAAATTATGATTTTACTGTAGCCATAATGACTTTTTTATTTGTTCTTTTTAGTTATACATGACAGTAGAATGTATTTTGACATCATATATACATGGAGTATAACTTCCCATTTTTGTAGTTGTTAAGATGAGGAGTTACATTGGTTGTGTGTTCAGTGTGGACATAGGAAAGTTATGTCTGATTTATTCTTCTGTCTTTCCCATCTCCCTCCCCCTCCCCCGTTTTCCTCCCACTTTGGCCTGTCCAATCCAGTGATCCCCCTCCCCCACATTGTGAGTCAGCATCCACATATGAATGAGAACATTCAGCCTTTGGTTTTTTGGGATTGGATTATTTCACTTAGCATGATAGTCTCCAGTTCCATCCATTTACCAGCAAATGTCATAATTTCATTCTTCTTTATGTCCAGCCATAATTGCTTCTGATTACAAATAATAATAACTAATAATTTTATAGCACTGAAGTATTTACCACAATGTTCTAGATACTTTTCATATTTTGATTCATTTTATCTTCATCTTAACCTTATGAAGTAGGTAATATTAGTTTTCCCATTTTACAGATGAGAAAATAGATCAATATTACACAGCTAAAAAGTGACAGATGAATTGTGAACCAGAATATCTGCTCTAAACCCTATTATATGCTACTTCACTTGAAATTAAGAAGTACAGTTTCCAGCACTTTGGGAAGCTAACACAAGAGAATTGTGAGTTCAAAGCCAGCCTCAGCAATGGCAAGGCACTAAGCAACTTGGTGAGACCCTGTCTCTAAATAAAATACAAAATAGGGCTGGGGATGTGGTTCAGTGGTCGAGTGCCCCTGAGTTCAATCCCTGGTACCATAAAAAAATAAGTACATTTTGATATCAGTATTTTAAACATTCTTTTAACAATGTCATAGGTTAGATCACTACAACTGTATTAGACTTCTCCAAGATTGTTCAGTAATTTTTATAATTTCCACTAGAGGTCAGTCTATCACTTGGCAATGTAAATATTGTTGCTTCTTGAAAGAGCAAAGTTTCAAGTTTACTAAAGAAATATGCAGTAGAAGAGACTTGGGTAGCAGAATAATTTTTGAATTAGAAACATAATTAAAGAATCATCTTTATAGTAATAAAGCATATATGACTATTACTAGATACAGTATTGGTTCAGTAGATTAAATTTGCAGAATTCCATCAAGATATCCCATGAGATGATATCTAGCATAGGAAAGGTTAATGACCTTGATCTTTATTTGTTTCCTCTAAGTTAATAACACATTAAGCTAATTTTGGATTACTAGTACTTCATTAAGCATCTAAGCAATTTGGGGTTACTAGTACTTCAAATTCCTTTTCTTGACTCATTTACTTTGGTTGAGGGCTTAGGATATACCCAGGGAATAATGAAATATTGAAATGACAGTGTTCATGAAGAGAGACTGGTAATTTTAAGGCAATATGGATCTAAGAATTTTTCTTAAAAGTAACCTAGACAGTTTTATTTCTTAGCACTTAAGTTTTAAAAATAACAAGTTATTAAATTAAGATACTGAAACTAACAGTCTTTTAGAAGCAACAATTTTGAGGTCACTTCTGTGTTGTAGAAAAGGAGAGCCTTATTTTGGACAAATTAAATGTAGTTATTTGGAGAGTTTAGCATGATGCTGAGTACAGAGCAATTAATCAGTTGGCCAATGATGTTAGTTGTATGTAAGTAACGGTTCTGGCTACTGTAGGTTAAATAAAACTTTTTAGGCAGCCTTCATATGAACTGAAACAATCTGACTTGACTTCAGATTTGTCACACTGCAAGTGAATGGCACCCTGCAGAAGAGGCCAGGACAGGAAGGAAGTCACACAGGAGGGATGGCTAAGTACTGTTTGTAGGTCTGGATAGGTAATAAATTGAATCTAGGGGATTGTTGATAGAGTGAAGGATGAGGGGGTCTTTTAGATAGAGATAGGCAAGAGCAGATGGAATAGTGGAATTTAGAGTAAGCAAGTTGCATTTAAGATCCAAGAAGTCTTCAAAGGCTTCAGAAGGAATGAACACTGAAGGTAAGAGTGAATGATTTTTACTAGAACTTCTCCCTTACTGTATACTTACTATGTGCCAGGTACACAGGTAACTAAGATAAGAACTTTAATGCATTATCATATTTTCTATTTATACTAATCTTGAAAGGTAGGTTCTAATCTCTTTTTATAGACGAGGTAACTGAGGCTCAAAGACTTTCAATAACTTGCTTGGGGTCAAACAACTTGCAAATGACTGAGATTTGAACTCAGGGCTTTATGAAACAGCTTCCTGAGGCAGAATGTATTTCTTCTTTGCCCCAGTTTTATGCTGCCTGCAGTGTAGGGATGGCCATAGATTTATGTCCAATGTGAAATTAACCCCAAAGGTAAACCCCAATTACAACAAAAGCATAGGGTTATAACTTCCAGGGATGTGGAAGTGGGGTTATTTTTGTTAAAAATGTGAAGTGTTTTAACCTTTGCCTACAAATCACAATGAAGACCTGTGTTCTCCATGTGGCACTGATTAGATGGTGCTGAATCTCACTTTTGTACTTCTCACTACTTTGTTGTTTTTTTCCACTCTCCTAAAATCCACTAATTATCTTACTAGGTGTTCTCTCTGTTGGCATGGTTTTTCATAAATGATACTCCTGGAGGTGCCCTCTCAAGGACTTTTCAGAGTCTTAATAGGAAAAGTAGTGGGCCAACCTAAAAGGAAGTTTAGGGATCACTAATTTGGTCTGTCAGTGTACTTTTGTCACTTTATTTTTACACCTGCAGGCAGCAGTGCTTCTGAGACCTTTTAGTCCTTTAAAGATAGCTTTGATCCTAGATCTCTTTCTGCTTAGGATATGTTTTTGAAGGGATGAGGACAGAATGTCAGCTTTCTTCTCCCAAAGGCACCCATTGCTGAATTTCCCCTATAATCTAGGACTTTCATCATTTCTTCCATGTTGATGATAGCACTAGACCTGGGGAATGGCATTTATCTTTTGTTTTTTTGACCCAAGTGACTGGTTAATGGTGAAAGGTCCATCAGCTGAGAATGCTTTTAATAAGGCCCTCTCTTTTGTGGTTAAGCCAAGGTCTATCTTTGGTCAATACAAAAAGTATTTCCCAAGTTCCTTCACTTTTTTCTTGCTGAAGTTGCTTGAAGGTGATACTTAGGAAGAGTACATCCACATGCTGTACAAGGGCAAGCAAATGGAAAGTTCTTCTCTTTAAATAGCTTTAAATCTCTTGGATAAAACTTTGATTTATTTTGACAAAATAACACAGAATTCTTAACCTATCAGTACAACGTACCCAGGATCCACAAGTGCTAGAAGTCCCTTCTCAGCAGAGAATGTACAGCAGAGTTCTGTAAGGCCAGAGTGCCTGCTTTCTTCCATGCGGCTTTTGGAATTAAATTTACTTTTCTCTGTTTTTAATACATCAATGCCCAATCTGTCTGTCTGTCTCTCTTTTTCCAACTTGCTATTTCATAGGAAGGAAGCCATTTAATAGGATTTCCCTGAGTGCCCTACAAGCCAGCCTGTAAACCCACTTCCACTTGCACCCAGTCTTCCTCAAATAGCTTTTCATTTGGCCTTCCTACTAGTTTCCACTTTGACTCTTTCACATCCTGAAGGTAAAGTCATATATTTTTTGTATCTTGCAGCTAAAGTCATATTAACAAATATAAATCTGATCAGCCTACTCTTTTATTTAGCACTTATTTATTACTTTGCATTGCTCTTAGCACAGCTTACAAACCCCTAAGGACCTGGCCCCTTGCCAGCCTCACTATCTTTGGCTGAAAACAGTGTAGCCCTTCTTTGTAGTCCAAATGTGGACTCTTTAATTTCCTCAAATCTGCCAAGTCCCTTCCTGGATCCTTTCTACGAAATGCTTTCTATCCCTTTCTAGTTAACCATTGTCCTTCACATCTCTGCTTGTTCATTCTTTCTGGGAAATTCCAATGTAATCATATATCTTTTAATTATCAAGTTAATTGCATTACTTTCTACATGTTTTTATTGCCAGCAAGATCAGTATCTCTCTCTTGAGGACCCTCCTTTCATTTTCTGTGTTGTCTAAGAACCTGGGGACTCCAAAAGAGGGTTAGTTCCATGTACCATGTGGAGAGTGAACTGGAAATCTGGTAAGTACAATGAAGCTGTTGCTGACAAAGACTGTTCCTGCTGAAGAATGATCCTGCACAGCCCAAAGGGACAAATTATCCATTTTATTTGTGATGACCTGCCCAAGCCAACGAATATATTTTGCATTTATATATGTACAGATTTGCATCCATATACTTTAATGTACTTGTTCCCAAAGATTATCTTGTGTCATGGTAGTTTCAGGCTGGGCCAGAGTCACCTTTTCTCATGACCCTTTGGGCTAGGTTGAGCTCAAGTCACCAGTCCAGGCAGTTCCTGCCTGGTGAGTACTCCTTTTGTGCCATTTATATCTCTTCTTGCCAGAAGACTTTGGTCAGGGCTATATAAAGTTTATCTTAACAGAGTTCCCCAACTTTGAATCCCAAGGAACATTCCCAGATACAGGGTACTTGCTTATTTTGCAGTCTGTCACTATGGGAGGCAGCTTAATTGACTTCTTACAAAATAAAAAAAATGAGTTTAAAGGAGACTTTTTCCCTTCTCCTTGAACTGAGAAGCAAGTCAGGGATTCTCTATTAAAATAATTTAATTTCTACCTGTTGGGTATTCTCTGCTTAAACAACCACCCTCTTACTCAGATCTGTTATGTTTGTGATTATTTGTTTATAATTCTAGCTTGAATTCCCTACTATAACATAAGCTCTGAATGAGTAGGAACTACATCTTGTCCATTGTGGTAGCTTCAGTTGCCTTCAAAGTGTCTTGTGCACAGTCCACATGCCATGCATATTTGATGACTGAGTTAGTTTTCCAAAGTGGAATTTCAGTAGTAACTATTACTTCTAAGAATTCAGAAAATATTAAAAAAATTAAAGACATTAACCATTCCCCCCTCCCCATGGAATAAATTCAAAATTAATAAATCAAATGAAAATCAAAGAAAAAAATCCATAAAACTGGGAATTGGCTCAGTTCCAAGCTATGTAATGGCATTTAAGGAGTATGGTAAAATATTTATCAAATAAAGGAGGATGCCCAAAGTGAATACATAGATCTTTAGATTGTGAACAGTGAAAATTTCACTGAGAGTAAATGAGAAAGTTCTGATTGTCTCATCCTATCAGTTTAAGAGTTGGGGCAGGCCATGAGAAAAACTGGAAAATCCCCAATGAAGCCAGTGCTATATCTGTATGCTACATCTGTATATATTCATATCTACCTAGTATCTATCCATCTATCTATTTACAGAGAAAAAGAGATGTGAGGCTAAGGAGATAATATCTTTTTATACTTAATTTATAACCTTTAGTGAAGTGAAGAATAAAGAAGAAGAGATGATAATGAACTTTGCAGAACTTGACCAAAATAAAATGAAAAGAAATGAAAGTGTAATAAATTAGCAAACCAAATTTGGGTAATCTGTTTTATTCTAAACATGCTGAGGAAGTATACATTCTAAGATTAAAAATTATTTTGAGAAACAGAAATTCTGGAAATATGCATCTATATTCATTTAAATAAGTTGAAGGGACAATATAGGATTTTATAAAATTGGAATTAAGGAAAGCAGCATGGTGAGAATCATGGGATGTGAAGCTTTAGAGTGGTTGGTAACCCATGTTCCATGCCTTGTGGAGGAAGTTGGTCTGTGATACTGAGATCTAAATCAACACACAGATGCAGAAATGAGACAAGAGATAAATATTCTTATTTAAGTTAATCAGTCCTGGTGTTTTTAAAATTTGTGGTTTTTGTTATGCCTGTGCCCAGTTGCTTTTTATACATTTATATACAGTTATATGAGGTATTCTAGTGTCTTTCTAATAAATTCCTTTAAGCTAGTTCAAATTAGGCTTCTGCCATAAGCTTGCAACTTAAGAGTTCTACCTAATACAATATAGGTAAAGGCAGGCAGAGAAGATCCAACATATGTGTTATGGTGTACCTGATAAAGAGAACAGAACAAATGGACATTAAAATTTCAGATATGTGATGGAGAAAAAAACTTCTGAGATTAAAGAAATTAGTATTCTGTAGATCAAAAGGAAAAAGTGTTCTAGAAACACCAGAATAGGATAATCAATTCCAAGTAAGCATAGAACAGAAAAGTTAGTTGCACTTAAAGATTAAAAAAAAAACCCTATAGGCATCCTGGCAGAAAAAGCAAGTCATCTGAAGGGGGCAACTAAGACAGGCCTCATACATCATGGTAACAGCCAAAGCTAGGAGACAGTGGAATAATATCTCTGGAACTTTTATGGGGATGTATGTAGGCAGGGAGTAGTGTGACCCATAGATCTGATATCTAATCAAGCTGTTATTTTTATGCATAGAAGTAACAAACAATAGTCTTCAGCATTTAAAGACCTACTCCCTGAAAAATTGTCTCATCAATAAAATGAATCATCTAAGTGATAAAGAGGACTTGGGAGTGGAGGAGCAAAAGGATTGGCAGGGCATACAGGGTCTATTTAAATATAACTAAGTCTAATGCAAAATATCTGTGAATATTATGAAAATAGAAGAAAACATAAAGGCTTTAAAATTAATAATGAATAAAGGATTGATGTAACAGAATATAAAACGGGAGGGGAAATAGACCAGGTAGAGATATATGTGTGTGAACTCCTCATTTATCTTAGTGGAGAGAGAATCCGTAGATGTAGCTTGAAGTTGATGAGTTTGCTGCTTTGAGGGGGAATTTTGGCACTGTTGTATACCAGGTTGTGCAACCTCAGGTAAGTTTAAATCTCACATGTAGTTACAGAACTTTCATCTGTCTCATGGAGATGATATCTACCCACCTACTAGGGTTGTTGACGATTAAATGCAGTTATGGGAAGTGCTGAGAACTGACCCAGAGTAACTGTTCAATAAAAATTACCCACTACTTACTATTCTAATCTTAAGGAGAAAACATGAGAAGGTAGTTTTATAATCTTGGGACCAAGAAGGCCTTCTAAGTATAACTTCAAACCCAATGATCATAAAAAGATGAATAATTTACCTTCATAAAAACCAAAAGCATCATGGCAAAGGCACCATCATAGAAATCAATGAGCAAATACCCGTGTGTGGAAGAGTAGTTGCAACATATTTGACAGAAGCAGGAGTGACATCACTAATATTCATGGATCACTGGTAAATCAACAAGATGAGCAAGAATCAGTATGAACAATCTAGGCATGGTGGTGCATAATCCCAGCGGCTCGGGAGGAACGTGAGTTCAAAGCCAGCCTCAGCAAAAGCGAGGTGCTAAGCAACTCAGTGAGACCCTGTCTCTAAATAAAATACAAAATAGCGCTAGGAATGTGGCTCAGTGGTCAAGTGCCCCTGAGTTCAATTCCTGGTATCCCCCCCCCCCAAAAAAAGAATATGAACAAATATTTTACGGAAAAATAAAAATAATAGGAAATTGAATATTTAGCCTCACTATAATGACAGAGGTAGAAATTAAAATGAAGTGCTGTTTTTTATTTACTAGATAAGGATGAAAAAGCTTGAAACTATCTAATGGAAAGGATATGGTGAAATAGACATTCTTGTATCCTTTCTTGAGGGCACTTATCAAAATTATAAAGGCTCATATCTTTTATGCCTGCAATGCTACTACTAAGAATAGATTCTACAAATATATTCATATTAGTGAACAAGATATAGGTCAAAGGAGGTTGATTATAGTATTATTGGTAATAGAATCGGGAACAATTTACTTGACTATTGTTATGAACTTGTTAGAGTATTTATATACCTTGGAATACTATATAGCCAAGAAAAGAAAGGATATATGATATATACAATTGGCTCTCCATTTTTCTGGGTTCAACTAAGTATGGACAGAAAATATTCAATAAAAAATTGCATCTGTACTAAGGACAGATTCTTTTTTCCTTGTCATCATTCCTTGAATAACACAGCGTAACAACCATTTGCATAGCATTTGCACCATATTAGGTATAAATAATCTAGAGATGATTTTAAAGTATATGGGGGGATATGTGTAGGTTGATGCAAATACTACACCATTTACTCTAAGGACCTTGAGCATCCACAGATTTTTGTTATGAGGGCAGAGGATTCTGGAACCAACCCTCTGTGGGTACTGAGGGACAGCTATATACTGATAATAGTAAAATGGTCAGGCTGTAACATTTAGGGAAAAAAGTAACTTACATGAGGATAGGTATAGTATTAATTTTTTTACTAAAATAATACCTAATTTATATTTTCATAAATGCATGGAAAATTTCTGGAATGTTATCCAAGGATCATTGAAAGTAGTGGTTTCTGAAGTGGGGAAGAGAATGGAGATGCTATATATGGACTTTTATTTTCATTTGATATGTACTGGACTCTCATTGTAGCAATTATCTCCTAATTTTATAGTAATTAAAAACAACAAAATATTTCAACTGATGTAACTATTGATTTTGAAAATGGGAATTAATATTTTGGGAACAAAATTATTTTGGGTAAACAGAAAAACAAGTTCAGCTAACATTTATTCAACAAAAATTAGGTGAGAACCTACTTTGCATGAAGTACTGAACTGAGAGCTCTTGACACTTATGGAACAGATAGATCATGCTGGTAAATGTGAAAAATAGAAGTTCAGACATTTCTCCTAGAGGTTAGATTTTCCTAATTAAAACCAGATGAAATGAGATCTGTTAGTGAGCAGTGAACAGTATTTTCACTACATGATCACTGTTGTGATACCAACCTAGAAACTATCACCAAAGGCTGGGAAAAGGCATTATTGCTAAAATTTGTGAATTTGGCTCTGCTGTTTTTTGTTGGCTTTGTGCTTGGCTTATCATAATAGTGACTACTGCTGAAGGTGTTGGGAATGTGTGAGAAGGTGTATTAATAACAGTGATGATAATGACAGGAAAAGTAGACTGGGTATTCCTGAGCAAAAGTTAGATTTGATCAAATGCTGTATTTACCAGTGATGTTTAGCTTTTATGTCATTATATACATATTGCTGAAAAGGCAATGATTTTATGAAGAAGATTGTACTTCCATGGAGCCAAGTGGGCCCCAGCATTTTCTAGAGTTTGACTTTATGGTTTATACGCATCTATTTAGAAATTGTGACATTTTTCTATTAGAGAGTTTGTGACTCTTCAGAATCTTGTGATTCCATTGAACTCAATACATTGCTTATGCATGACTTTGTCTGCAAGAAACACCAGGTAAACACAGAATACTGTGTTCAGTAGAACCCAGTCATTTAGCAACAAAAGGGACACAGGCACCCTCCCAGTTCCTCAGTTCACTACATGTTATGAGCCACACCCACTCTCATCTGGTGTAAGCTCTCTCTGGTTTCAGAAAACCTTCCTTCCTCCACTTCACAATTAGCTCACAGGCGCATGAAAGCAAACTTCAGATCTTTTTCAAGGTAGAGTGCTGTATTTATGTTTTCCTAACCATTTAATTTCCTAATGTGTGAAATGGTGCTACTGGTTTTATTAGATTCCTGTCATGTGTTTTGTGTGTGTGTGTGTATGTGTGACAAAGGTTTGTGTCCCTAACTACATTTCCCCCATAAATTCTATGCTTTGCTTTATGTGACTTTTGCATATAACAGTGAGTTATAGGAACCAAATGTTTGCTTATAGCCAAACTGATTGTATCTCCTTGAAAAAAATTTATGCTGGTCTTTTTTCCTTTCAACTTTAGTAGCCCATCTGATTTGCAGAATCTTATTGCACAAACACCTTTGAGTGAATGATGGAAATCATAATTTTCATTTGTTGCAGGTACTCCAATGTACCAAATTAGCTCAGCATTTCCAATTTTATACTAACTTCTCCAGTCCCTTTCTGGCAGTTGGTTGGGCCTTCCAAGTTCATGTGTAGTAAGTAGGGGTGATTTTTCTAAATTACAGTTTTGTGAAGGACTACATCTTGGAATAAGGTCTCAGATGCTTCATGTTGATATCCTTTGGTCTTCTCTAGACTTTTCTGTCTTAAGATTCATTATATTGCTAATCATTTTTATGTTACTAGTATTTACTATTTTATGAAGAAAACCTTGCACCAAATTGGTGATATAAAGTACATAGGTGCAAATAGCATATGATCAAAACCAGTGCATTTATTATTTAGAAATGAACTATTTATGAAAAAACACTTAGCTATCTTTCTTTGAGGGGATTTTTTTTGCCTCTATCAGTGATGATTTAGGTTAAGTAAAATATTTCATATTAGATTTTGAATTTCTTTTTTGAGATTTTGACATGATATGAGTGGATTAAGTGGTCTATAATTGCACTTTTTATATCTAACTTATAATGCTTACCTTCTACTCTGATTCTGTTCCTTATTTCACTTCATTTAGTAATTGTACTGTGAATTATTTCTGTAAAAATATGGGAGATAAGAATGTATATTTTTACTTAAATATTTGTGTTAGGGGTTTTTTTGTATTCTAATATTGACACATAGGAGTTTAAGTTGAAATTTAAGATTTCTTTTACTTTTTTCTTTGAAGTAAAGTATCTTAGCTAATAATATATTTAGCAAAGAGGAGCATTACAATGGTGACCTTAAAATCTGTTCAACTCTTCTTCATTTATTCAGTTTTAATAGAACAAATATTTGCTAAATGCCTATAATATGTTATACCATTTTAGGCTATGAAGAATAATGATGAGCAAAAATACAGATCCTCTTCTTACAATCTGCTGGGGGAGATAGACTTTAATCAGTAACCAAAATATCTAATTATAAATTGTGATAAGTACTATGAAGAAAAAGTACAAGTTCCTTTGAAAGTGAAAAACAGGGGGACTCAATTTGGATAAGTGATTTACAAAAGGCCTTTCTGAGGAAGTGACATTTAAGCTGAGACCTACAGGATAAGGAGTTTACCGGAAGGGAAAGGGGGTGGAAGGATTTCCAGGCAGAGGCAAGAGGTTTTGTGATATCATTTTATGGTACTTATGACCTTTTTAGATGCTTATATAATTAGGTACTAGTCTATGAGCAAGACGGTTTATAGAGCTGTGTTACTGAAAAGATGCATATAAATTACATTTTTATAAATGAAATCCTGAATTCCTGCAGGCTTACATTATATTCACTGTGCTATATCATCTGCATTTGATTGATGTTCAGTTACTTCAATTACTGCTAGATTGATCTTTCTAAAGCACAATTTTGATGATGCTTTTTCTGCTTAGAAATCTTTACCAGCTCTTCAATTACCCAATAAAATCCAGAGTTCTCAACCTCGTGGTCAGGTCTTTTTAGCCTCCCAACTTGGCTCTGGTCTCAAATGTTCTACTTCAACTTTAATTTAACCTCTCTGCAGTATCTCTGTTAACAGAGCTTCTGGATAAGCATGGGTGTTTCCTCATATGCCTGTCTTTGCTCAAATTCTCTTCTCTTCCAATTTGTTTACTTCCTTCTATGAATATCCAAATTCTGTGTATATATCCAGGCCCATCTTAGTTATTACCATTTGATCTCAGTGTCTTTGCTCATCAACCCAGCTGGCAGTCACTTCTTTCTTTTGACTTTCTTTTTCATTTTTTATTGGTTCACATTGGCTATACATAACATTAGGATTCTTTTTTTGCATAATTATAAATATATGGAATATGATTGCCCCAATTCAGTCTTCAGTACTTACCCTTACCTTCCCCCTCCTTCTTCCCCTCTTCTCTTTTCTCTACTTTACTGATCTATTTACTTATATTTTTTAGTGTCTTACAAATATTATATAATGGAGATATTCACTGTAGTATGTTTATATAAGTATATAGCGAAGTTAGGTCAGGTTCATTCCATTGTTTTCCCCTTATCCCATTCTTTATCTCTCCCTTCAATCCTCTTCTTTTACTCCCCTAATCTTTCTTGTATTTTGATGGAATCTCTGTGCTCCCATTTCTTTTTTCCCTTCTGACTTCTTATAACATTTTATTTTTATTGTTTTTAGGTACTTCTCTCTTTTTTTTCTAATATATTTTTAATCGACAAATCATTATTATATATATTTATATGATACAATGTAATGTTTGTTTGGTACACACATGTATAAAATGGAATGATTAAATAAGACTAATATATCCATCACTTCACTTATGTATTTTTTTTGGTGGTGAGACATTTGAAATGTACTCTTTTAGTTATTTTGAAATATGCATTATTATTGACTTATAATCACCCTGATTTGCAATAGATCTCTAAACTTATTCCTCTTGTTTACAGACTTAATACACTTGGACCAACTAAATCCCAGTTTCTTCCCTCTTCCCTCACTCTATTCCCCAGCCTTTGGTAACCATCATTTTACTTTCTTCTTCTGTGAGTTTGAGTTTGTTATTCCACAAATAAGTGGGACTGTTTGAGTCAGCTTTTTTGCTGCTGTGGCTAAAGGATCTGACCAGAACAACTATAGAGGAGGAATAGTTTATTTCAGGGCTCACGGTTCCAGCGGTCTTAGTCCATAGAAGGCTAGCTGTATTTCTAGGGGCTTGAGATGAGGTTGAACATCATGGCAGAGTGTGTGGCAGAGGGAAGCAGCTCACATCTTGGTGATTGAGAAGCAGAGAGAGAACTCAACTTGTTAGATACAAATATATACCCTAAGGCCACGCCCTAATTCCCACCTCCTTCAGGCACACCCTACCACTTCAGCTACCACTCAGTTAATCCCTATCAGAGTATTAATTCACTGATTGGATTAAGACTCTTACAGCCCAATCATTTCTCCCCTGAATCATCTCGCATTATCTCACACGTGGGCTTTTGGAGGACATGTCACATTTAAACCATAACAGAGATCATGCAGTTTTTGTCTTTCTGTGCCTTGCTATTTAACTTAGCATAATGTCTTCCTAGTATATTTATATTGATGCAAATGACATAATTTCTTTCTTTTTAAAGGCTGAATAGTATTCCATTTGTGTGTGTGTGTGTGAGTGTGTGTGTGTATCCTTGACTTAGGATGGAAGATGACAATATTCTAAGTTTAAAATGCATTTAATACACTTAAACTGTGGAACATCATAACTTAGCCTGAGTGCTGCTCAGATCACTTATGTTAACCTATAGTTGGGCAAAATCATCTAACACAAAGCCTATTTTGTAAAACAAAGTATTACCAAAAAACCCCAACAACAACAACAAAACCATGGGCAACACAGTGCATTGTAGAGTATTTATTGTACCTTCACGATTGCATGGCTGACTGGAAGCTGTGCCTCCCTGTTTCTACCAGGCATTGAGAGAGAATATTTGTTTATATGGGAAAATAATAAAATTCAAAATTTGAAGTAAGGTTTCTGCTGAATGGGTATCATTTTCATATCACTGTAAAGTTGGAAAATCACAAGGTGAACCATGTTGTGTTGGAGACTGCATGCCACATTTTTAAAAATCCATTCATTTATTGAAGGGCACATAGGCTATTTATCTTGGCTTGGTGAGCAATGCTGCAATGAACAAGGAAGTTTAGATATTCCTTTGACATTGATTTCAGTTCCTTTGGAAATACCCAGGAGTGGGATCACTCCTTCACATTGTTTGCCATAGTGGCTGTCCTAATTTACATCCCCATCAATAGTATGTAGGGTTCCCCTTTCTCCACATCCTTGCCAACATGTAACTTTAATCTTTTTGATAATAGCCATTCTGGCAGATTGAGGTGATAGCTCACTGGGGTTTTAATTTATACTTCTCTGATTATTAGTGATGGTAAACATTTTTTTCCATAAATCAGTTGTCCATTTGTGTCTTCTTTTGAGAAATGTCTGTTTAGGTCCTTTGCCCATTTAAAAATTGGGTTGTTTTCTTGATATTGACCTGTTTGAATTATTTTTATATTTTGGATATTAACTCATTATCAGATGTGTGGTTTGCAAATTTTTCCCCATTCTGATTTGCAAATTCAATGCCCCCACCAATGTTGTCTCTTCACTTATTGGTTTCCTCTACTGTGAAACTGTAGCAGAAGCTGTTTACTTTGATGCAATCCCAGTTGTCTATTTTTACTTTTATTGTCTGTGCTTTCAGGGTTATATTAAAAAAACCTGAAAAACCATTGCCCAGAACGGTGTCATGGAGTTTCTTCCCTATGTTTTCTTCTAGTACGTTTATAGATTCATGTCTTATATTTGTCTTTAATCCATTCTCAGGTGATTTTTATATAGTATAAGATAAGCATCCAATTTCATTCTTCTGCAAGCAGATATCTAGTTTCCCTAGAACTATTTATGAGACTTTCCTTTCCTCATTGTATTTCCTTAGCACCTTTGTTGAAAGTCGGTTGGCCATACTTGTGTGGGTTTATTTCTGACCTTTCTACCCTCTTCCATTGGCCAATATATTTGTTCTTATGTCAGTTTCATGCTATTTTGGTTACAGTAGCTTTACAATATATTTTGAAATTAGAGAGTGTGATATCTCTGGTGTTTTTCCTCTCCTCAGATTGTTTTAGCTATTTATCTCCTTTCTTGTTTTGAAGTTATTTCTAGGCAGGTTTTATCCTCCTAACTAGATTAGCATGCCTCTTGAGGCCCAAGCCTGTGATGGCTTCACATTCTCTTGCTGTGCCTTAATAGTCCCTGGAATGTCATAGGCTGTCAATAGAAAATTGCTGAAAGAATTTATAAGCTAATTGTTAGTGACTAGATTGTCCTTAAAAAGTAGTAAGTGATCTTTAAACAAACACATCAGGGAACTGATATGTACATAAATCCTTTGAAAAGTTAATGGTCCTAAATTTGTATTTTCTTACAAAGGACTACTCCTTGATTGGGATATTTATATGTCTTTTGCCCATTTCAGTGACACTGATTCAGAGAGATTATTTTGGATTCATAAATGGTGCTGTCATTTCCATTTTTTGCCTGTCTTTTGAAGGTTTGCATGCTCATTTAGCTGTAAAAAAGAATGAAAAGAACAAATCGGCACCCTCTCTGGTTGTTGATTCCCAGTGGGAAGAAATAGATTTGAAAGCATGTCGAGGTAATGTACTTATTTTGATTGTTTTGGGTTTTCCAAGTGCATGTAGCTTTAGATGAGTTTGAAATAATCCCACATAGAATTTCCTTATTCATTGGTTCATTTGGACTTATGCTTCTGATAGACAACTTATTATTTATAAGTTTTTATTAAAAACCATTTCCCTTTGAGAAGTCGTGCTCTTCACTTCTGTCTGAATAAATGTTTGAACTGATTTTAGATTGCTCTTCAATTTAAAAGAGATAGGTAGGACCAGGTCATGGCTTCAGCTGATGCAATTCTTAGCATGTTTCTTATTGGAATAACATCTCAGAGTAATATTTAAATATACAAGGCAGTGATATCTTTCTCATGGCAACATTTATCTCCAAAGACATCTAAAACAAAGTACAGTAGCAGAATAATATGTAAACATTTATGATTGATTTAGTGTTTGTAATTCATTTAACATTATTATTTTGGCTAGAAGCATTTCTTTATAAGTCTCTCTCAGTTATGTTCAGTTTTCCCCTTGTAATAAGTGGTGAGTTCTTTAAAGGGGAATCATTTAGGAATTCCATATCTTTATGATTAACTCTAGTGTCCTTAAAATTTAACCCTGCAAAAATTATAGTTTTATATAAATTAATGAATATATATGAACTATAAGAGGTATCTTTTCTTTGAATGCATCATTCAGTTTCCTTATCAAATTATTATGTACATAGCAAAAAATTGAAAAAATTAAAAACGCTATGAAGAAAAAATTACCCATAATTTTTTGAGAGAATCATAATTCCATTTATTCATTAATAAAATCAATCTCTAGCTAGGTACCAGGGATACATGTAAAGTATGCAGAGTTGTGGCTGAGCAGTAGAGCTCTTGCTAGTACTTGCGAGGCGCTGCATTCCATCCTCAGCTCTACATAAAAATAAATAAAGGAGGGGCTGGGGTTGTGGCGCAGTGGTAGCGTGCTCGCCTAGCACGCGGGAGGCACTGGGTTCGATCCTCAGCACCACATAAAAATAAAATAAAGATATTCTGTCCACCTACAACTAAAATAAATAAATAAATAAATATTTAAAATAAATAAATAAATAAATAAAGGTATTGTGTCCAAAAAAAAATTGTTTTAACTAGCAATTGTCACTTGCTACTTAAAAAGATGTAAAGGCCCCACATGGGCCTTTTAACTTTTCCTAGTTACATTGTTTTGTTTATACGGTGAGGGTTTAAAAACTTTTTTTTTTTCGGTACTGAGGATTGAACCTGGGATGCTCTACCAATGAGCTATATCTCCATCATTTTTTAAATTTCTTTTTGAAATAGTATCTTGCTAAGTTGCTGAGGCTGGCCTCCCACTTGTGATTCTCTTGCCTCAGCCTCCCGATTAACTACAATTACAGGCATGTTCTACCATGCCCAAATTATAATGAGTATTTCTAAAGAGTATTTCATTTTTTATTATTTGGTCTTGACTTATAAGAAGAAGCTACAAAAAGTAGAAACTACACATTTTTATTTATTAAATAAAAATATGTATTAAAACTCATTCAGCAAATATTTGTTCATTGTTCAAGCATACTTGATTACACGTTTGGTATTATTTTAGTCAAGCTTTCTCAACCTTGGAATGTCTACATTTTGAGCTGGATAATTTCTTTGTTGTGAGGCTGTCCTGTGCATTGTAGGTATTTAGCAGCATCCTTGATTTTTAATCCTTTACATGCCAGTAGTACTCCCCCAGTTGTGAAAACTAAAAAATGACCCCAGACATTGCCAGTTGTTCCCCGGCCGGCAAAGTCACCTCTGATTGTGAACTGCTGCTTTAGATGACAAACATTTTGAACTATATTTTACACTGTTTGCCTGTTTCAAATTTGTACATGTTCCATGTGATTTGCTCTGTCAATATTTCCTGGGTAGTGCCCTATCTGAAAAGTGACTTTGATTTTATAAAGGCATATGAAACTAGCCATATTTACCATAGACATACTGAAATAAAAATCTTATGTTTTAAGAATAATAGTTGATTTAATCACAATTCTGTAACATTTATGACATCTTGAATCAAAGAACCGACTATTTCTTGATCTTTTGAAAAGTGCTTTGTATCTAAGAACAAATTCTTTTTTTTTTTTAAGAACAAATTCTTAAAGAAAGCTTTCTATACTTACTATTTTTCCTCTTTTAAGAATGATTCTATTCATCTTTTGTTTTAAAGGCTCTGTAACTTATTGATATTGCATAAAAATTCTATTATTATAGAGACTATTCTCTTTGCTTCTTTGCTGCATCTTTTTCTGAAGTTATGAGAGATATGAAACATATTCTGAAAATTCATTCAAAGCTTTAAAACTTATTATATCCAGGAGAGGCAGATTTAAGATTGCTGAGGTTTCTGGTTGAAGTACTTCAAGCAGAAATCCATACTCCATTAGACTCTCTAACATTGTGACCTTAATTTTCCAGATATTTTGCCCTTTAAATTGAAAGTAGTGTTTTAATACTATTTAAGTTTTTTGGAGGGGATTGTAATATCAAAGATTTTAGCTGTGAAACAATTGAAACAAATGAAAAGTAAAATAGCTACCAACTTAAGACGGTATAGTTTTATATTTTTTATTTCAAAATATATGGTGATATAAAGATATTCATGGAACATAATAATGCACTGGAGTTGGTAAGAAAAGCTATGTAGTGAGGAGTTGTTCATACTGTACTTGAACAGAATTTCTTTCATTGTTTTTTTTTTTTTCTTGGCATTGCCTAAAGAGTTTCTGATTAGGAGCAGTTGTTAAGTTCTCTAAGTTGGGAAATTTACTTTGTATGAAACTATGGTCTTGTTGAAATGAAAAATCTACCTGGACAATAGCCACTGAGTTATCTTGCTTCAGCAGATAATACAGGAAATGTAAAATTGTATTATAGTACTGAGTGAAAAAAAAAACCTGAGAACTATTAAAAAAAAAAAAAACCCTCTGTGGAAAAGGAGAGGTGAAAAGCCTCTTGTTCTTTCATTAGTAAATTAGGTCAGTTTTTAAACAATATGCTCACTGAAAATATACACATTTCTCAAGTAATTGATATAATTTAATCTAATTTAAATCTTAAAGGTATAACTGAGCTAAATTCTTTAGGGGTCCTTAATTGTTTCATATATTTTATTCTTCTTCTTTTTTTTTTTTGGTACCAGGGATTGAATTAAGGGGTACTCAACTACTGAGCCACATCCCCAGCCCCATTTTGTGTGTGTTTGTTTTTTTTTTTTTATTGGTATTTCTGATTCAAATTTAATATATGGGTTTATCTTCCATG
>CM053399.1:48360373-48378333 GCA_028644305.1 Xerus rutilus
GGGTGGGCCCTGGGCTGGGGCTCTGAGCTGCCGCGGCTGAGCTCCGCCACCGCTTGCTGCCGAAGACGCGCTGCTTGTGGTAGTGGCTGCTGCCTGGTGGCCCTGCTTTCACGCGCAAGTGAAATTCCTGCCGGGGCAGCTGTAGGATGATGTCCAGAAGCTGGCTGGGAGATGGTACTTCCACAACTTCAATCTCTGGCTCTGGAGAGACTGACCGCAGCGTCTGCCTAGGCCGCCATCTTGGAACTGCCCCGAGTTTTGAATCTTGCTCTACTGGGGGAACACTTCTCTCAGGAATAGTCATAAAAATCAGCCAAAACCGCGCGAGTGAAATTTCCTTCTGTGCTGTCCAAAAGCCTGGTGGGAGAAGGTTGTACCGCAGTTTCTGGTCTTTTGTTTGGGGAGACTGGTAGCTGCGTCCCTCTAAGCCGCCATCTTGCCGGAAGTCCCCATTTTGTGTTTTATGTAGTGACAGGGTCTCACTGAGTTGCTTAGCAGCCTGTCCATTGCTGAGGCTGGCTTTGAACTTGTGATTCTCCTGTCTCAGCCTTCCAAAGTGCTGGGATTACAGGCATGTGCTACCGCGTCCAGCTGTTTAATCTATTTTGTGTTGTACAATGTTTAGAGTCTAAATTGATAATGAAATCTTTTATTTAGTCTGTGATTCACTGAAGGATGATATACCAAATATTATTTATTAATCTATAGAAGCACAAAATTTATATTAGCCACTATTTGTGCATTACGTTCATTTTGAGTTAGTTATTAAGGACATATTGTAATACAAGTTCCTTTACATGTATTCATGTTAGTTAAATGCTAAGTAAATCTTTTGACTATCTTAACACCAAATAATTATTGCCTGAGTTGCTAAGCAGCTTGCTTTAACAGAAAGAAGCAGTTATGGATATATTCTCCAAAACTTTGTTGCTTTGTTGCAGTGCAAAACTATTGAGCTGTTTACTTTTATTGACATTAATATTTTGGGGTTACATAAGGATAAAAATGAAAAGATTCCTACCTGTTTGCAGGAATAACCTGTTTCTGCTGAGTTTGGTAGCAGTGTCTGCAGGTCAGTTTTAATCTTCATGTTGACTGATTGGCTTACTCCCTTGCTGTGTTTGCTTATACTGGGTGTCCCAAATGATCACTCATGGCCTCATTATACCAGGGCAAGAGAGATTCTTCATCTCTGCTGAGAGAGCAACTTTTGAGATGCAGTACCGTGTCTAGACATTGGCATCAAGCCGCTAGGGGCCTGGGCTTCAGAGCATTATTAGTCTATGAAAGGGATACGTAATTCTTAATCTTTACCTGAATTTATATTTTTGTTTTTTAGCAAACTATCTAAAATTCTATTTGTTCAGAAAGCCATTGCTGATTTTTACTCCCAGGAGGCCTTTTTCGTAAACTTTCCAAATCATGCAATAGTAAAATCCTTCTGGTTAGATCTGATGTTTCTTGGTTGTGGTTGCTTATCAAGGGAAGAAGAGATTCTGGGCAACTCTTACGCTTACATACCCCATTTAGTATATATATTTCAAATATCAGTATATTTGAAAACTTTCCTCTTAGATTTTAGATATCATCCTATTAGCATGGTTACATTGCATTGTCTGCTTGGGTTGATAGCTGTGGTTCATGGACCTGTAGCTATCATTTGAACCAGCAAATTCCTGACCCCTGGCTTTAAGGGACTCTTCCTATTAGAAGATTATAGCTCTATATTCTTTTCCTTCTTAGCATCTTTTAAGAGTAGACATCCTGCTTCTTTTTCAAAGTTTGTAGAGACAGGCATAGATGTGTATATTCATTCATTCAACAACCATTCATTAAGATCCACACACTATAGAGAACACATCTTGTTAGGTTGGGTCACTGCAGAATTCTTTGGAAATTGCTCATTTTTGCAGATCCCTTTATTTTTCTAGAAAATTCCCTACTTTTGACTTTTTTCTTTAGTTTGTAGCCACAAAAATTACCATTCTTATCATACTTATGACTACTAAAATGACAAGTCACCCTTAATTCCCTTCTTGGTGTATAGAGAAACAATGACACATTTATACAAATAAAACACAGTGATAAATTATTAAAGGAATATGGCATAATTGTTTCAAGAATGTGGACTTTGGAGGCAGATTATTTTGCAATCATATTCTAGCATTGTCATTTGCTAGTTGTGTGACATTGACAAGTTACCCAACCTCAGTGTCCTTATTTTTAAAACAAAGATAATTATAGTGCCTTCTTCATTGGGTTGTAAATTTTAAATGAATTAATATGTACAAAATACTCAGCATACCACCTGGCACATAGTAAGTGCTATTTAAATATTAGCTTTGTTAGTAATGCATTAATGTTTTTTCTCAAGAAAACTACCTCTGATTCATCACTTACATGTCCATTTTTCATATTGGTTTAAACAGAAATGTTCAATATACAATAGAAAATCATTCATTATACTAAGAAACAGGAAAATCTCAACTCAAATGAGAAAAGACAGTAACAGACACCACTAAGATGACACAGATGTTGGACTTAATCTGACAAGAATTTTAAGGCAGTCATGATAAAAATGCTTTAGTGAGCTATTGTGAATGCATTTGAAACAAAAGAGAAAACCAGAATGTCTCAGAAGAGAAATACAAGATATAAAAAAATTCCAAATGAAATTTTAGTATTGAAAAATAAATCAGCATAAAAAACTTGCTAGTATTTAGATTTAGGTTGATTAAATTCTAATTCAATTGTTAAACAATAATACTTCATAGCTACTAGTGCTGTGCATTTTCTGTTGTGTCACATCTGACCACTTAATAGTATTGGCTTGTCCAACTTTTTTTTGTTGTTGTTTTTTAGTACCAGGGATTGAACTCAGGGGTACTCAACCATTGAGCCCCATCCCCAGCCTATTTTGTGTTTTATGTAGAGACAGGGTCTCACTGAGTTGCTTAGCACCTCACCTTTGTTGAGGCTGGCTTTGAACTCGCAATTCTGTCTCAGCCTCCCAAAGTGCTGGGATTACAAGCATGAGCCACCATGACCAGCTGGCTTGTCCAACTTTTAGTGTAGTTAATATTGATAATGGATGTGTTAGCCTACCGTCTACATTGTGAAGTTTCTTCATTGGTATTTTATTCTTGGTGTTCTGAAATTATGTAAAGATTGTTAATGTGTATCATTCTGTCATTAACTTTGCTGTGAAATCTATGGGTCCTTTCATTTTAGAAATTCATGTGTTTTACTCCTGGGAAAGTTTATTTGCATTATTTCTTTCATAATTTCTTGCTTTTCATTTTTTTCTGCTTTATCTCTTGTCATACAAATGTTAGACCCTCTGGGTCAATTTTTTAAAATTTTTCTCATCTATTCACTCCCATTTTTTATTTGGTTTATTATCCAAGATATTTCTCAAATTTGTATTCGCTTTTGTGTATTTTTTTATTTTTAAGAGTTTATTAGACTTGGGAGAAATAAGTTCCGGCGTTCTTTTATATAGTAGGGTGGCTATAGATAATGTGCCATATATTTAAAAGAATTTAGAAGAAAGGATTTGAACGTTTTAACCACAAAGAAATGATAATTTGAGTAGGTAGACATACTTACCTTGATTTGAACATTACAAAATGTATACACATATTGAAACATCACTAGGTACCTCAGATATATGCACAATTTTTATGTCAGTTTAAAAATAAAAATTTTAAGTGTTATAGAAATGTTAGTTTCTGAAAAAAAATTTACATTGTAGCTTCTTATTTCTTGGATTAACTCTTAGAAGATATTTTATATGTGGGCCTAGTTCTGGCCTTCTCTCTGTGTTCTCCTTTTCTTTCTATTTGTTTTATTCTTTTTTGCTTTTGAGTCTTACCTAAAATGTCTAGCTATTCTTGCTTATCTTTCTCATTTAAGAACGAGGTAGTAAAATTCATCAGATGCTCTGTGTCAAATAGTTAAGGTGGCCTGGTGAGGATCCAAGCTCTTTTTCTGAGGATGGTGGGGAAAGAATCCCTGTGTATTAGTATCTGTGCATCTCTTTTTCTTATGTGAGGTTCTCCAGTGAATATTCTGGAGAATGTCAGTATATTGCTTTACTTTTGATCTCAGATATACTTGAACCCCAAGTTAGGACCTATCTGAGGGAGATTTTTAGATTTTTTTGGTGGGTTGGGGAGAGATAGTGGTCTGATTTTGCAGAACCTAGTGATAGTTTTGAAAGTTTTGCATTGACTGGGACAACTCAAACTGGTAAAGTGCTTTAGTAATATTTTATACAGTAAGCTCAATAAATCAATACCTGGACCATTTATGTTTCTTATACTGAGGCTTAGAAGAGAAGAAATGACAATACTAGATACTGATTATTAGGTCTAGAATGATACTTTCATACCCAGGAAGTCATGTCAAAATTCCCATGCTCTTCTGTCTCTTTTTTTGTAAAGGAAATAATTTTTCAAAGACTGTACCAGGTTTAAGTCCTTTTCCTGATATCTTTTGAGGGTTCTTGGAGGATCTAATTATTCCAGGGAAATATTTGCACTATTTTCATTTCTAAACATTTTACATATTTCTAGAGATGCCCAGTGCAGAGTCCTTTCAGTAGACCCTTCTTTATAGTCCCTGGTTTCCTTAAGACCAGTAGGACTTTAGATAAACTTCCATTTCTGAGTATTGTTGATCATAGTTCTCTAATAATAGGTTTGTTTTGGTGGATCATATGCCACTTAAAAACAATATAATTCCCACTGGAACCGCAGATCACCTAATTGTTTTCAATGGATGATGATTTAATATGTTACAAAGTTGAATTCTTGGCCACTCACTGAATACAACCATTTTCATTCCTTTGACAGTGACTTATGAATTTTTGGCCAAGACTTCAATATGAAAAAAATTTACCTTACTATACACACATGCACACACACACATACACACACCCCTGAAGCAAGTTTGAACAAATAATACTACATGATCAGTGTTATACTCTTTTTTTTTTGGTACTGAGGTTTGAACTCTGGGGCACTTAACCACTGAGCCACTTCCTCAACCTTTGTTTTTGTATTTTATTTAGAGATAGGGTCTTAATGAGCTGCTTAGGACCTTGCTAGGTTGCTAAGGCTGGCTTTGAACTCTTGATCCTCCTGCCTCAGCCTCCGAAGCCATATAACACCGTGCCTGGCCAGTGTTATATTCTTAAACTTTCTATCTTATTTGATTTCAAAATGTATGCTTAACAAGTAACCTACAGTATGTAAAACACTGTAGTGTGATTTTTAATATTTTGGAGAGGTGGGGTACATTTTGAACTCTTTTGGAATTCTGATCAAAATACTGGAATCTCTTCTCAGAAAAATGCACGCACAGGCATTTTTGCATTCACTTTTAGGAGATTCACAATTTTTAGGCATAAACATGGGCTTCCTAGTTCTAAAAGCATCTCTGGTAGATATACTTTGGAATTCTCCTGCTTTGCTGATATATTTCACCCAGCATGCTTGGACAAATATCATCAACTGCACAGCAGATATTCTGCCTTTCTGCTCTTCCTCTTGCTAAGTATTATTTATATAGGGTTACCAGAGAAACTATGTAATAAATAAAACCATAATAAATAAATAAAAACATAAATAAATAAAACCATGAAATAAATACAGCTTCATCTTGCATATCAAGGTTAAAAGTCCCAGAGGTTCTTTATTCTTCCCGGATGTGTAGTTGTCTTTATAATATTTAGAGACAGTCCACCTGGGACTAGGAGAAAGAGACACCTGCTTCTGATGTGTCAGGAGCCATTGTGTCCTTTCCAGAGCTTCTTCAGGCCTTAGCAGGTCAGTCCCTTAGTAACTGCAGGCTGATTCTCCAGCCACCTTTATTTCTGGTGGAGAGACTTCTTTGCTACCAGTCACCTTCCCCAACTGTGCTGTACAATCACCATCTGGTAGTTAGAATTGAGTCACAGCTTTGTTGGAATGGTTTAGAAAACTTCGCCTTTTTGGTTTGAACTGCTGCCTTCTCTCCCTTTCGCCTTTTATGCTTTCTATCCTTCCTTTTATAAATATTGAGTTATTTTTCTGTGCTAGGCTTTGTCAATGTAGGGGACACAATGAAGAGAAAAACTCCATGTCTGGCTATACCTGGCCAACCCTCATTCTTCTAGGACATTTCTATGTGGCTAGTTCTCCCATGGCACCATCAGTAATATCTGTGGCAGCCCATATTTGCCTCTTACTCTGCTGGGGTTTGGTATTTAACTCTTTCTTACCCACACTGGAAATTTTCATCTGCAATGTTTCTTCTGCCTACAACAACAAACATATACATAAATTTTCTTGTGCAAATTTTCTTTTGCCTAGCACAACGAACATTTTTCTCTTAAATAATGATGTAAATATGCAAATTTTAAAGTATAATTTCTGTTGTTGATATGTTTCAGGCCACTATTTTGGAACTAACATCTGGGAAAATAGAGTTATTGTACAAAAATTACCCCCAAAGTTTGGAGTTAGGATCTTTGAAAGATGTCTTAATAATCAGGACATTTTCAACTGATAAAATATAGGCTCATAGCATTTGAAATGTTATTAGTATTCTTTCAAGAGCAGACATCAATCTCAGATATCTTGTGTACAAACATGACAAAATTTGTCTGTATTATATTCTGATAAAATCACAAAATAGTTTTATTTTCTGTACATTTTTATGAATGTGAAACATTTGCATATTATTACAATAACTTCCACAGCCTTTGGAGAAAAAGCTGATATATTGTTAATGGTACAGTTAAAAATGGGTGCATTACATCCATATTTTGTTGCAGTTATCGAACAGTTTTTGAAGAGAGTCTTAAACCTCATATATTTTACAGATAGGCTCAGCAAATACACAGCAGGCATGCTGCAAGTTACCCCTTACTGTGCCCATGGTAGACATCTCTAGTGGATTGCAACATTCTTTCTCTCCCAGCTCGGGCAGTCTCATATCCTCTTCAACATAAAGATCCAGGTTATTGCTAACTGAGTGCAGATAACATGAAATGAAAACTATTTGTTGTATTAATTTTGTACCGTAATCCATTAGAATGAATATATCAGTAGACTACCCAAAAAGTCTGCTGATATTTGGAAGAGGGAAAATATGAGATAGGATAAGGTAGTGGTTTAAGCAGAGGATGGCAAAGTTTTGTGATAAAGGCCAGATAGGAAGTATTTTAGGCTTTGTGGGCCATACAATCTCTGTTGCACCTTCTCAATTCTGCCACTGTAGTGCAAAAGCAAACAGATTTATATGTAAATGAATCAGTGTAGTTATATTCCAATATAACTTTATTTGTAAAAATATGTGATAGTCCAGGTTTGGCGCACTGGGCCATAGTTTACTAACCTTTGGTTTAAATCACTGCTACTCAGTGTGTTCTGTGGACAGTATTGTCAGCATTACCCATATGTTTCTTAGGAATGCGGATGCTTGTTCCACACTTAGAATTTTTAGAATTTGGGAGTGGGATCCGGGAATGTTTTCTAGCTAATAATGTGATGTTGATACTCTTAGGTTTGAGAGCCCTGATTTAAGTAACACAGTTCTCTTCTTGAGTTACATAGAACTCAACAGTGACATTACCTGATGCATTCATTTAATGGTTGATTTTTAATCACTTTTCCTATCTCTTCTATGGCATTTTATGCTTTCAAGTTTTCTACCTTTTCTTGGGTCACATTTGAGAGTTTACATTTTGCTGAAAACTGTTTTCTCTAAGTTTCAAATTTGTTTCTCTGGAGGTTTTAAAACATTTGTGCAAATTTTTGACACTTGAAACAATTATTGAAAAAAGATGTGGGTTAATGTTCACTTACCTTTAATCTAGACATGTGTATGACTACTTCAACTAATAGAATGTAGCAGATCTAATGCTATGTACTTCCAAGATGAGTTCAGAAAAGGCCATCCAACTTTTACTCAGTTCAGGAATGCTCCCTCTTGGGGAAGTCTGTTGCCATGTAAGAAGTCTGATTATTCTGGGTCCATCATGCTGGAAAGGCCATGTGTGCACATCCGTGTTGATAGCCTCAGCTATCAAGCAATATATATTGCTAGCTGGTTGAGTGAGCCATCTTTGGACAAGCTGTATAATTTGAACCTTCAGATAAATGCAACTCCATTGTCATCTCAGTGCAATCACATGGAAGGCCTTACATGAGCCTTTCCTGAATTTCTAACCTATAAAATCTGTGAGCATAATAAAATAATTGTTGTTTCAAGCCACAGTTACTTGGCACTGTAACTGAGATACAAAATTGCAAAGGACTATTGTTTATAAATGTCATAATGTGTTTATTTGTGCTTAATGTGTTTCTTATATTTGATACTTTCTAATATTTATGCACTTTTCTCTCAGTTTTCTTTAACCAGAGTTGAAGTTTAATCATTTCAAAGAAACAGTTTTTAGATTTATTCATTTTACTATTTGAAATATTTTAGTTTCATCATTTGATGCTTTACTTATTCATTTTCCTTCCTACATACTGTGTTTTTTTCTTCGTCTGTGTTTCACTTTTTTTCCCTAAAAACAAAACAAAACAAAACAGAAAAAGGAAGCACTGGGTTAATTTTCCTTTTTATCTTTGTTTCTCTAGAAGAAATGCTGCTTTGGAAGCTCTAAGTTTTCCTGAGTATAGCTTTCATTGTGTCTGCTAAATTTGCTAAGAAACATGCTCTTCTTCATTGTCTTCTTTTTTATACTTAGCTAACCTTAGGTCTAGTAAGGTTTTATCTAGTGTTATTTAAATAAAAATAATTACATTCATGTTATAAATTCAAACTAAGGAATTCTGATTATTGAGGTAGTAAATATTCTATTATTTGAAAAATCAACATAATACATAAATTCACCATACTTTTGCTATTTGTTAAATATCAGTGCATGCATATATTCCTTCCTTCAACAAACTATAAGTGGACAAAACTAGAGAACAGATCTTTTCCATATTCAACCTATTTGATTTGAAAATTCACACTTGAACATCTTTCAACATATACACAAATTTCTTTCCTAATCTTATAATTATGTACAATTCATCCTGTCAGTATCATTCTACTGCTGTCAGCTATATTCATTTATTATAAAGGGACATTGGTATGAGGGGAAATCAAGAATTCACATTCTTGCACAAAAAATGAGAACTGAACAGTCTCTTTATTATTAAGTGAATTGTTTTCATTGTCTTCTTGAAAGTTTGTAATTTCAGTTTTTTGTAATTTATTTCTTGTTCTTTTTAGTTATACATGAAAGTAGAGTATAATTTGACATGTTTCTACAAACATGGACTACATCTTATTCTAATTAGGATCCCAGTCTTGTGGTTGTACATGATGTAGAGATTCACTGTGGTGTATTCATATATATACCTAGGAAAGTTAATTTCAGTTTTAATTTTCTTTTTACTAAAGCATTTCTAAATTTCCAAATAGTATACTCCTTTTTCTTTGTGGTAGTGGTGGGGATTTTCATTTTTTTAGTAGATGAAACAAATACACATTTCCTATTACTACAAGACAGTAAAATTTCTGTTATTTCTCCCACTAAGACCTTTCCTTTCCATACCAATAAATGTGATTTTCCTTTAGGGTACTTTTACATTCCAGATTCCCCACCATGAGACCTTTTAATGCTTTTGCTTCTGCTGCCTTCTCATCCTTGACCTTAAAACTTAAGACCCTCTTTCCTAATACCTCAATGTAAAAATAGTAATTTTTATTTCAGACTATTATTGGGTTTTTATTCCTCACTTGGCACTGATATATATTCTCATTCCATTTCAAAGTACTATATAATTCTCATCTCCATAGATGCAAAGACTTTCATCCTAAGGAGTAGGCAGGACACCTTTTCAGCTCTACTTGCACAGCCAGGGAGACCAGCATGTCCATATAAAAACATTCAGCTCTGCCCAATTTTTTGGTGAATGTACTAGTTTTCTATTGTTGTTGTAACAAATTACCATGAATTTAGTGGCTTAAAACACCATGAATTTTTTAAATCTTATTGTTTGGAAGTCAGAAGTCTAAAATCAGTTCTATTTTCAGAAGACTTGTTATCCTTCTTCAGGCACTCTGGAAAAATCTGTTTCCTTGCTTTTTTCCCCAAATTTTTTGACTTGTGGGCCTTTTTCCATCTTCAATATGTCTTTCTAACACTGCATCAGTTGGATACTCCTCTTCTGTCATCACATTACCCACTATTGTCTTTGACATTCTTGCCTTTTTCTTATGAGGAGGAGGCTATTAATGGAATATCCTGTTAAAGCGAAATTATTTTCTAGACAAGATAAAAATATAGTATTTAGTAATAAGTACATGTAAGGCTAAATTCTTAGAGTTTTATTCATCTGTGGATCTCAAAATCATTAGATACTTGATAGGTCCATGGGTATGGCAAGATCAATGAGTTAAGCAATAATTTATCTATTGAATGCAGATGAAACATGTATTTGACACAATACTGCCTCCCTTTTGGCTGCCCAATGCACTTAAACCAGATTTTGGCAAAGTTTTCATAATGTTTATTAATGTCATATAGTGTTGGGAAAATGAGGAAATTAGGACAAAACTGGGAAATAGAGTCACCTGGAGGCATTTTTGACAGTGAGTGGATTAAGTGACTAGGCACTGGGTACTGTATGGGTTGACTGCTGATCCCAGAGAGGCCAAGCAGACAAGGACATGGTAAGCAGCAATATCCAAGCAATAAATAGATAACTCCAAATTTAATATCTAAATTTTGCCATTACTTTGTGTATCAAATATTTTAGCTGCTTGTCTTCCATTTAGACTGGGAAAATAGTAGTAAAAAGGAGATCAATAATGACCCATTCTTAATTTCTATTAATTGATTTTCCATCCATGTGTACAATTGTATGCAGTAGATCCTGGATGCCCCAGCAAAATTATTTATTTCTTTTGTGTTTCCATGGTATCAGTCTGTATTGAACATGTAATTAATTCTCCTTTGTGTTAAAATTAATTGGTCATATGTCTAGATTGATATTTTTCAATACCAATTTGGTCCAACTTTGGACCATGACAATTACTGGGCAGTAAAATCAATTTAGTGGGTTGAGGAGTGTTGTGTCAAGAATTTTTAAAAAGGGAATAGAATATAGAGTATATTACAAATATTACTGGTATTTTCCATGAAACATTTGTTTCAGCGTTTATATGTATGTATATTGGATCATAATGTAAATTTGTATTTGTTATTATGGATCAAGTTTAAAATGTTTGAGAAATACAGACTAAAAGATCTTCCTGATAGGATTCTGATTTATTTTTGTATTCAAAAATCATTTTCATAGTATAAGCTCTTATTAAATGCCTGCTAAATTGAACTATTATTATATTTTTCTCAGTTTCCACTGTATATTAAAAAAGAGAGACTTTTTTACCCAAGCAATTTCTGATGTGGGCATAGAGATTCTTCATCAGGGGTGCCATTAAGGGGTGCATAATCATTTACTATGAAGTATTATGTACTGTACATAATTGAATGTATTATATTTTTATGTGACTGGCAGTACAATAGTTCTGTTTATGCCAGCATAACCACAAATACCTGAGTAATGCATTGTACTATGTTGTTCCATTCACTTTGATGTATGTTATTAGGTGATAGAAATTTTTCAGTTCCTTTATAATCTTCTAGGACCACCATTGTACATGTGGTCCATCATACCAAACTTGTGATGTGGTGCATGACTCTGTCTTATCTTTATCTATCTATCTATCTATCTATCTATCTATCTATCTATCTATCTATCTATATCAACTTTAAAAGTAAAATTATGGGTATGGTAAATTATGTTTATAAATGTAAGAAAGAAAATCATATAATGAAAGTCCTAAAGGAGCTTGTGGTAGGCAGAATAATGACACCCCACCCCAAAGATGTCCAGGTTTTAACCCCTAGAACCTGTACATGTTGTAGAGCAAAAGAACTATTGTAGAACTGATTAAAGTTAAAAATATCAAGGGGCTGATACTGATAGCTCAGTTGGTAGAGTGCTTACCTCGCATGCACAAAGCCCTGGGTTCAATCCCCAACACTACACACACACAAAAAGGAATCTTGAGATGGGAATGTTTTAGTTAGCTTTTTTATCACTATGTCCAAAGGACCTGACAAGAACAATATAGAGAAGGAAAAGTTTATTTTGCATCATGGTTTCTGAGGTTCAGTCCATGGTTGGTCAACTCCATAGGTCTGGACCCAAGGTGAGGCAGAACATATGGCAGAAGGGTGTGATGGAGGAAAGCAGCTCAGGATATGGCAGCCAGGAAAGAGGGAGGGAGGGAGAGAGAGAGAGAGAAAGAGAGAGAAGCACTCTGCTCACCAGAGACAAAATATATACCCCAAAGGCAAAGGCACACCCCCAGTAACCTACTTCCTCCAACTATATCCTTCCTGCCTGAAGTTACCACTCAGTTAATCCATATTAGTGGGTTATTCCACTGATTAGGTTAATCTGATCATTTTACATCTGAACATTCTTGTATTGTCTCACACATGAGCTTTTTGGGGACACCTTATATCTAAATCACAATAGAGAAAGTTTCCTGGATTATCTAGGTAGGCCCAGTCTAATCATATGAATCTTTGAAATTGGAAAGCCTTTTCCAGTTGTGAAGAATCTGTCAAGGAAACAGATTCTCACCCAAAGCCTCCAGAAAGGAACTAAGCTCTGTGGATACCTTTACTTTAGCCCAATGAAACTGTTGGACTTTTAACCCACAGAACTCTTAAGATAATGTTTGTATTGTTTAAGCCACTGAGTTTGTTATGGCAGCAATAGAAAAGGAATACAGAGCACTTTAGTACCTTTCAAATTATCAAGAAGAGAGGGTCTAGGAAGATAAGGGTTTCTTTTATATGATTGAAGACACTGAAGCTTTTTAGCCTTGAGAAGACAGAGCTAACAAGGGTGGTTGAAATCCAGACTTCAGTATTTAAAAGACTGTCACATGGAAAAAGATAAGGTTATTATGTTGAGTTGGAAGAATTAGGTCAAGAGTTGAAGTTAAAGAGTATGAAAATTATAGCTGTCAAAATCAGACTGGATGGTACTGCAAAATATGAACTCCCCTTCTCTGAAGGTGCCCAGAAATAACAATATATGGTATTTGTAAAACATTTTGTGGTTTTACCAAGAGCTTTATATTCATAAATCATCCCATTTAATTCTCAACAATTCAGAGAGTTAGCATTAGATTTCTTATTTTATATGTAAGTAAATGGAGGCTAAGAGGGCTTAATGTAAGAAGGTCCAAGCTATTAAAGAGCAGAGTTGGGAATGGAGCTTTATTTTAGGGATAGGAAGCCAGTACTTCTCCTATTACCTCATTACTTCCTTGAATTAAAAGCTTGAGTAGATGTTTTCTGAAAAAGTATTTTTATAAGTAACAGACTGCATGGCTTCATTTGAATTTTATCTTTAGCCTATATTATATATCAAGCATATATAGGTACAGGTCAGGATGCTAAGCATTGAACAAAAGAGTTTTGAAGTAGAGCCAGTGGACTATTCCAGGAGCAAAGGAGACTATATCATATGATTATCCAGTGATGTGTTGGTAAATGAGTAACAAGTGGCTTTCCAGAAAAATAAGATATGATTTGTAGCATGTGCAAATTCTGTGGTATAAGTATACTTCCTAACCCTGGCTAATTTTCACCTACCATCACTGATGGAGCTGAGAGGAGATGTGTATAAACACACCATTATATGATATTTTCATCATACACATATAATAGGCATAAATAATACCTCAAGAGCATAGCATTAAAAAATTAGGAAGTGATGAGTTTTGAGTACTTTTTTGTTTAAAATATAATGTATTTAATTGTAAGTTTTTATAATTTAATTTTTGGTAATGTTTGCATTTGACAATTAGATCTCAGAATTTCTGAAAATTAACAATTGGCTCTTTCAGGTTGACACCACTGCAGCTACCCCTGGAAATGCTGCGTGGAGCCTTGGCGTTGTGAGGATTGACCTGGTTGTCTGAGGGCTCCATATGCTTCTTTCTTACAAGGCTTACATGTTCCGATACCCAGTCTAAATAATGATGTATGGGTTCATAAGAGCAGTAGATGTCAGCTTCATGGGACTAGAGTAGAAAAGTTCCTACCTACCCCTCTCCCTGAACCCTGTTTCTCTTCTGGTCTTAATTTTGACTAAAATAGTCGGTTGTACTTAATTTGTTATTGTGTAAAGAGAATAGAACATGGAGCGAGGGAAATTTTCCCATTACATATGTGTTCTTGGCAAGGCAGACAAATGACTATTTTTAGTCACTGGGAACCAGAGGAATATAGTTTTAAATCCTATTGTGAAACAACTCCTATGTAATTTTGTTTAAAGCTATTGTGTTTCATTTGATTTTTTTTAATTGCTGAAGAAGAAAGAAGGTCCCTCTTATTTAAAACACAGAAGTCTAATTTAGTTTAAGTTCAAGAAGGATGTAAGAAAGGGACGGGAGCCCTTGGGGCTTCTTTATTCTGGACAAGGAGATTTCTGGTAAATCAGATATAAAAGAATGAGGCCTCGTGGGGTAAATCATCATGGCAAGAGACTAGAAGGTGTAGACTGGAAGAAGTTAAAAAGGGCTCTTCATTTCATCCAAGGAAAAGAGAGCAGGAAGTTAGAAGGGAATGGCCTAATAGATCCTCTGAGCTGGGAGGCATCTAGGGTTAATTGATGCAGGAGGAGATTGCCTCTGCCCCTTCATCACCATGGGTTGATCTGCAGTCATCAGTAATACAAGGAAAGTCAGTTAATTCTCTTATATATATATTTTTTCATATTTAATTTATTTATTTGTTCAATTTAGGAATTCTCTTATATTTTTAAAACTAGTAAATAACACACAAATGCCTTCTTATTGTAAAATGTTAAAAATAAGTGACAGAGTAAAAATGAGATCTCTCCTTCACATACTATGAAACCTAAAGTACATTTCCATCTCTAGGATTGGCCATTCTTAATGGTCTGGTATATATTATATCCATTTTCCAACATGTCTATAAACATAAATGTTTGTATGTAGAGTATAAATACTACATTATTATCATACTCCATTTTTATTTTTAAAATCAATGTATTAGAAATATTTTGATATGAACATCTTTTAAACAGCTATATAATATTTTATGGTATGAATAAATTAATTGATATTTTTAACTGTTTCTTACAGATGAGCATCTACTAGTTAGTCCTCCCTACTTTTTTTAACTATTAGAAGCAGTAATTTAGTAAATATTCTTCTGTATGCCTCAGTACACATTTGTGGACATTTCTCTAGTAGGATTCCCATAAATAGAAGAGCAGGTTATAAGATATGTACATTTAAAAAGCTTTATAGAAACTTTCCATTTGTCCTCCAAAAATTGTATATAATTTCCCTTTCATTAGTAGTGGAACTTCATTTTTACACAGACAGAAATTGAAATTACATGTATTGTTTTTGCCTGCTTAGCATTCAGTTTCCCTTTTCCTGATAATTATTCCCTGATTTTCTTTGGGGCAACTATCTTCTCTCTGAATTAGTAAGACTCCACTTAGGGCTTCAGAAGTAAAACATGTGATGTGAATCAAGACCTGAATTTTGAACACTTAATCCATCTAGTCATTTGATTGGTTCAGGGAGAGGCAAATGACAAAAACTTAGTGAATCAGTGTAATGTTTTCTTTTGGTTACAATAATGGTTTCAGGAGGGCCCAAACCTCAACTTGATCCAGTTAAGGTAAAACTAGGGACTTCTGGGAGCTAGACTAAAAAGTGGAACTTGTCCTTTTTGCTGTACACCAATCTAGGAGGAGACAGGCCCAAGGAATGTGATATCCTTGCTTTTTAAAATTTCTCCTGATAATGGAATCATGTCCTTGCTTCCTTTGGTTCCTTTGATCCATCTTATTCATATTCTCTTCCTGCTTTTTTCCCTTGTTTATCTTGAACAAACAAACAAACAAACAAAACCACACTGGTTTACACTGTTAACTGGTTTACATACTAATGAACATGCACAAGTTCTTAAATAAAAAGCTTTCCTTCAGTCTGGTGCACAAGTTTTATGTTCCTTCCTTTCAATATAAGCTTCTTGAAAGAGTCATCTCCCCCTGTATCCTCTCATATTAAACTGGTGTCTGACCCTAATAGTTTCATTTACATTAATCTTGGCAAATTTTTAGGGACATCTTAGTTTTTAAATATTTAGATAACATTTACCATTTTAAAGTGTGCAGCTTTGTGGTTATACAACCATCACAATTATTTCATTTTCCCAAAAAGAAACCTTGCACCACTAGAAGTCAGTTCCCTCCCCTCAGGGACTGACATCCACTGTCCCCTCTCCCACCTTGAAAAAGTAACAGCACTGAGCTCAGTAGGAGGGTTTCATATTATGGCCCTCTATCTCTTAATTTCTGTGTCTGTGGACTTGCCTATTCTTGGACATTTCATGTAAATGGAATCATATGATATGTGACCTTTAGGTCTGTCTCTTTTATGTAGCATATTTTTAAGGTTAATCTGTATAGTACATATATGAATTGCCAAATAATATTCCATTGTATGAATATGACCATATTTTGTTTATTCATTCATCTACTGATGGACATTTGGATTGTTTTCAACTTCTTGGTGATTACAAATAATGCTGTTATGACACTTATGTATAAGTTTTTGTGTAAACATAGCATTCAGTTTTCTTTGGTTTATACTGGGACCAGAATTGCTTGGTCTTATGGTAACACTATGTTTCACTTTTTAAGGAACCAACAAAGGGTTTTCCAGAGCAACATTTTACATTCACATCAGCAGTGTGTGGGGTTCCATTTTCTCTACCTCTTTGTCATTGCTTGTTACTTTTCATTTTTTGTTTTTAAACTCTAGCCATTCTAGTGACTGTGAAGTGGTCACATTTGCATTATCTTAGTAACTATAGATATTGAGCATGTTTTTATGTGCTTATTTTGTACCTTCTTTGGAAAAAATTTTATTCAAATCTCATGCCCATTTAAAAATTGGATTGTCTTTATATTGTTTAGTTTTGAGTGTTCTTTACATATTTTGAATACTAGACCCTAATTAGTTATATGATTTACATTTATATTAGGTCTTTGATCTATTTTAATAATTTGTTCTTTTGTGTCTCAATACCCAGTTATCCCAGCACTACTTGTTGAAAAGAATGTTATTTCCTTATTGAGTCATCTTGGTACCCTTGTTGAAAATTAATTAACCATAGATGTTTAGGTTTATTTCTAGACTCTCATTTCTGTTCCATTAATATATATGTCCATCCTAGCCCAGCAACCAGTGCTATACTTTTATTTTAATTACTAAATAGTTATTATTATTATTTTTTAATTAATTTATTTAAATGCATTTCAAGTCATAGTACATATATAGAGCTCAATTATTTCATTTCGCTGGTTGCAAACCAGATAGAGTCACACCATTTGTGTTTTCATACATGCACCAAGGGTAGTGATGACCATCTCAATCAACCATCTTTACTATACCCACTCCCCTTTCCCTCCCCCCACCTCCCCTCTGCCACATCCAGAGTTCCTCCATTTCTTCTAAGTTCCCCATTCCAACTCCCCTTATGTATTAGCATCCACTAATCAGAGAGAACATTTGGCATTTGGTTTTTTGGGATTGGCTTACTTCACTTCGCATAATGTTCTCCAATGCGATCCATTTACCTGCAAATGCCATAATTTTATTCTCTTTTATTGCTGAATAATATTCCATTGTGTATATGTACCACAGTTTCTTTATCCATTCATCTATTGAAGGGCATCTGGGTTGCTTCCACAGTTTTGCAATTGTGAATTGTGCTGCTATAAACATTGAAGTGGCTGCTTTACTGTAGTGTGCTGTTTTTAAGTCTTTAGGGTATA
>CM053399.1:48378833-48401636 GCA_028644305.1 Xerus rutilus
TAAACAATAGAAATATTAGGAGAAAAAGGTAAAGGATAAAATAAAAAATAAGAATAAAAAAATAATAAGTCTCAGTATAAATAAACAGGTATGGTTCCTTTCACCTCCAGTAGGTGGTGTTGTCCATTGCTTGCTGGACTTCCCTGGCTGGTGTCCTGGGTGTGGGTTTCACAGCAGGGTGAAGCTCTGGGCCGCTGGTGGATACGCTGTTTCCCTGTGTGCTGTGTTGAGGTCAAAGTTTATTCCCAAGTGCTGTCTCACGCCCCCTGGTGCAGGGAGTTCTGCCATGTTAGATGGAGATCCACAAAGAACAGTAGCCGAGTGTCCCACTCAGGAGATGGTTTGTCCACAGGAGCAACTGCTAGGGGTCCTGCGTGATTGGGTGGGCGCTGGAGCCAGGTACCCCATGTAGAAGCAGGCCCTGCCCACCCGGGGCGAATCCTGGGCTTGACACCTGGGCTGGGACCCTGCCGCGCTGCAGCTGTGTTCTGCTGATTGCCGCTGAAGTCACACTGTTTGTGGCAATCACTGCTGCCTGGTGGGCCTGCGTACACACACACACACACACACACACACACACACACACACGAGTGAAATTCCCGTGGGGGATGGTGAGCCGTAGGATGATGTCAAGAAGCTGGCTGGAAGTTGGTATTTCCACTACTTCCAGTTTCGGTTCTGGAGAGACTAGTACGGAGGAGTCTGTCTAGGCCGCCATCTTGGAACTGCCGACCATAGTTATTATTGTTTAAGAGATGGGATCTCAGTAAGTTGTACAGTTGGTCTCAAGTGATCGTCCTGCCTCAGCCTCCTGAGTTGTAGCGTCTACAGGTACATGCCACTTTGCCCATATTAATTAGTATAGTTTTGAGGCAAGCTTTGAAATCACAAAACATGGATCCTCCAGATTTGGCTGTTCTTAGTCCCTTGCATTTTCATGAATTTTGGGATCATTTTGTTGATTTCTGCAAAGAAGGCAGTTGGAATTTTGATAAGGATTGCATTGAATTAGAAGATCAGTTTCAGTGCTATTAAGTCTTCTAATACATGAAGACAGAATATCTTTACATTTGTTTTTTAATTTATTTCAACAAGATTTTATAATTTTCAGTGTATAAGTCTTGCACTTATTTTGTTAATTAATATTTTTGATGCTATAGGATTGATTGCTTTATTAATTTCATTTTCAGATTGTTTATTGCTGGTTATAGAAATACAACATTTTATGTTTATTGATCTTCGAACCTGTGACCTTGCTAAAGGTTTTTTGGCTTGTATATGCATATATTCCTTAGGATTTTCTATATACAAGAGCATGTTATTTTGCAAATAGAGATTATTGTGTACTTCTTCCATTACCACATGGATGCCTATTATTTTATTTTCTTGCTTAATTATTCTATGGTGTAGAACCAACAGTACAATTAAATAGAAGTAGTAAGAGTTGATATCCTGGTCATATTCCTAATATTCCATAGGGGGAAATTGTTCAGTCATTCATTATTAAGTATAATGTTAATTAGGATTCTTCATGGATACCTCTTTATCAGTTAAGGAAATTCCCTCTATTAGCTAGATTGTTGAATGTTTTTGTCATGAGAGATTTTCATTGAATGTTTTTTTCTGCATGTGTTGAGATGAACATATGTTTATTTTACCCTTTATAGTATCATATTGTATTAATACAGTGTATTGCATTGACTTTTATATGTTGAACCAACCTTGTATTCCAAAGATAAAATAAATCTCACTTTGTTATAGTGTGTAATACTTTTTAAATGCTGCTGGATTCAGTTTAATAGTATTTTGTTAAGGATTTTTGCATTTATGTCCATAACAGATGCACATTTATTGTGTGTGTGTGTGTGTGTATGAGAGAGCAGGGGGAGAGAGAGAAAAAGAGGAAAAGAGAGATATCTTAGACTAGTTTTGGCATCATTGGAATACTAGCCTCAGACTAGTTACTTTATTTTTCAATGATAGTTTTGTTTGGTTGATAGGTTTGTTTGTTTGTTTTCCTTTCAGAATTTCAAATATGTTATTTCACTTTTTTTTTAATGTGGCAACTCTGGAAATCAGTTATTCTCCCCTCTTCAGATTTATTTTGTTGTTGTTGCTGCTGGTTTTAGTAGTAGTTGTAATTGTTGTTTGTTGACTTTTCTGAACTAATTATCTGGAGCTGTATTCTTTGTTGCATGTGTCCACTAAAGTCTCTACTTGTTTATCTTAGTTGTCAGGTAATGATTGAAAGAAATTTCCTTAAATAGCTATAACTGATAAATCACTCAAAGAGTTCTCTTGGTAAAGAATTCTATGTACATTTTGGGGCACATTTTCAACACTCAGCAAGATAGTTAGCAACTTTACCTTAGCCTTCACTTCTTGCCTTTGCAGAGCCTCAAAATCAGCCAGAGGTGAGAATTTAGAGGCTTCTTGAGTCCTTCCTGTGCCTGAGTATATCCTTATGTTTGCGTGTAGCCTGTTAGATACCAAGGAAAATGCTGGAGCTTTTTAAAGACCCTATGGATATCTCACTTTATAGCTTTTCCTTTTAACCCTTTTGATTAGTTTGTTTTTATTCTCAGTATTATCCATTGCCTCAGACAGCTATGAAGTTAAAACACTTGCTTTTAATTGTTTCCAACAAATGCCTTTTGGGAAGAGGGCATCTGTGCTGATGAGCCCTGGGTCAGGTCAAATATAGATTAATTTATCAGTAATGTCTTCCCGACTACCAGACAGGTCAAATAATGACATTTCTTTGAAAATGAAGATTTGGAAGAGCTACTGTACCATTCTGCTCTTTCCAGTGGTGGCTAGGCTACATAGAATTGGAGGCTATCATTTTTCAAAGTGATGTCAAGATGGAGAGCAGTAGATGGGCTTTCGGAAAGTTAAATTCCACCAAACTTACTGTTCTTACTTAAACTTATTTATTTATCCATTCATTTATTCACTTTCATATATACATGCTCTCCAGGGTACTACATGCCTTTGTGTAATTTTCAGTGTTGTGAGAAAGTTTATTCTAATTTTTTTACCAGTTTTTTTTCATTGCTTTCATGGAACGGGCATAATTCTTGAGGTCTCTAATTTGCCATTTTTGCTAAGCATATTTCATTGTTTAAGTTTTAAGTACAATTTTTTTCAGCACTGGTGATGGTACCCAGGGCTTCCCACATGCTACGCAAGCACTCTACCACTGAACTACATCCCCAATCCTTTTTATTTTATTTTGAGATAGGATATTGCTAAGTTGCCCAGGCTGGCCTTGAATTTGTGATTCTCCTGCTTCAGCCTCCCAAGTAGCTGTGATTACAGGCCTCTGCCACCATGCCTGGCTCATTTTAAGTACAGTTTCTTTGTCTTCATTGCTTGAAAATTTTGAGGCATTTGGCTCTGGACCCATCTTTCCTTCCTCAAATGCCTTCTTTGTTATCTCTACAGATACTCTTTTTCGTTCTTTAGTAGACTAACCTCTTCTTATTATCCTTAGAAGTTAATGTTCTCAAGAGCTTTGTCCTTGTCTCCATAGTTTCCTTCCACATATTCTTCCTGGATAATCTCATCTATATCCATGACTTTAGTTTCCTTTTCTAGGGCATTACTTTTAAATCCAAATTTCCAACCTAAGTTTCTTCTTATCTCTGGACCTTTTTTTCCACTACCTCTTAGACATCTTCATTTTACTACCCTAAAGGAAAAGCAAACTTAGCACATGCCAAAGTGAACTAATTATCTTACTCCATATCTATTCTTCCTCCTTTCTTTTCTCAGTGAATGTCTACTATCTAACTCAGTATTCCATATATTCTTGATTTTTCTTTTTCTCTCATCAGCTCATAGCTGATCAGTTACAAAGTTCTATCACTTTACTACTTAAATATCTCTAGAATTTGGCTACTTTCCCTATCCTGGACACTGCTTTCCTAGGTAAGTTCACAATTCCATCTTAATTAAACTATTGAAATAATTTTTGTCTTCCCACTTCTAGTCTTATCCTGAATTCCATACATTCTCTATACTACATGTAGACTATGTTTTCTAAAAAGGACTTTTCATTATGTTATTCCCTTACTGTGTAATGACTAACAATATAGAAAAAAAACCTTACCTGTAGGATTCTTTGGATATAGTGAGAGATATAGATAAGTGACTAAGTGCAATTGAGCATGTAATATAGCAAAAAGAACATATATAGGAGAGGAACATGCCCAATTGAGACTCAAGATTTCAAGAGAATTTTAGAGGAGATAATATCAAAGCTGGTTCTGCAGCAAGAGTAAGAATTATGCAGATGAAGAGAGGAACCAGAAAGAGTATTCCAGGCTGTGAGCATGTATGAGAAGATCTTGAGAAAGCATAGGACTGCAGAAAATGAAAGAACTTCATTGCAGAAAACTTTGAGGAAGTAGTGTGAGATAAGCCTGAAGGAGTAAACTGAGGCCATATCACACAGGCTTTTGTATGTCATGTTAAGTAGTCTGCTCTATTCTCAGTGCTATTGGAAGCCATTGAAATGATTTTTTTTTTTTGGTGTGTATGGTGGAAGAAACATGATAAGATTTGCATAGGAGAGTACCTTGGCTAAATGTGGAAAATATCTTGAATGAGAAGGCTAAGTTGGAGCCAGAATGACTAATTAGAAAGCTCTTGCAGTAATCTAGGCATAAGATAACAGTGATGTGGACCAGTGTATGACATTTGGAATAGAGAAAACTAATGGATTTGAGGTGTTTTGGGAATGAGATGGACATGTCCATGTTGAATGTGCAGACTGATGGAGAGGGAGGAGCTAAAGAAAATTATTTGTATTATTTAGTTAATAAAGCTATCTGGGGAGCTATGTATTTAGAACATTAGGCTATTGTATATGTTTGTGAGTATGTATGTATATTAGTGACAAGAAAGTAGATGATTTTTTTCTAGTTTTCTTTAAAAAATTATTGATGTCTGATGTCAGTCTAAAGACCTAAGCTCTCCTAAACAGACTACTGTTCACTTGGTACAATCTGCTAAATGTAGGCCTAATGCTTGGGTCAGCTTATTCAATTCTGTGAGCCTAGCCTTGTATTTTTTTTTTTTTTTATCAAGAGCTAGTGTTTCAAATTTGATCACCCTTTCTAGCCAACATTTTCTTTTTCTACCACGAGCATAAATCTACATAGAGTTGATTCCATTAACTTTCCCGGGCCATGTAAAGATATTTCTACTCTGAAATTTTCACTGTAAAGCAACCTATTCAAAATGTTTGCCAATCTTCTGTTTGCAGGATAATGGAAGATCTGACTAAGGCAAACACTTGCTGATTTTAGAGTCAGTTTAATTTGGTTACTTTAAAAAAAATTAGAGCATTATAATTATACATAATAGTTGGATTCATTTTGATAAAAATCATATATGTGTGGAATTTGATTTACTCCATTTTAGTCTCCAATGCCCCCTTTCCCTCCCTCTATTTTCCTTCCTCTACTCTGCTGATCTTCCTTTCACTTATTTATGTATTTATTTTTGATTAGTGCTTTATGCATATACATAAAGATGGAATTCCCTGTGGTATATTTATAAATGCACATGGCTTGATTTTGTTAAATTCGTTTCACATTTCCTCCCCTTTACTGTCTCTCCTCCCTCCCTTTCAATCTCCTTCTTCTACTTCTAATCTTCCCTATATCTTCATAATATCTGATCCCTGTCCCCTTTCCCCCTCATTTTGTTCTAGCTTCTGCATAAGAGAGAAAACATTCATATTTTCTGAGTCTGGCTTATTTCACTTAGCATGATGTTCTCCAGCTCCATCCATTTACTAGTAAATACCAAAATTTCATTTTTCTTTATGGCTGACTAAAACTCCATTGTATACATATACTGCACTTTCTCATTGTGTTATCTAGTAATGGGCATCTGGGCTTGTTCCATAATTTGGTTATTTTGAATTGTGCTGCTGTAAACATTGATGTGGCCATATCACTATGGGATGTTGACTTTAGTTCTTTTTAGATAAATACCAAGGAGTGGGATAGCTGGGTCATTTGGTGGTTCCATTCCTACTTTTTTGAGAGATATCCTTACTGCTTTCCATTCAAATTTATGTTTCTATGACACCTTTTGCTACATGGTTAACAAGTATACTTTTTTTTTTTTTTTCCTTTGAGACAAGGTTTTGCTAAGTTGCTGAGGCTGGCCTGGAGCTTGGAATCATTCTGCCTTAGCCTCCTGAATTGCTGTGATTATAGGTGTGTGTCCTGCACCCAGCTAAAAGTATACTTTGAAAAATAGCATTCTTTGAATTTAAAGGTGTATTTAAAAGTGTATCATTTTGTCATTAGCACATGAAAGAGAGTCATTGATTATTTTTTGCAGAAAAGTTCTGGAAATTCATGTTTTTTGTACTTTCTTATTCTTCTTTGTGGAGTTTTCAAAAGCAATAAACTTACAACCTCTACTCCCTAAAGTGACTTTCAATTTAATTTTAATCAGGATAATCTTTTTTGTTTTTTGAGACAAGGTCTTTCTATGTTGCCCAGGTTGGCCTCGAACTCCTGGGCTTCAGTGATCCTCCTGCCTCAGCTTCCTGAGCAGCTGGAACTGAAGGTGCTAACTAGACCTAGAAATTTATTTTTATTTTGAGAAATAAAGGAAAATTTAATACTAATATTGTTTTTCAAGTATTATAGAGGACATTTTAAACCTTTATGAAAAAAGGGACATAATGATTTCCTTTTAATTGAAGAGAAAAAATCCCTTGGCTCTAAAAGAGGAGTTCTCCGTATTCTCAGTTGCCTTTAAAAATCTTGAACCTGTCAGTGAAATCCTATAATCTACTAATAACATGCCTAAGGCTTATTGCCTTTTCATGGGCAACAGTATCAGCAAATGATGTGCTCTATCGATTTTAATCACACTGCTTTTACAGTACTATTGCAACGTTTCAGAAAATCATCAAACAAATCTGTGATACAGATGCCTCATTTCTCTGAAAACTTAATCATTTACATATTATTTTTCTCAATCATTTGTTAAAGTATAATATAGAGTACTGATATTTTGTATTTAATGTAGTTTTGGCTAAGCTAAGCTGTTCTTCATATTGAGCATTTACCTATTTAAAAATTAAAATGTTTATAAATATGATATTTGGGTACCTTCTAGCATTCAGATCTTTCATAAAACAAGTTACTTGTGGGCTAGTTCATTAAACCATTTGCTCTACAACTTAGCTGCATACATCTAGAGCAGACTCCCATAAGGTTGTATTCTAAACTAGCTTTGAGCTAATTAGATGACAATTTGTATCTTGGAGCCCATGTAGAACAGTATTTGGAGCACTATGTTGAGAGATTATGACTGATAAAAATAATTTTCAGATGCTACCATCCATTGTGTATTTTTGGCAGAGCTACACAACAATAATAAAAATCTCCACTTATTAAGAGCTTAAAATGTATCAGGACTTTAAATAAAATGTATCCTTTCCCTATAACAATTCTTCAGGTATATAGATACCATCTGTGTACACTGGGTATAAGGAAACTGAGAACAGATAGGTTAGGTGACCAGTTAGTAATTTGACTCTTGGTCTAACACTAAAGCTTGGGTTCTTCTTGCCTTTGTAAGAGCAAATACATTTCTTTTTCTTTTTCTTTTCTTTTTTTAGTATTTTTTTAGGTGTAGATGGACACAATATCTTTATTTATTTATTTTTATGTGGTGCTGAAGATCGAACCCAGTGCCTCATGTGTGCAAGGCAAGCACTCTACTGCTGAGCCTCAGCCCCAGCCCAAATACATTTCATTTTTGTGTTCCTGTATGTATAAAATAGAATCATTGTTCCAGACAATTTCTGAGACTTTAATGCTTATGAATTGTTTAGAAATTTGGAGTCTTTAGACTCTCAGATGGTGAGGCATGTGTGAGGCACTGGGTTCGATTCTCAGCATTGCATATAAATAAGTGAATAAAATAAAGGTTCATCAACATCTAAAAATATATTTAAAAAAGAATAAAGAATAATATTTCATTGTGAAAACTATAGTGGAAATGTCCTTTGATTTTTTTGTTATTTTGGCACATATTGGAAATGAATCATGTATTTTATGGCATTAAAACATTGGCTTCAGCCGGGTGTGGTGGCTCAAGCCTGTAATCCCAGCACTTAGGGAGGCTAAGACAGGAGAATCGCGAGTTCAAAGCCAGCCTTAGCAATGGCGAGGTGCTAAGCAACTCAGTGAGACCCTGTCTCTACATAAAACACAAAATAGGGCTGGGGATGTGGCTCAGTGGTCAAGTACCCCTGAGTTCAATCCCCAGTACCAAAAAAAAAAAATTGGCTTCAGTGAATTTGTTACTAAAATATAATATATTCATAGGCAGTAGATTTGTATTGATTGTATTGGCTGGAGCCCGTTCTTCATACTTTTGAACTTTTCAGTTTGTATTTTCAGCAGACATTGATGTCCTGTCCCTCATCCATAGCTGAGCTTACTTAATATTGGCAGCTTGGTGGCCACTCAGTTTTTTCAAGTCAGTGGCTGATTAATATTGGGGTTGGATATGACCACCTACAAATGTTGCAGTGTAGCAGCCCTTTGTGACAGGTCTTTCAGAACAAGAGCCTCATGTCCCACTCTGTCCTACCTTTTTTTGTGCCTCAGAGACCACTGCTTTTCAATGAATACATTCTTGTTTAACTGTAATCTTTTCTAGAAGTGCTTCTTTTCTTTTCTCATTATAATCAAGATCTGGCTTTCTCTCTCCTTTTGTTCTTGCCTCCAGATTAAAACTTCCTTCTTCCACTCCTCTAGAGCCACAGACTCTTACCCCTGAATGTTGATGTGTCCATCTGGAGAGCCTTTCCTTAATTGTTCTCCATTAGAACTCCAACCCATTCTTTAAGACTTAGGTTGAATATTACTTGCCCCATGAAGCCTCTGTAGCCTTTCCCTCAGCAAATCAGTAATAATGATTTTTAAAGCAATAATATATGCCAGGCAAAGTACTAAGTGTTTGACAAGTGTTATCTAGTTAATCCTCACAAGAATTGCATAAGAGTTTTTATTATTATGCCTGCGTATATATGAGGGGACTAAGCAGGGCAGAAGTGGAGTTCAAATCCTGTTTCTCTCATTCTAAAAATTATGTTTCCTAATAGATCATGTTACTTCCCTGGTCACTCCTTCTTTGGGTCACTTTTGCACTTTGTCCGTAGTTATTATCATTATTGTTATAATCTTGTCTTGATGATCTCTTTATCTCGTGCACCCAGTATGATCCTTGGTATATAATAGGTATTAAAATGGTTGCTGGATACATACTGTCAGATGACTAGATTCTCAGTGAACCCAATCACATACTTCCATCTCTGGTGTTTTTTGTTTGATTCCCAGCTGCCTGCTGAACACTCTTCCTTACTAAACTTACAGAGCTCTTGCCAGGAAGTGCCTTTTATGTCTTTTTGGGTAGTACTGATATGGGAGCCGGACTTTTCCTCTCTTCTGTTTTGCTGACATGAATAGACATACCACATTAATTCCTTGGGTGTGGCATTCTATAATGCTTTTGTTCTGCCTATAAATCTGGGGTTTATGTGCTACCGCTGAATGACTCATTGTTAGGAAGGAAGGAGATAGATTCTTTTAGGAAAAAAAGCATCCTTATTTGAGATGATATAGCTAGGAAGCCTGGGAAGGTTACCCTATGTCTCATGGGGAATTTTTTGGTCTTAGCTATGACTTACATGTTTTATCATGAAAGAAATATGAACCAGTTATTGCTGATTACATTCTCGGAAAAAATAGTAATTTTTTATGAGGCTTAAATCATTATTTTAAGTGAATTTAACAAATGAATTTTTAAAATATTTCTTAGTTCTAATTTTAAATCAATAAATATCAATGGATATACATCACACACAAAAAAAAGGAAAATGAGAATCTTAGTAATAAGAATTATGGCGAGTACCTGTAGTTGTTGGGACTAGGTAAGGATGGAAGAAACCCTTGGGGTTTGGCAGTATGGTCCATCACCAAAATACATACTTATGTGTTTGTATTCTTCTATATTCTTGAAAACCAAAAGTCTTGACTAGAAAATAAAGATGGAAGTTCAGTTATAGCATTGAGTGTGAAAGGAATCCTTTCAGAATCAGGTGGAAGTTTAGCCTGATTGGATTCAGGCTTGGAGTAGGGATTTGGTGTTTTGCTATAGAATGAAAACTATAAGAGGTTGGATTTTGGTGCTGTTTTTTTTGGCCAGGAAACCTCACAAATACATTCTTTGTTTGCACATCAGGCCACTGGCTCTCTTAGAGTAGGCAACTGCATTATGTATTGTATTCCTAAGTTCCAAAACCCTTTCCTCCAACTGGTGAATCACTTTCAATCAATAATTCTTACTTAACGAGCTGACTAGGAACTGACTAGGACATGATTCCTGCCCTGGAGGGGCTTACACTTCAGGAAAGTAACTTTTGTTGTTGTTTTATGTTTTATTAAATTAAATATCATTTCTCTGAAACTTAAAAACAGGGATCATGAAATTTGTTGATGTTGTTCAGTTTGCAGAGGTCTGGTCACAAGGGGCAGTTAACTGGACCCCTCTAAATTGTGCTTCCAGTCTTTCAACATGATCTTGAGGGTCAGAATGCTTTTTCTCACATGGTGCAAAATATCTGAGTTGGGCCTTATAGTTTATGTTTTCTTAGTTTAACTAAGTGGTTTTATGAAAAATTGCTGGTTTTGGAAAGTTCCTCTTTCACTACTTCTTAGAACATTCAACAGAGAGGACAGGCTCTTTGGTCACAGAATTTTATATGGGCCCACTTTCTCATTCTTAAACTTACTATCTCTTATTTCATGAGGGGGAAGTAGGTTTTATTTCCTTTTTATTACAATATCTTCTACTCTTTGTTTCTTTTCTAGCCAAGGCCACTTCTCAGAGCATCCAGCCTTCAACTCATTCCATTTCTCTATTTTACAACCACCCCACCCCATGTTAAACTTTAATGAGGCTGCTCTATTACAGCTGAAACTCAGGTTGGCTGAGGTGAATTTTAGGTCTGCAGCTGGTATGGTCTGATCTGTGGTAGAAAGCAGGATCCCCATTGTTACGCTGAAACCTCCACAATAGGTACTTCAGTTCTTTTAAATGTCTGCACTATCTCAGATGATTACTAGAAGGAGTGATTCCTTTTCACAGACATTTAGAGCTAGAAGGAACCTCAGGATGTCCTAGTCTATGCTTAAAACCCCTCTATGGCTTCCCTGACAATTGACCTTCGAAGTTCTGCTCAAGCCCTTCTAGTGACTGAGATAATCTTTCTTTTCATCTTTGGCAGTTGTGAATGTTAGGAGGCTCTTTATATTAGATTGGAACTGGCATATATTCTTTCTTTGAACTGCATAGAAGCCTAATCCTTTATCCCTATTCGTCAGATCTATGATGAGAGCCCCCACATTCCCTTTGAGATGTCTCTCCCCCAAATTATCCTCTCCTTTCTTTTTTTCCCACATTTTGATTAGTGCATTATAGTTGTATATAATGTTGGGATTTGTTGTTATATTATGTGTCATACATACACATAATATAACAATATAATTTGGGCAATATAATTCCCCAATATTTCCCTTTTCCTTTGCTCCTCCCTCCCCTTGGTCCCTTTCCTCTACCATACTGATCTACTTTCAATTTTTATGAGATTCCTCAACTTTCTTTTCCTTTCTCCTCTCTAGCTTCCATATATGACAAAAAATATAGGACCCTTGACCATTTGAGTTTGGCCTATTTTGCTTAACATAATTTTCTTAAGTTCCATCCATTTTCCTGCAAATGACATAATTTCATTCTTCTTTATAGTGCAGTAAAACTCCATTGTGTATATATACACCACATTTACTTTATCCATTCATCTGCTGATAGACACCTAGGCTGGTTCCATACTTTGGCTATTGTGAACTATAAACAAGAGTGTACATGTATCACTTAGTATGATGACTACTTCTTAAGGACAAATCCTGAGGAGTGATATAGTTGGGTCATATGGTGGTTCTATGCCTAGTCTTTTGAGGAATCTCCATACTGATTAGTGGTTGTACTAATTTACAGTCCCACCAATAGTGTAATAGTGTTCCTTTTTTCTATATCCTCTCCAGCATTTATTATCATTCCCTCTTTTCTTTGATGACTTTTTCTATATACCTGCTTATTTTTCTGCCTAAGTAATTTGTGATTTGGGCTCTTTCCTACAAAAATCCTCACTCAAATTTTCTCTGAGTGCCTGCTAGGCACAAGGAAGTGTTTGTGCTGGTATAAAGGTTCCTGGATTCTGATTGTATATGGAGAAAAGACCTTGGATAACAACAGGAAGGAATCTGGGATAGAAAGTTTCCTGGGTTTGCATAGCATCTTTGAGCCAAATTTTCTTAGTAATACTTCTGTTCTTAAATTAACCTATCAGTGTAGGGACTACAATTAAGACTGCCCCTTCCTATTCCAACTTAATCAGTGAGGAACATTATGCAAATTAAAATAGAAAAAAACCTGTAGCAGACAGTAAACATTAAACTTTCTTAAATCTCTGAAACAATATATATCTTAAATATGCTATAAATATTTTTACAAGATAATACAGACTCATTTTCCTAATCATGCTCTTAATGGAAATAATAAACAAATGCAAATCCTCTTTAAAATATAAGAATATGACCTAGAAATTTCATGTTTCCTTTTTAGGCTTTGTAAACATGTTATGAAAATATGTAGTTAAAAAGTTAATATCCAGTCATTCAGCTTGGTCTGCATAATGTCAATACATAAGATTTTTTCTTCACTTGAATAGAACACATTTTTGACTGAATTGACTTTACTGTTTAGGTTCCTTGTAGACATAGTCTTAGCAAAGAAAACTAAAAAATTGCTTTTGGGGAAGAAAATTGTAGCTGGTTATATCTCATAAAACCATTCTTGTGTTCATTTTCTTGAGGAAATTGCTATAAGTGTATTTTCTAGGGCCAATATGTAAGAGACCTTTTTATGATTAAATAAAAACTCAGAGATTTTTCAGTATCAGAATTGTTCTATTGACTTGGCTTAGTTCTGAAAATAAAATGAAATTCTTTAGCTAAAGGAAAGCTTGTGCATTAGTTAAATACTGGCATGATTGGAACTCATTTTATTTGCTTACAGTATCTCTAATACCTATGTATGTCCAGTCTTTGGGGACACAAAGAAACATTGTAATATCCAAAGTGTCTTTGATTTTTTAATACATCTTTTTATATCTAAAGTCCTGTTTAAACATAATTTCATAATTCTATAGAAAAAGAACTATTAATCTTTGTGTTTATATAAAGATAGGTTTACAATGCTTGATTAATTTTATGCCTCCAAAATATGAATGACATCCTTTGGCTTGTTAGATAGTAGATTTATTTTAGTAATAAATCTTTCAAATTTATTCATAAATCCATTCATAAATGAGATAGAAAGAAATGAGAGTAAACATTTGTTCTATTTTGGTTTTTGTTTAAGATAGGATAATTAAAATTCAGCCAGCCAAAAAGAAGTTAAATTTGAAATCTCATTCTTGTCAAGAAATTTTGCATGCAGATATTCAATCTATTGTTTTAGAATTGCTGTGTTAAGAAAGTAGAACATCACTTTGGCAAATGTAGTGGTCGGTAGACTGGAGAGCAGAAATAAAACTCTTCAGTAAGTAATAGGAATGCCTGTGCTTTCTGAATATAGCTACCAAATGCCTCTAAGGCAACAGATAAATCAGAAAACTAGAGCAAAAAGTGCTCAGAAGTTTATGTTGGTGTCAGTGATATGATGATGATGATTTATTGAGAACTGATGAAAAATAAAGGAAATGCTTTCTGCACAAAGCTAAGAAAATAGTGGTTTTAAAGATCCCCAAATCTGCCGGGCAAGGTGGCACATGCCTATAATTCTAGCAGCTCAGGAGGCTGAAGCAGGAGGATGGTGAGTTCAAAGTTAGCCTCAGCAGCTTGGAGAGGCCTCAAGCAACTCAGTGAGACCCTGTCTCTAAAAAAGGGCTGGGGTTGTGGCTCAATATTTAAGTGCTCCTTAGTTCAATCCTCGGTACCAAACTAAACATACATACATAAAATCTCGTAACCAATCTTTTTTTTTCAAATAAATGGACTCAATATCTTTATTTGGTTTCATATTGTTTTTATGTGGTGCTGAGGATCGAACCCAGTACCTCACATGTGCGAAGCAAGTGCTCTGCCACTGAGCCACAACCCCAGCCCCTCATAACCAATCTTAAAATGAAAACTTTTTTTGTTTATTTTCTTAATAAATTTTATTGTATTTTAGGTTTGCAGCATTATGTTATGGAATATATAATGGATAGTAAATAACAATATATAATGGATAGTGGTTAATATAGTGAAGCAGATTAACATATTTATCAACTCACTAAGTTTTTTGTGACAAGAGCAACTAAAATATTTTTTATGACAAGAGCAACTATAATTTACTTATATAACAAAATTTCTTAATCAATTCCATTAACTTTAGTCCTAATGTTTTGTGCCTGCTATTCTATATCCTTTGACTTATATCCGTCTCTTCTCCCCTGCCACTGTGGTAGCTACCATTTCATTCTCTATCTCTGTGTATTTAAACTCTTTTTTTATTTCTCATATAAGCAAGACTGCAATATTTTTCTTTCTGTTTAGCTTATTTCACACAGCATAACATCCTCCAGATCCATCATGTTATGACCAATGTCAGTATCTCTTATTTTAGAGGTTGAATTGTACTCATATAACCACATTTTCTTTATCCTTGCATCTATTGATAGCATTGAGGTTGTTTCCATATCTTGGCTATAATAGTGACTAATGCTGTAATGAACATGGGAGTGCAGATATCTTTAGGAGGTGGTGATTTCTTCTCCTTTGGTTATATACCCAGAAAAGGGATTACTGGGTCATATGATAGTTCTATTTTTAATTCTTTAGAAACTCCATATTGTTTTCCCTAATGGCTCTATTAGTCTACATTCCCACCGGTAGTATACTAGGGTTCCCTTTTCTCCACATCCTTACCAACGTTTATTATCCCTTTGTCTTTTTTTAAAAAAATAATTCCTATCCTGATGGATGTAGGGTGATATCTCATGTGGTTTTCATCTACATTTTGCTTATGATAAGTGGTGTTGAACACATTTTCATATACTTGTTGGTTGTTTCTGTTACCTTTGGAGAAATGTCTCTTCAGATCCTTTGTTCATTTTTTGATTGGGTTACAATAAAGAGATTGAAGAAGAAATAATTAAAAGAAAAAATCTTCCTGCAAAGAAAAGCCCAGGACCAGATGTTTTTACAGATGAATTCTACCAAACACTCAAAGAATAATTATTACAATACTTCTTAAAGTCTTCCAAAATATAGAGCTAGGAGTAACATCTCTGTACCCATTGTGTAAGACCAGCCTCACCTTGATACTTAAGCTAGACAAAGATGCCATATGAAAAGAAAACTTCAGGACAGTATCTATGATGAATATCAATGCAAAAATATGAATACAGTATTAACACACTGAAGTAAACAACATATCAAAAGATTGCACATCATGACCAAGTGGGATTTACCTAAGCATGCAAGGCGGGTTTAACATTTGCAAATCAATCATTGTGATACACCACATTGACAGAAGGAAAGATAAGAACTATATGATCATTTTCACACAGAAAAAGTACTTGAAAGGTGTTCAGTATTCTTTTGAATGTTTTTATTGGTGCATTATAATTATACATGATAGTGGGGTTCATTGCAACATAATCCTATATGCATACAACATAATTTGCTCCATTTTATTTCTCAGTTCCCTCTCCTCCTTCCTACTGATCCACTTCTTCTACTCTACTGGTCTCCTTTCTATTTATATATTTACATCTACATATATTTAGTTGGTACATGATAATTATACATAAAAGTGAAATTCATTGTGATATGTTAATAGATGAATATAGCAAAATTTGGTCTATTTTTGTTTCCCAGTTTCTTGTTTTTCTATCTCCTCTTCTCTCCTTCTCAATCCCCTTCCACTACTCAACTGATCTCCCCTCTGTTTTTGTGAGATCCTCCCTTTTTTTTTTTTTTTTAAAGTTGTTGATGGACACAATGTCTTAATTTTATTGCTTTGTATGTGGTGCTGAGGATCGAACCCAGGGCCTCACGCATGCGAGGCAAGCGCTCTACCGCTGAGCTACAATCCCAGCCCCGAGATCCTCCCTTTTTGAATTCATTTTTTTATCTCTAGCTTTTGCATATGAGGGAAGACATTTTAACTTTGACTTTCTGAATCTGGCCTTTCTGAATTTCACTTAGCATGATGTTCTCCAGTTCCTCCATTTACTAGCAAATGACATAATTTCATTATACTTTATGGCTGAGTAGAATTCTGTTGTCTACAAATACCACGTTTTTTTTCTCTTTCTCTGCTGATAGACACCTAAGCTGGTTCCATAACTTGGCTATTGTGAATTGTGTTACTATACACTGTGGAATGCATTTATCATTATTGTATATTGGTTTCTGTTCTTTTGGGATAGCTGGGGCATATGGTGGTTCCATTCTTAATCTTTTGGGGAATCTCCATACTAGTTTCCAAAGTGGTTGCTTTAATTTGCTGTCCCACCAACAATATATAAGCATTTCTTTCTCCCTACATCCTCACCAGAATTTATTATTATTTATATTCTTAAAGATTGCCATTCATCTCAGTGCAGTTTTGTTTGCATTTCTCTGATTGCTAATGATGTTGAGCATTTTTAGTTGTATTTGTTGGCCATTTTCAGCATTCTTTTTTGATAAAGAATCTTAATAGTTTATGTTTTTGAATGAAAGTTTTTCAACATAAGATGGGCTTAAAAAACCCACTGCTAACATCATGATCAGTGGGAAACGACTGAAAATTTTTCACTGATATTTGATATAAGCCAGGAGTGCCCACTCTCACCATTTCTATTCAACATAGTATTGGAAGTATGAGAGTGAGATAAGGGGGAAAAAGGCATCCAAATTAGATAGGAAGGAGTAATATTATTTCAATTGCAGATAATGTGCTCCTAAATGTATAAAACTCTAAAGATTCCACAAAAAATTATTAGGGCTGATAAATGAATTTACAAAAGTTTCAGAATACAAAATCAATATAAAAAATTAACACTTTTATATGTAATGATATAACTGAAAAAGAAATGAATAAAATAATCCCATTTATGATAGCATCAAAAGGAGAAACTTGGTATAAATTTAACCAAGAAGATGAAAGATTTTTACACTGAAAATTATAAAACATTGATAAAAGAAATTGAAGAATGCATAAATTAGCAAAAAGATATCCCATATTCATGGGTGAGCAGAATTAATGTTGTTAAAAATATTCATGCTACTCAAAGCCATATACAGATTTACCATAATCCCTATAAGAATTCCAATGGTATTCCTCACAGAAATAGAAAATCAGTACCAAAATTCTTTCTTTTTTAGTTGTAGAAGGATACAATATCTTAATTTTATTTATTTATTTTTATGTGGTGCTGAGGATTGAACCCAGTGCCTCAAACATGCCAGGCGAGTGCTCTACCACTGAGCCACAACTCCAGCCTAGTACCAAAATTCTTAAGCAACTACAAAAGCCCCAAGTAACCAAAACAATACTACAGAAGTCAGAAGCATCACATTCTGATTTTTAAAGAAGATTATATTACAAATTGCCTAGCATGTGCAAAGATCTGTGTTCTGTACTCAAAACTGCAAAACAAACAAACAAAACAAAAACAAAAACAAAGTTATAACCATCAAAACAGTATAGTAGTGGCATAAAAACAGATACCAGACAAGTGGAACAGAATAGAAGACCCAGAAATAAATTCAAATAAATATGGTCAACTAATTTTTGACAAATGCAGCAAAAGGACACAATGGGGAATGGATAGTCTCTTTAATATACTTTGTTGAGAAAATGGGATTTCTACTTGCAAAAGGATGATTAGACTATTATACATACACAAAAATCAGATCAAAGAGACAAAAGATCTACAGGTAAGATCTAAAACCATAAAACTTCTAGAAGAGAACATAGGTGAAAAATTCCTTGTCATTGGCCTTGACAATGACTTTTTTCAATACTACTTCAAAAGCTCAGGCTACAAAATAAAAACAAACAGGACTACAACAAACTATAAAGCTTCTATACAACGAAGGAAAGAATCAAAAAAATGCAAAGGCAACCTACATACTAGGAAAAAATAATTGCACACTACATATCTGAGAAACAGTTAAGCTGCCTTACAACTTAATAGTAGAAAAATGGGAAATTTAATATTTAACAGTTCTGGTGAAAATTTGTGAATATTATATGTACATATATCTACACACATGTATTTGTGAATATATAATATATTGTTTTGAACTTGAAGAACATGATAAACATGCTTTTAGAAGTACTGTTTATAGTGAAGAAACTCAGCCTTTATATTATGAATGCTTCTTACAGTTTCTTATAAAAACTACTGTAAAATCAGTATTCTAAATGCATACATCTGACATGGACTTTTCTACGCCTGCAGAGAGAGAAAGCACTATTTTTCCTAAATGTAAAGGTCGTTATTTGCAGATCTGTTCTACTGCTCTGAGTCATTGATGGTTACAGGCTTTATGTTTAACCTGAAATGTGAAGCATTTTTTTCTAGGTTTGAAGTTAAATCATTTCATAAAGTGCATACAGGTAAATTCTGAGTTGTCTTTGTCTTGCTACATGTACTTGAAAAACAAGGTTAAGCATTTGTAGAGGTATGCATTGTGTGTGGCATCAGGTGTATTCTTTTCTTCTTATGCCTGTCTGGAGGTACTTTCTATGCACCTATCCTCAAGCTCACCATTATGAGTTTTAATAACAACAGAATAATTTTTTCCTACTACTCTGATGAAAGGTCATGCTTAGTGGGCTGACTTGTCTATTATTTATATCCAATTATCTTGGAATATGCTGTATACATTACTTAGGGTAAATACAAATACTGCATTTAGGACTTTTGCATTTATGCACAAATGAGATTGGCTAGAAGGACCCCCCACCCCCTTTTGGAACACTGCCATAGTCAAACTCAATAAAATGAACTAGGTGGCTTTGCATTGCTCTAAAAATTTATGTGGGAATCATCTGTTCTCTAATAGAGGGAAAGAACTCTTTTATACAATTTCCTGAGTGAAACGATAAAACTATAAAGAAAAATAAAGTAAGGTAAGGGGATTGAGTGAACAGGCATTCTGTTTAGCAGAAACCATAAGAAAGCAATGGAGCAGGCAAATGTTTAAGAGAAGAGCATCCTAGGGAGAGGAAGCAGAAAGGCAAAAGCTTTCAAAAGGGATATGCTTGGTAACTTCAAGGAGCAACAGGAGATTGACGTATCCAGAGTGAGAGAGAAAATGTTAAGATATGAAATCTGAGAGGTAGTGAGGGATCAGTTTATTTGGGGCCTTATTGGCAAAATTCAGCAAAGCTTGCATTTTCGTTATTTCTGTTCATCTTAAATTCTCTCTCACCATTTGACCTAGTTATCCCACTCCTTGGTATATACTCAAAGGATTTAAAATCAGCATACTACTGACCCAGCTACATCAATATTTATAGCAGCTAAATTCATAATAGAACAAACCTAGGCGTCCTTCAACAGAAGAATGGATAAAGAAAATGTGGTATATGTATACAATGGGATATTACTCAGCCATAAAGAAGAATGAAATTATGGCATTTACTGGTAAATGGATGGAACTGGAGACTAAGAGAAATAAGCCAATCCCCCAAAACTAAAGGCCAAATGTTCTCTCTGATATGCAGATGCTAACACACAGCAAGGGGTTAGACATTGGATTAGACAAAGGGGAATGAAGGGAAGGGGCAGGGATAGGAATAAGACAGTAGAATGAATTGGTCATAACTTTCCCATGTTCATGTATGGGAAACTCCCTATTATATACAACCACAAGTATGGGATCCTAATTAGTGTAAGTTATACTCCATGTATGTATAATACATCAAAATACACTCTACTCTCATGTATATCTAAAAAGAACAAATTAAAAAAAAACTTTGCTTGTAAGTAAGATTCTGGGCCATAAGTCATATAACTATCCCTAATCTACAAGGGAGATCAAGAAATGTAAGCTGTTAATGAGCACACTGTTTGCTGTCATAAATGGAATCAGGATTCTGTTAGTAAGGAAGAATGAGAGAATAAATATTGGATAAACAACTAGCAGTATCTTTCATAAATTCCTATGGGCCTGGCGAATTTTTCTGTAGATTCCCATGCTATATAGATTGCTTTCAAGCACTACAAAATGGAAAGGTATCCAATTTATTTTATGAAACTAGCCAGTATCCCATCAAAACCTGATGAAGATGGCTGAAGAAGGAAATTATAGACCAGGTTAACTTATGAATAAAGCTGCCAAAATGCAAACATGCTAGTAGTACTTTAAAAGAATCACCCATCATGATCACATAGGGTTCATAGTATCAATGCAAGAACAATTTTAATATTAGAAAAGATTTTAATGTAATATGACATATATCAAGATCCAATAAGAAAAAAATGTGATAAAGTAGATAAAGATTTGAGAAAAGTCAGCATTCATTTCAGATTTAAAAACCAGTCTTAGATAACTAAGACTAGAAATAGTTCTTTCTCCTCCTGCCACCTTTTTTCTTTTCTTTTTTTGTGGGGAGAGGGCACCAGAGATTGAACCCAGGGGCATTTAACCACTGAGCCACACCCCCAGTCCTCTTCATTTTTATCTTGAGACAGGGTCTCGCTGAGTTGCTTAGGGCTTCGCTAAGTTGCTGAGGCTGACTTTGAACTTGTGATCCTTCTCTCAGCCTCCCGAGCTGCTGGGATTACAGGTGTGCACCACTGCAACTGGCTAGAAGTATATTTCTTTAATGAAATAAAGATATTTATCTTCCTATTCTGGCCAAGTTTATTCCATTTCAAAGGACAACAGTATATTCTGTATATCTCAAACCTTTTGAATCTGTGACTTCAAAATATACATTTAAAGAGCATCTGAAATAGTAAGACATAAAACCATAATAATGTATTTCTAGTTACTTTTGGAGGCTTCTCATAAGATTCTCTTATATATACTACTAGCACATTCCTCCTTCCCTCTACAGTTCAGATTTTCCAACTTGCCACCATATAGTAGTCAATGAACCTAGTTTGGTGGGGATTCTGAATATACCTATTTTAGACTCAAGGAAAAATAGACCCACTCATTCCTGTTTGTTCCATGTGTGTGTAAAACTGTGGTTACTTGTAATGTTGTCTTTGAATTTCAGAATAAAGTAGTTTTTAAAAATTAATTAATTAATTAGTTCTATTTAGGTTTACATGATAGCAGAGTGCAATTCATTGTACACAGATGGAGTACAACTTTTCATTTCTCTGGTTGTGTGTGATGTGGAACCACACATACATGCAGTCATACATAAAGCTAGGACTATGGTGTCCATCATATTCCACCATCTTTACTGTCCCCTTGCCCCCTCCCCCCTCCTACCCTTGTGAACAGATTTCCTCCATTCTTCCTGTGTGTCCTCCCCCAAATTATGGATCAGCATCCACTTATCAATGAGTACACTTGATATTTGGTTTTCTGAGATTGGCTTACTTCACTTAGCATGATATTCTCCAACTCCATCCATTTACCTGCAAATGCCATAATTTTATTCTCTCTTATTGCTGAGTAATGTTCCATTGTGTATATATACCACAGCTTCTTTATCCATTCATCGGACGAAGGGCATCTAGGTTGGTTCCATAGTTTAGCTATTGTGAATTAAACTGCTATAAACATTGAAGTGGCTGTGTCACTGTAGTATACTGTTTTTAAGTCTTCTGGGTATAGACCGAGGAGAGGGATAGCAGGTTCAAATGGTGGTTATATTCCAAGTTTTCTAAGGAATCTCCATACTGCTTTCCAGATTGGTTGTACCAATTTGCGGTTCCACCAGCAATGTATGAGTGTGCCTTTTTCCCCACATCCTCGCCAACACTTATTGTTGTTTGTGTTCTTGATAATTGCCATTCTGACTGGCCTGAGATGAAATCTTAGGGTAGTTTTGATTTGCATTTCTCTGATTGCTAAAGATGTTGAACATTATTCCATATGTCTGTTGATGAATTGTATATCTTCTTCTGTGAAGTTTCTGTTCAGCTCCTTGGCCTATTTATGATTGGGTTGTTTGTTTTTTTGGTGTTAATTTTTTGAGTTCTTTATATATCCTGGAGATTAGTGCTCTAATGGATGTGTGTGTGGCAAAGATTTGTTCCCAGAATGTTGGCTCTCTGTTCACTTCATTGATTGTTTCTTTTGCTGAGAAGAAGCTTTTGAGTTTGAATCCATCTTATTTATTGATTTTTGATTTTACTTCTTGTGCTATAGGAGTCTTGTTAAGGAAGTAACGTCCTAAACCGACATGATGAAGATTTGGGCCTATTTTTTCTTCTGTTAGGCATTGGGTCTCTGGTCTGATTCCCAGGTTCTTGATCCACTTTGAGTTGAATTTTGTGCATGGTGAGAGATAGGGGTTTAGTTTCATTTTGCTGCATATGGATTTCCAGTTTTCCCAGCACCATTTGTTGAACAGGCTATTTTTTCTCCAGTGTACATGTTTGGCTCCTTTGTCTAGTATAAGGTAACTGTATGTAAGTGGGTTTGTCTCTGTGTCTTCTATTCTGTACCATTGGTCTATATGTCT
>CM053399.1:48402136-48418166 GCA_028644305.1 Xerus rutilus
CACAAGCCTGTAATCCCAGCACTTAGGGAGGCTGAGACAGGAGAATCATGAGTTCAAAGCCAGCCTCAGCAACGGCGAGGTGCTAAGCAACTCAGTGAGACCCTGTCTCTACATAAAAAAAAACACAAAATAGGGCTGGGGATGTGGCTGAGTGGTCGAGTACCTCTGAGTTCAATCTCCAGTACCAAAAAAAAAAAAATAAGATTTATTAATAATGAAAAAAGATTTGTTAGATGAGGAAATATGTTTGGGTCTTTATTTGTGAGGACTGTCTACTTAGGGATTAAATCCAAATCTTAGTATTTGACCAATGCTTCTTCATGAGTATTTCTTGTTTTCCTCTTAATTTTTCAGAATAAAATTAATTATCTCCACTAACTGTTGGTTAAGCCAGTAGAAGTTCATTAACCAAAGGGCTACATCTCTGGTAGTGACAGCCTCATATTGCCAAACTATTACCACTGTCTTCTTGCCATTTGATGCTTTGTATTTGATGAGTTCAGGGTCTGCCCTCCTAGATGCTGTTAATGAAGGGAGTTCAGAGGTTAGTGTTCTGATGGTTAGGTGGCATACATTCTAATGTCTGCCCTAACAATTAGATCTAATTTTTGTTTGTTTGTTTGAGTCATTTGTAATTTCTGTTGAGCTGGAAGATCCATGATACATAGCTGTGGCCCATTTACTTATTTGTTAGTCCATGTATTTGATGCAATTCCTCCTCCAACTGCTAGCAAACAAGAAGTGGATGATATATTACTAGACTTCAGACAAGAAGAGAAGCCTGGACTTGGTACTACAGCATCCAGAGTGCAGGCTTGATGTCACAGGTGAATATACAAGGCAGAGTTAAGAATTTTCCAAATAGTAGAGTGTTTTGTGGTGATAATACTCCTATTGTAGATCCTTTACTTTTCTCCACAATCTTTCTGAAATGAGAAATAGGGTAACTTATTTGAATACAAATGTGTTCTACCTTAGCCATCTAGAGTCAACCACCATTCTTTTGGGTATATTTATATATTATCCAAGCATTTGAAAGATTGCTACAGATGCAAAACCTTGCTTTGCATGGATGCAGGATGGTAAAAAATTACAGCACAGGCTGAAACTGTGCAAAATGATCTTAATAATTAATGGGGAAAATCTGTGCCCAAAGGTTTTTGTCAAAACACTGAAAACTCTATTTTGGTTATAAATATATAGGAAAATGAGACAAAAGTAGAACCAATGTTTATTTAGTACACTATAATTTAGAATACCAGAAATACTAAGAGTTAAGGTATCCTTTTTTTTTTTTTTTTTTGTAAAATTTACCAAGATTAGTCTAAATAGTGCTTGCCTTGTTCTTGTCATATAACTTAGAATATGGCGGGAACATCTTTTTTATGCCTTGGCAAGTTGTCATACTGCTTTCTAAGTTTGGATCAACTTCCAGCATTTTATTCTTTGTGCTTTCAATGTTGTAAAGTATCTCTGAAAGTTCTTTAAACATATAGGGTTTCTTTTTTGCAGGAATATCTTTCTCTGGAGCATCATCAGCTTTATTGGCATAATCACTTTCTTCACTATGTTGCCAAGTTTGCCTCCACTAAGTTTCTTTGGCTACATATCTGGACTCTTGAATAGTGGCAGTGTCAACATTCCCATAGTCAGCTCTTTCTTTTGTTATTCCATTTACATTTGATTCAAATTTCACTTCTAGCATTATCATTTTTTTTTCCTGCACTTTCATGTTTGTTGGCTAATTCTCTGGGAGACAAGGAGGCAGCACAACTGCACACTTAGCTGTCTATGTGTGAATTGAACAGCAAATACCCAGTGTCCAATAGCCAACAAGCTTTGAAAGAAGTGACGTGATTAGTCACTGATCATGTTACACATGTGTTTGATATGCAGACTGAAGAGCTAGCAGTGAAGTTTGAACTTTATGTAATGGCAGTTAATTACTATGGTGACTAAAATTTGGACTCTGCTATTTATCTAAATCACGATAACTGAAATGTGTGCTTATCAGGACTTTGCAAAGCAAGGACTACCTAAATAAGTAGACTGTCATATTGTACTGGTTTCATATGAGTTCTGTTGTAATTGTAATCTTGTTGGGTATGATGATTACACACTGAACTCACCCTTTTTAAGGATTCTTGGAGGTGACATATAATGTAAGCATTTACTTTGCTATCTATAACAAGATAGACTAGATTGTATTGTGGTAACAAATGATTCACAAATTGTCATATTGTGTCTCTCTGTAAGTGATAAAGTGGAAGCAAAATTGTGCACACTTGTGTAACAGGAGCCTCCTAGACACTTGAGTTTATAATGATTAGGGTTAGAAGTCAGGGTGAAGCTAAGAAGTGTAATAGAAGACAGATGGATCACAGGGATCAAGCGACCCCTGGAGATTAGAACTCATTCAGATGAGAGCTCCGAGGCCATCATTCTAGTTGACTTTAACCCTCTTATGGTTGCTGTCTCTGAGCCTCCTTCTGTGCTTCACTTGAGTTTAAGTTAACTACATACTTGGGAGTTTTGGTATACCTGACAGAGATGATTCTTAAATTGAATCTTAGAGGAAACGTAGACTCTGAATTGTCAGAAGGAACAACTGATAAGGCATTCTGAAGCAAGGAGGTAGAGGATGATGAGTGCAACTAGTTCATGTAAGATGTACGTGGGGCTGGGGTTGTGGCACAGTGGTAGCGTGCTCACCTAGCATGCGCGAGGCACTGGGTTCAATCCTCAGCACCACATAAAAATAAAATAAAGATATTCTGTCCACCTACAACTAAAAAATAAAAAAATAAAAAAAAAAGATGTACTTGGATGCTAAGTGGTAAGGATATTGACCTTCTTAAAACAGGGTGAAATAAATAGAAGAACCACAGGAAATTAATCACATAATGATCTTCATTTGTTATTATCATCCCATACTTAATATTTGTCTGTCTTCAACCATGAATATAGTAATATCCTCAGCATTGTATTCAGATGTCCTTAGTTAAGGTCCCTGTCTCATAGTTTTTTGTGTCATTGATGGTTAACAATGCACCTACATACCAGATTAATTTAGAATTGCCTCATGGGTGTGCCTACACTTGAACTTGTTATTTTAGTTAAAAAGTGACCCAAACTTCTTGCACAAGTTTTTTCTAACAGTGTGAACTAGGATAAAAAATACTTGCCTAGTCAAGCAGGAGCCATTTGGAACATGCATTCATATATTTCTTGGCATATTAAATAGGATATTATATTCAGTAGAGTATAGTCAATACAAAATCACCACTTTGGGTCTAATATAGTCATACCTGGGATAAAAACAGTACAACTAGACAATTATAATCAAAATTATTACATTATGTGTAAATATTCCAGACAAAGGCTTTCAAATCAAGTATCTGTATTCTTAGACATACTTCTTAACTACTCAATGGAGCTTAGATTTTTTTAACCTAGGGATTTTTATAGACTTACTGTTGTCATTGGACCTACTCACCTTTGAGCAACTTTTTCATTTTTTCAGACCCTTATCAGTTTGAAAGAAAAGGGGTCTTTAGCTTTTCAGGAAATTGCTCTGTGTAGTGTCCTTTGCACAAGTATACTGCATTGTTCTTTCAAGACTGAGTATTTCCCCTCTAAACTTTGACATATTGTGACTGATATTATTCAAGAGGCATGAGCCATAGCAGGATTGGGAGTTTGATTCCTTGGACATCAGAAGGTTTTTGTTTATTTAGGATTGTAATTTTCCCATATGACTATTATTTATTTGGGAATATATAATACTAAAAGGCATAAAAATCTTTTCAATTATCTAAGATGTTTATAACACCAAAATTTATTGTTTATATTAGGGAAATACAGATTCTTCAGCGAGACCTACCAATGTATTAGAAATGATGAAAGAATGGAAAAATAACCCAGACACTGATGAAGATGATAAGACAGATGAGAAGAATAACTCGTCCCTTCAAGAAAAGTTGGAAAGTTCCCAGCTCAGGGAAAATGTCCAGGATGTCAATAATACTTCACATGTAAAGGATCAAAAACAGGTAGGAAGAATCAGCAAAACAAATAATAAGAACAATTGTCTCATTTCTCCAAACTGTAAAATACTCTTATAATCCTGGGAACATTTTTTAAATGTTTTAACATCTTTAAAAATTTTTTTATTTTGTTCTTTTTAGATATACATGATAGTAGAGAATATTTTGACATATTGTATGTACATGGAGTATAACTAATTCTAATTAGGATCCTATTCTTGTGGTTGTACATGATGTGGAGTGTCACTGGTCATATATCATATATGAACATAGGAAAGGAATGTCTGATTCGTTGTACTATCTTTCCTATTCCCATCCTCATCCCTTCCCTTCATTTCCCTTTGTCTAATCCAATGAAATTCTATTCTTTGTCCCCTCATTGATGTGTCTATGTCACTATATATAGTATGTTGATACTGAGGAGGGGGATAACTGAGTCAAATGGTGGTTCCATTCCAAGTTTTCTGAGAAATCTCTATACTGCTTTCCATAGTGGTTGTACCAATTTGAAGTCCCACCAGTAATGTATGAGTGTACCTTTTCCCTCTCACCCTTGCCAACATTTACTGTTACTTTATTCTTGAAAATTGCCATCCTGACTGGAGTGAGATGAAATCTCAGTGTAGTTTTAACTTGCATTTCTCTACTTGCTAAAGATGATGAACATTTTGTCATTTTTTTTACTGTATTTCTGCGAAGTTCCTTTGCCCATTTATTGATTGGGTTATTTGTATTTTTGGTGCTAAGTGTTTTGAGTTCTTTATATATCCTAGAAATTGACACTTTATCTGAGGTACAGGTGATAAAGATTTTCTCTCATTCTGTAGGTTCTCTCTTTTCATTCTTGATTGTTACCTTTGCTCTGAAGAAATTTTTTAGTTTGATTGATTATTGATTTACTTCTTGTGCTTTAGGAGTCTTGTTAAGGAAGTCAGTTCCTACATTTTATTCTAGTATGTGCAGGGTTTCTTATATAACTTCTAGGTCTTTGATCCACTTTGAGTTGAGTTTTGTGCCTGGTGAGAGGGGTTAATTTCACTGGGGCTTATTAACCCCAGATGGGAAGCCTCTAGGCATAGCCTTACTCTATAATCCAAGGCTGTTCAGGAAGAAGAAAAACCTACAGCAAAGCCCCAAATCTACAGGCCTCACTGGGAGTTTAAATAGTGCTTCCAGTGGCTACAAAGACAACCTTCCAATTCTGCTGAGAGTGGGATAAGGGCAAAGCTGAAAATAACAACAACCAGGCACCAGTTTTACCACTCTTGGGGTTTAAACAGCACTTTTTGCAGTTTTAAGGACACTTCAGACCCCACCCAGAGAGAGATACTACCAAAGCTGTGAATTAGAACCTCTAACAGGCACGGGTTCTCCCACATCTGGGAGTTTAAACAGTACTCCTTGGGACTGCAAAGACCACCTACAGACCCTACCCAGGGAGGAGCAGGAACACTGCAATGCAAAGAAACACACACTGTAGCCCATCTGGTTTAGTGGTAATTGCAGTGCCCACTCAGAAGCTCAGCCTAACTGCATAATACAGCTAGTGGTCTTGCCAGATAGCAGAACAAAGCCAGATGCTACACTTGAATTCAGCACAAAGGCAGCAGCCTGGCCACCTAGAGAACTTGAAATCAAGCTCTTGAACCTGAATCAAGCTCTGTTGGCCCAAGGACTTTATTAGTTGGTCTAGACAAAATCATAGGCTAGTATAAACAGTGAAGGTCTATCATTTCCTAAGTACCTGCAATATTCAGAAAAGATAGTTGCCTCTGAATATGCTTAAACACCATTGTAAGGACATAAGAATTACAAAGATTAAAAAAATCATGTCACTTCCAAAAGAATCTCCAAACAAATCTTCAACAATGGACTCCAGAGAAAGGGAGGTTTATGAAGTGTCAGAAAAAAATTTCAGAATAATCTTTTTATAAAACTCAGTGAACTCCAAGAATATACAGATAAAAATTAAATAAAATTTTGAAAAATTACATGAACAAAATGAGAAGTTTGACAAAGAATTAGAAACAATTTTTTAAATCCTAAGATTAATAATACAATGGCTACACTGAGAAATGTAATAGCCAGCTTGATCAAGTAGAAGAATCAGTGAGCTTGAAGACAGAACACTTGAAATTATCCAATCAAAGGAGGAAAAAGACTATACTACAAAGCTATAATAACAAAAATGGCATGGTATTGGCACCAAAATAGACATGTAGATCAATGTTATAGAAGACACAAAGATTAACCCACATAAATACAGTTATTTCATAATAGACAAAGGTGCCAAAAACATACATTGGAGAAAATATAGCCTCTTCAGCAAATGGTGCTGGGAAAACTGGAAATCCATATGCAGCAAAATGAAACTAAAGCCCTATCTGTCACCATGCACAAAACTCAACTCAAAGTGGATCAAGAACCTAGAATTAGACCAGAGACCCTGTGCCTAATTGAGGAAATAGTAGGCTCAAATATTCATCATGTTGGATTAGGCCCCAACTTCCTTAACAAGACTCCTAAAGCATAAGAAATAAAAGCAAGAACCAATAAATGGGATGGATTCGAACTAAAAAGCTTCTTCTCAGCAAAAGAAACAATCAATGAGGTGAAGAGAGAGCCTACATTCTGGGAACAAATTTTGCCACACGCACATCAGATAGAGCACTGATCTCCAGGATATATAAAGAAGTCAAAAAACTTAACAGCAAAAAAAATCAAAAAGCAACCCAGTCAATAAATGGGCTAAGGAGCTGAATAGACACTTCTTAGAAGAACATATACAATTGATCAACAAATATATGAAAAAATGTTCAACATCTCTAGTAACTAGAGAGATGCAAATCAGAGCTACTCTAAGAGTTCATCTCACTCCAGTCAGAATGGCAGTTATCCAAAATACAAGTAACAATAAGTGTTGGCAAGGATGTGAGGGAAAAAGTACACTCACACATTGTTGGTGGGACTGCAAATAGATGCAACCAATCTGGAAAGCAGTATGGAGATTCCTCAGAAAACTTGGAATGGAACCACAATTTGGCCCTCCTATCCCACTCCTCAGTCTATACCCAAAAGACTTAAAAACAGCCATTTCAATGTTTATAGCCGCTCAGTTCACAGTAACTAAACGGTGGAACCAACCCAGATGCCCATCAATAGATGAATGGATAAAGAAACTGTGGTATATATACACAATGGAATGTTACTCAGCAATAAAAGAGAATAAAATTATGGCATTCGCAGGTAAATGGATAGAGCTGGAGAATATCATGCTAAGCGAAGTAAGCCAATCCCCCCAAAACAAAGGCTGAATGTTCTCTCTGATAAGTGGATGCTGATCCATGATGGGGGCATGGGAAGAATGGAGAAACTTTGGTCAAAGGGGAGGGAAGGGATATGGGGGCAAGAAAGATGGTGGAATGCAATGGACAACAATGCCCTAGGTAGATGTATGACTGCATATATGGTGTGACTCTATATTGTGTACAACCAGAGAACTGAAAAGTTGTGCTTCATTTGTGTACAATGAATCAAAATGCATTCTGCTCTCATGTATACCTAATTAGAATAAATAAATTAAAAAATTTTTAAAAATAGACCATATGTTATGTCACAAAGCAAGTCTTAGCAAATACAAAAAAAAAAAAGAAAGAAAGAAAAAAAAACCAGAGATACTACCCTGCATTCTATCAGTCTATAATGGAATGAAATTAGAAATCAATGATAAAATAAAAAATAGAAGCTACTCCAACACCTGAAGACTAAATAATACACTGTTGAATGATGCATGGATAACAGAAGATATCAGGGGGGAGATAAACAAATTCTTAGAGATAAATGAGAACTCTGATACAACATATCAAAATCTCTGGGACAGTATGAAGGCTGTGCTAAGAGGAAAGTTCATTGCATTGAGCTCATTCATTAAAAGAAGAAAAAATCAACAAATAAATGACTTGGCATTACATCTCAAAACTCTAGATAAAGAGGAACAAATCAACACCAAAAGAAGTAGAAGTCAGGCCTGAGTTTATGGCTCAGTGGCAGAGTGTTTGCCTTGCATATGTGAGGCACTGGGTTCGATCCTCAGCACCACATAAAAAATAAAGACACTGTGTCCATGTATAACTAAAAAAATTTTTTTTAAAGTAGAAGACAGGAAATAATTAAAATCAAGCCTGAAATCAATGAAATTGAAACAAAAGAAACAATTCAAAAAATTGACAAAATATAAAGCTGATTCTTTGAAAAAATAAATAAAATTGATAAACCCTTAAAAAAGGAGGGATAATAAAAAAAGAATGAAGAAAGCTGATAGGTATTATGGAACACCATCAAGAGACTTAACCTATGTACAATAGGATTAAAGAACGTAAATTAAAGATGGAAAAAGCCCAGAAAGTATTTGAAAAAGAAATATTGGATGCAAATAACCCTAATCTGAGAAAGAAGCCACCTCAGGTAGAGGAAATGGAGATATCTCCAATCAAATAGAACCCAAAGGCGAGTTCAGCATGACACATAATAAACTATCAAAAATCAAAGAAAATTCTAAGAGTATCAGCTAAAAGGAGAAGAAATAGTGTTGGGCACGGTGGCACACTCCTATAATCCCAGGACTCAGGTGGCTGAGACTGAAGGATCACAAGTTTGAGGTCAACCTTAGCAACTTAGTAAGGCCTTAACCAACTTAGTGAGACCCTGTCTCAAAATTTTAAAAAATATAAAAATAAAAAGGGCTAGAGATTCAGCAGACTTCTCAGCTGAAGCCCAGGAGAGAGTTGTATGATATACTCAAAGAGCTAAATGACAAAACAAAACAAAACAAAAAACCTACCAACCAAGAATGTTGTACCTGGCACAACTGTCTTTTGGAAATGAAGGAAAGATAAGACTTTCCCAGACAAACAAAAGCAGAGGGATTTCATTAACACTAGTCATGTCTTACAAGAAATACTAAAGGGAGTTTTTAAAACTGAATGAACACTAGTATGTAACACAAAAACATCGGAAGATATAAAATCACAAGTAAAAGTAGCTTTCAGACAAAATTTTAAAAACTCAATACCATGATCATGGAAATAAACCACTTACATGTTAAATGAGAAGATTAAAAGACAAAACAAAAATTGTAAGAACTGTAATAATTTATTAATAGATAGTAAATATAAAAAGACATAAATTCAAACATCAAAAATTCAAAATATAAGACCTGAAGATGACAGAGTGGAGCTAGGCAGTGATCCCTGACCCCTCCACAGTATAGAAAAGAGGCAGTGAATGAACAGCTGACTGGAGAGATGGGTGACAGAACAAATGTTCTAAGACCCAATATTGGACAGTCTGAGACTTGGAGAGACTTTAGGTTTGTTTACCAGAACAGATAATAAAGACAGAGTTTCTTAATCCCAAACCTGGTCCATGATGGGGTGAGGAGTGAGGGGCAACAGAGAGAGAAAGGGGGAGAGGGAAAGTACATAAGTTCACTTCCTTAACAGCTGGAAAGAAAAGCACCCCAAAGTAAAACAGGAGCAGCAGGGTCACTGAAGGTCAAGCAGTTTATCCTAAATTGTAGACAGAAAGCTATGCTGGGTAGGGCAGCCATTTTGTGGAGTATACAGCTGGCCAGCCTCCCTAGAAAAAATTAAATCAACACAGCATCTCCCCACCTTCAGATAACAACAAATAAAACCAAAGGGAGTCCCCCAAGTGGATTGTCTCAATAATCCATCCAGAAGGAACTTGTAGAAGGATCCCTGCTAGCTGAAAGTTGCTGAAACCCCTTCTCTCTCACCACAAACAAGGGGAGTGGGATGGAGCAGACCTGAGAGTTAGACACACCTAGGAAGTGCTAGCTTACCACAACACTCTACATATCCTGCATGCGAGCTTGGGCAGGGGTGGGAGCAGATGCCCACAATATCCATGGCTGTAGGAAGTGATAACTCAGACACACATGGGAAGGCAGTCTGTCCAGGACAGTGAAAGAGAATGGTGTCCATGGTTCACAACATTGGGCAGTGGGAGCTTGAACCTAGGCTAATGGTCTGAGTCTCTTTCCCAGTAGCAGGGACTGCGACCCAGTGACCTGTGACAGGAGGTATGCTTCTGTATCACAGACCACCATGGAGAACCCACAACCACAGGTCTTTCACTTGCAGAAAGACACCAGGCTGTATGCCACTTTGAAGAGGACCCTGTGGAGGGGAACAGCTGTGTGGTGATTCACTGCAATCAGAGCCATAACCTAATGCCCTGCATCCTGTGCTCCTGCGCTCTATAGAACCAGCCAACAGAAACAGCACAGCACCCTCTGATCATCCAGCTTTGGGACCCTGGGCTGACAAATAAAAATATCTGATGGGAGGTCCATAGCAACCAAGAGAGTGGCTCATGTGACCCAGCACCTATAAGAGGATCCAAAGCCGAAAACTGATGGACATCTTCTAAAGGTCCCAAATCTTGATAAAATCCAAACCAAGACTCAATAAGAATTTTCTTTACTTTGGTATGGTTTATTATAAATAGCTCCATCTTCAAGTTTGATTATGTATGTGTCACTCATTTTTTTTTTTTTTTGGTACCAGGGATTGAACCCAGGGGCACTTAACCACAGAACCACATCCCCAGCCCTTTTTATTATTTATTTATTAGTTGTTGATGGACCTTTATTTTATTCATTTATTTATATGTGGTGCTGAGAATCGAACCCAGGGCCTCAGACATGCAAGGCAAGTGCACTGCCCCTGTATCACTTTAATAAAGGGGGGAGGAGAAGGGCCTTGTGGCCTCTCCACGAGTTGGAGTCCAAGAGAGACGGAGAAAGAGAGATGGAGAAAGAAGGGGTCCTGGGTTAGACAATACGAAGTCTCTCTGGACGGTGGCGATCCTGGCGATCCACGAAGCCAATCTCTCCAGGCCCCGAGGGTGTAGGTAAAAATCTGCTTTGCCCCAGCAAGATGCAGATACACCCGGGACAAGAAACACACCAGGGCAAGGAGCAGAGAACACTGTTTATTCCAGAAACTACAGAAGCTTGTATGCACTCTTGGACCAATCAGATTCAAAGGTCACAAACAAAGGGGTGCTCTTTGGTAAGAGCACAGTCTATTAGCATAGAATGGGGAAGCATGGAAGAAAGGGGTGGGAAGGTATGGAGAGTGCTCCTACATCCCTGAGCCACAATCCCAGTCCCCAGACCTTTTTATTTTTTATTTTGAAACAGAGTCTTGCTGAATTGCTTAGGGCCTCGCTAAATTTCTGAGGCTGGCTTTGAACTTGCGATCTGCCTGCCTCAGCCTCTCGAGCAGCTGGGATTATAGGCATGGACCACCATGTCCAGCTCTTCATCTTGATTTGATAGTTGTTACTTTAGTATTTGATAGTTTGTATTCAACCCGTTTGATTGTGTTTCTTTTAATGTTTTAACACATTAATTGGAACCATTTTATCTTTGTTTTCCTAGTTCAGGTTTATACTCGCTTTTCTTAGTTTCTTTCTTCTCTTACATTACTTGCTACTGCCTCAAATCCTACCCCTGCCATCCACCTTTTTCTTTTTAATTTGGTGTGTATTATTATTTTCTATATTGTTTTTATTTTTTATTTTTTCCCTCTCTTCTTTTTCCCAATTTTTCTCTCCTTTCCTTTTCTGCCTCTATGTACTATATAGCAATTTTACTATATTTAATAACTAATTTGTCAACAAATATCAGAATTTTACTGTAATTTTATACCTGGATTAGACAAGCTTTGTTAATTAGCCCAGCCTGGGGTTCTTAGGAGAAAAAATAGTCCCTTGCATAAAAGAAGTAGCAATAATCATCCCAATTGGTGGGAAGGACATGTAAGCAGTATGAAGAAGCAAGGGAGCGAACCAAATGTTATTTTAATAAAGAGAACAGTATCAACAAGTTTTTCATTTTTCCTAAAATTGAATAGTATGTGGCTTTGCTCTGAAGGGATTTTGTAAATAAGGTTTAGTGTCTTCTTTCAAAGTGGTGCTCATACCCCTGTCCAGCAGAGGACACACATTAAGTGAAAGTACCAATACCTAGAAATTAGCCCAGCCTGGGGTTCTTAGGAGAAAGAAGCTCACAAAATAGTCCCTTGCATAAAAGAAGTAGCAATAATCATCTCAATTGGTGGGTAGGACATATAAGCCATATGGAGAAGCAAGGGAGCAAACCACCCTATACAGCCCACAACACTTCAACAACTGATCTCATTGACACCACAGTGGCAGAAATTTTGGAGAAAGAATTAAGAAAATTAGTTAAAATGTTTAATGAACTCAAAGAAGATGTAAGGAATGAACATAGAAAATACAAGATGTGAAATATTATTTTAATAAAGAGATACAGGATGCGTAGAGGAGGCAGAGGAGACTGACCCTGGCCCGATGTGTGAAGGAAGAGACCGACCGCCCTGTAGCCCCCTATCAACCAATGGGTGGCTTTCTCAGGCTACTTCCATCTAGAGACAACAGCAAGGACCCAGAGGATGATTCCAGAGGTCCCTGCAGGCCTGGTTACACCAGAGGTGAGATATTGGTAACCTGCAGGGACACTATAAGATTATAGGGTAGAAACTGTAATACATCAGATTGGCACTGCTAGAAGGGAAGACACATGAACAACATGAAAAAACAAGGGAAGAAAATGCCCCAATCAAACCAAGATGCTACAACAATAGAATCAATTGACAGCACAGTAGATGAAATGTCAGAGAAGGAGTTCAGAATGTACCTCATTAAAATGATCTATGAAGCACAGAATAATATAAGAGCATTTACAGGCAACAATTGATCAATCCAACAAAGAAAGAGCAAATACAGGCAACAATTGATCATTCCAACAAGGAGTAAAGAGAGCAAATATAGGGAGCAGAAGATTGAAGAAAGAGATAGAGACTCTGAAAAAAAAAAAAAAACCAAGCAGAAATCCTTGAAATGAAGGAAACAATAAACCAAATAAAATCTCAATAGAAAGCATCACCAACAGACTAGATAACTTGGAAGACAAAACCTCAGACAATGAAGACAAAATATATAATCTTGAAAATAAAGTTGACCACACAATGAAGATGGTAAGGAACCATGAACAGAACATCCAAGAATCATGGGATAACATGAAAAGACCAAATCTAAGAATTATCAGGAGAGAGGAAGGCACAGAGGTACAAACCAAAGGAAGGCACAGTCTCTTCAATGAAATAATATCAGAAAATTTCCCAAACATGAAGAATGAATTGGAAAACCAAATACAAGAGGCTTACAGGACACCAAATGTACAAAACTACAACAGATCCACACCAAGGCACATTATAATGAAAATACCTAACATACACAATAAGGATAGAATTTTAAAAGCTGTAAGAGAGAAGAAGCAGGTTACATACAGAGGGAAACCAATTTGGATTTCAGCATATTTCTCAACCCAGACTCTCAAAGCCAGGAGATCCTGGAACAACATATACCAACCTCTGAAAGAAAATGGGTGCCAACCAAGAATCTTATATCCAGAAAAATAAGCTTCAGATTTGATGGCAAAATAAAAACCTTCCATGATAAAATTTAAAAGAATTGACAGCAAGAAAGCCTGCACTAGAGAGAGTTCTTTGCAAAATATTCCATGAGGAAGAAATGAAAAACAATGCAAATCAGAAAAGGGAGGAACCACACTAAAGGAAAAGCCAATCAAAGAGAAACCAAGTCAAGTTAAAAACCAAAAATACACTAAAATCAATGGGAATACAAATCATATTTCAATAATAACTCTGAACATTAATGGCCTAAACTCATCAATTAAAAGACATAGACTGGCAGATTGGATTTAAAAAAAGACTCAAATTGTGGAATTCACACTGATTTTGGCTCAGGGCTATGCCTACAATGGAAAAAAGAACTATGTTAGGAACATCAGCTGGACATAAAAATTGGTTATTGTGCTATCTAATGACTTTCTTATCCTTATTCCTCTATAGTTGTATAAGTAAGGCAATTATTTTTCTCTCTTCTTTCAAAATTTTTTCTTTGATTTTAGTTTTCTGTAATTTGGATATGAGATGGCTAGTTATTGCTTTATTTATTCACCTATTTATATTTGGAACTTATCCTACTTGTTATTCCCTCAAAATCTGTGCTATTTATCTCATCTTAGTTTTTGGAAAATTTTCAGATATTTTTACTTCAAATATTTTTCTGCTCTGTTTTCCTTTCTTCTTTTTGTGTTCTAAATATGCATGCTTTATTCTTTTTTAAAAATATTTTTTGGTTGTAAATGGACACAATATCCTTATGTATTTTTATGTGGTGCTGAGGATTGAACCCAGTGCCTCACACATGCAAGGCAAGAACTCTCCCAATGAGCTATAATCCCAGCCCCATGCATGCTTTATTCTTTGATATTGTCCCACAGTTCTTGGGTTGCTCTTATTTCCATTGTATTTTTGTTTGGGAAATTTTTAATTAACTTATCATCAATTTCATGGTTTCTTTCCTTGGCCATAATTTAATTGGTGGCATCAGAAGGCATTCTTCCTTTCTATTTCAGAATGTTTGATTTCTAGAATTTTGTTTTAATTCTTAACGTTTCCATTTTCCCTAACATAGTTTATAAGTTTTTGCATGCTATATACTTTTTCTCTCTGATATTTAACATATTAATCATAATTACTTTAGTTTTTTTAACTTGACAATTCAAACATGTATGATATGTTTGAGTCTGATTTTTATCTTCAGACTACATTTTAGCATGTCTTCTGACATGTCTTGTAATTTTTTGTTGAAATCCAGACATATTTTATTGAATGATAAAAAATGAGACAAATAGGCCACTGATTGGAGTATTTATTCTATCTGGTGAGGACTTGTCTGGTGTTTAATGCTTGCTTGCAGTTAAAGGTACTAGAGGCTTTAAGTTTTCATCCTGTACTTTTTTTTTTTTTTAAATATCACTGTTTGAGTTTTCTTAAACACTAGTTTAGGGAGAAAAAATCTGTGTATTACAACTCTTTCAGCTGTAATTGATTGTTATTATACCAAATCCTTGCTGTTGTGCAGGTCATATATGGAACAAAGGAGTTTTTTTCTAATCTTATGCAGTCTTTAAGTGGGTCTATGTCTAGGACTGTGACTTTCACAAGTGTTTCATCAATGTGTACTCCCACACTGGCACCCTTATTCCCTTCTCTGCAGCATTCCCAATATTTTTCTTTGAACCTTTGTCCTTAATTGACTTTGTTTTTAATTCACAACCTAATTCTATCAGAAACATGAGGTCTTTCTGGAATCTTCAGAAACTGCTGGGGTATCTGCAAGGAAAACTGAGGAATTGTGAGGGTTTCCCTAAGTCTATAGGACCCCAAGATTTCCTTAGTCTCAAATTAGCCCATATTCTATCTCAAAACCATTTTCAATTGACAGCTCTAGCAGTACATTGTTGGGTCCAAGAAATATAATTTGATTTTCAGACATTTTTGTTACTGTAAGGATAAGATTATGACTTTTGATTACTTAACATATCACAGATGAAACATGAAGTCAGTTTCTTAATTTTAAAACAATGTTTAAAAACTTGTTTAATTTTATTCATTCTTTCCATTTCTGTGTTCTTTTTTCCATTATTGATTTTTTTTCCATTTTATCATCCATTTTATTTGGGAAATGTTTTTGTTGAATACAGAAAACCAATGTGATTAATTCTATTTCATATTTTTAATCTTATTCCTACATCTTCTGTACACTGTTCTTAATCTCTTTATATAGAATAATTTATATAATTTTATATATTGAATAGTTTTATATATTGAATAGCTTATGGATTATCAGGTCTACATTGTATTGTTTCTACTCATTCTTTCTTAAAAAATACACATAGATTCTATTAGATAATTAAAAATAAATAAATAAATAAATAAATAAATAAATAAAAGATACAGATTCTGAAAAAGAACCAAACAGAAATTCTAGAAGTGGAAGAC
>CM053399.1:48418666-48506166 GCA_028644305.1 Xerus rutilus
CCCTGGGGGACCATGTTTTCCTTTGTGGATTTCCCTACACTACTGTTTCTTTATAAAACATCTCTTCTTTGAACAAACTCCTTCCCCACTTAAGTGTACATCTGTCATCTTCTGTGACCCAGGGCAATCCAGACCCTTTCCTTGCCAGCTCTGCATTGTTCTCGACCCAGGATGGTTTCTATCATATTAGAGCTAAGCAACAAGCAGGAGCACGAAGCCTATTTGAGTTACAAGAGGCACATGGATGGTCACTGGGGGCTGGAGCAGGGTGCAGGGAAACTGTCCCTGGGGTTGGAACCTAAGCAGAGCAAAATAAATCTAGCATCAACCAACTGAATCTGAAATACAAAATGGTCTGGACCCAAAAGGTTTGCATTTAGGTCTTAAATTCCAACCCTAGCTTTGGGGTCTAAAGAAAGCAACAACCAAGAGGCAGGGCGACCCCTGCTGGCTCCTGGCTGTTGATGAACACCCACCCAGAGGCTTCCAGGGGACCCGTAGTGCCCAGGATAGAAGCACAGGCAGCCTGAAGGCAGGACAGCTCCCCGGGGTTTGCCTTTGCTTCATGTCTGCAAGCATTAAATCACTTCATAAAAGCATTTTAAAGCAAAATTTCTACTATTCAAAGGTCTCACATAGTTCAGTTTTACTCTTCAGGATCCTGTATTGTTCTGAGTGAGCTGACTTTGAACTGATTTTTTTATTTCTGTTCAGTGTATTATTATTACTTAATTCTCATTGATGAACCAATTTTCTTTGTGTCTGTTCTTCAAAGGAAGGCCATATTCAGTGGCCATCTTGCATTTTATTGTCTGCCTTCCTCAGTCGCTGGTGTAATCAACTCAACTCTCATCTGGCTGTGTCAGTTCTCCACATTTCCCTAAATTACTGGGAACAGCCCCCAGCAGCAGTTGTGGGGCTTCCCACCTCTGTCCCATGGGTCTCTCTTTGAGTAGCAGCACACAGTTGGCGGAAGAACACTGGAAAAGCCAAGGGAGTCATTGCAGGCATCGCTGCAATCTCAGAGACCTTCTCCTCCCTGCTGCCCAGAGTCCTCCCAGACACATTAGATGGGCCCTGGGAACACATGGCAAAGACCTCAGAGGACCTCCTCCCCTCAGGAGGCAGTGGCTTCTGGTCTGCTGCATCTGAAGATAGGTCCACAGGTGCAGTGCAGCCCTCTTGGCCCAGTACAGACTTTGCTCACTCCTCTCCTAACTAGATTGGGCTGCATCTTCACACCCGAGCCATGGCATCGATACAGAGGGTGCACATGTCTCCCTGCGCTTGGGGCACTGAAGCAGTCTTTCACTCTTTTTCTTCAGGCAAGGTCCTAAAAACAAGCTATGAAGATTTCCCTCATCAGCCCAGAAATCTGTTTCCATCCACAGGAGCAATTGCAAAGTCCCAGAAGCAGCATTTCAAGCCTCCCCAAGAGACAAGATGGGTGCAACTGAAGATGGAGACCCTTGTGTGGAGGTAGCCACTAGCATGTCCTGGTCCTAGCTTTGATTTACACTGAATTTACTTGTCGTCACAATCCTCTTGTAAGGGGGATTTTTGGATTATATTAGTGTTAGTCTGTCTTTTAACTGAAGCCCCTCTCTAGAACGATGATGTAACAACATTTACAGAGCACTACCCATGCCAGACACCATGCTAAGCCCTTTATGTGTAGTAGTTCTTTTAATCTATACAACAAACTAGGAGGATGATACTATTTTTATCTCTACAGAGAAACAAATTGAGGTACAGAGAGATAAAGAAATTTGTCCAAGGTCACATAACTAATAAGTAGCAGAACCAGAATCTGTGCTACTCAAGTGCTGCTGTAGCACTGCGTGCCTCTCAAGGTTTTGCTTCTCTACTCTTTAGTCCTGAGACTACTATATGGTTTGATCCCAGAGTTTTGAAAGGCCAGGGGCTCAGGCACACAGCTGTCTCCCAGAGTGGTAATATAGGCAAGTTTGAGGTCTGAGATATCAGAAGAAATTGGGATTATTTCACATGTTGACAAATTTTATTAAGACCCAACAACACAAAGCAGGGAAGGCTGCATCCTGAAGGACTTTGCATGATAAAAATACATTCTCAGTGTTACACTGGTCACTCATTGTCTGGAGCAGTCTAGTCATTATTATATTTCTATTTCCCATATTTCTTCTTTAGGTGGTATGGGTAGCTGTGTGGCTGAGGTTGTGAAGCATAGAGCCAGCTGCTGGAACTCTCCTCGGCCCCCTCACTCTAACTTTTGCCATTAGTTACTGCTTTAGGATAACTTTAGGTGCAGGGATATTTTCCCCTGTCCTCCTGACATCCTTCCAACTCAGGTGTCTTCAGTCTCAGACCCACTCATAGTGTGAGGCAGGAGAGACTTCTGATCCCAGATGAAACCAACAGCCAAGGGTGGTACCGCCTCCCCTGGGCGGCCCATCTCTCAGTCAGCTGTCTGCTCCTTGGTGCTGACAGAAAAGAGGCAGTTCTAAATCAGGATCCTTGTTGCTGGTTTAGAACTTTGGGGGGAAAGGACTTCCAGTGGGAAAGCTGCGAAACATACTGCAGTGGGGCACTTTTTTGCAGGAATTGTTTTTTCTTCCCCCCAGGATCAGTTGCCTGGTTCTAGCTTTACTCCCTTTTCTCCAGCAATGCAGAACGTGGTCACAGACCTCAGCTATTTTGTCACTGAAGTTTCATATCAACTTTCTACTTCCTGATTTTTTTTTTTTTTTTTTTGGTACCAGGGATTGAACTCAGGGATACTTGGCCACTGAGCCACATCCCCAGCCCTATTTTGTGTTTTATTGATACTAGCTCACATCCATGAAACACTGCCACTTGCCCCACCCCATATTGAAGCTCCATAAGAATGTCTCACCTGCAGTGCATTCTGATTGCCTGGAGGGTAGCAACAATGTGACTACTACAGAATTATTCTTTCTCCAAAGTGACCAGCGTCAGGCTCTGTGGCTCCAGCATGAAGGACAGAGTTGCACAGATGTTGCTCACCAGGTAGGAGCAGACTGAGAGCTTCAGCTATTCGTTCAAGAAATACCTCGACCATCTACCATGCACCAGCCACCATGATAGGCATGCACCCTAAAGAGCCGCGTAGTCTTGGAGGTACAGAGGACATGATAGCAGTCCATACAAATATGTAATGTGATTATATTATGACTAGATCTAGGAACAGAATTAATAGAGGGTTATAATAGAGAACAGCAGGGTAAGGTCCCTCTTGGAGAGCCTTTCTGAGGAAACTTGAAGCTAAAGGGAAATCAACGATAGGAAGAACCAAGAAAAGAAGAATGTTTTTAGGCAGAGGGAACAGGGAAAGAACTCAGTGGATTCCAGGACTTGGTTCAAAGGCCAGTATGATGGAGAGGAAGTGAGGCAGAGCCAGGCCCTGCAGGACCTTGGAGATCTCATTCATTCTAAATGCCATTGACAGGTTCTCAACTGGAGAATGACATATGGTTGTGTGTATAAAATATTACTCTGTTTTCTGTGTAAGGAGTGACTCAGGAGCAAAAAGGGGAGCAGGGAGATTGGTTAGAGGACATCAAGTGAGGTAGTGGCAGAGAAGATGGAGAAAAATACATAAAGTATATGTTGAAAATGGATTTAGTGGGATTCAATGATGGATTAGATGTGAAGGGTGAAGAAAAGAGGGATGGAGGCAAAAATGACCTGTGGTTTCAGTAACCATATTGATGGTGAGCTCACATGCTTAGGAAGACTGAGTTGGGAGTTGGCAGTGGGATGGAGACTTCTATCTGGTCCTATTAAATTTGAGTTGCCTAGCAGACCTTGAAGTGGAGATGGTTGCCCGAAATGGATTTAAAGGCAGAATGGATTAAGGGGAATGTGGCCAAACATCCTTATAACTTGGTTAATCAAATATGAATTGTGACAGGTAACAAGGCTACAGCAGCCAAATCATCATTCCATAGCCTCCTATCAGCAAGAAGTCAGAAGATTGTGAACCGTGTACGTATCCCAAATGAAATTTGCAGGATCATAATGGTTTGAATGGTTCTTTCAGCATTCGCCCACCTCCATAACATGCTTCCCGGGATAGGGGCTCCCTGCCTCTCAAGACAGATGAATTCCACTCTGCAAATACACAAATGCTAGAAAAGTCTTCACATTATCTGACATCTGCTCCTCCCCAGCCCCTCTGGAACATTATAAATGCTGCCCCTGCTGCCATTGAAGATGATTCCTGCATCCCTGAGTATCTTCTCCAGTCCAATCATCCCCACCTTTCTTGGACTCCAGTCTAACTTGTCTCTCCAAGTGTGACTTGAACCCCAGAGCTCTGGATGCCATGCCTCTGTCATGTGTCATGTGCTCCTGTTAATGAGGCTTCCTGGCAATCTGGCTTAAGTTCACTATGACAGGCTTTAATGACAATGTATCCTTGAAGCACACTTCTCTTCCTACTGATGTCCTTGTGGCAGACTCCCTGTGTCCACTAAAGAATCCTTTTGCTGCATGATGCCTGCAGGAGTGACAGAGTGTGTTGATGTGCCTGGGCTGGATTTGAGTCATAGAGCCCTGAGATTACCAGAGAAGACAGAATCATTTTCCATAAGTGTCTGTCTTGCTAATTATGCACTGAGATATATGGAAAGGGAAAAAAGTACAGACCAAATTACAGACCTGCTTGCCAGGGAATGCATTAGAGGCCCAGCTACTGCTGGAGGGGCAATAAGACACAGAGGAGAGGCCTGGCCACCTCAGACAGCACCTGTCCCAGGCTCTCTAGCAGACACATGTGAGTTGTCATCTGTCTGTGTGCTGTGGGCATCCTGCCTCCCCATCCTCAGGCATGGCAGGTGAAGTGGGGATTAACCTCCATGACTGGCTCCAGTGGCCCTGAGCACTCCTCCTTTGTTACTAACAGGAATCTAGGTCTTTTTCGGGGAAAATTCTGAGCTCCACCCAAACATCTCCAAGAGTTCCCAGGAGTGCTCTTATCTTTGGTCACTTGTGTCTTTTTGACTAGAGCAGAAATTCAGATGTGACCCTCAAACCAAAGTTTGCTTCTAATATCCTGGCCTCTCACTGTTCCTTCCAAGGCTTCTGCTTTGCTAGCTACTGTGCAGGTTCTGGTGAGCCAGGGGCTGTGGTAGCTGCTGCCAAAGTGCCACATGTCCAATGTGGTAAGGGCCAGGCTTGAATCCCAGGGATCCACCCTGACACGGCATGATGCAGAAGCCTAAGATCTTGGGTCCTTCCCTCACCACAGGGTGTTCCTTAAGTGGATTGGCCTTATGGAGCAGAGTGAGTGGGTGGTGACGGAGTGCTGGGGTGCATGCAAAGTAGGATGTGGGGTGGAAGCCAGGTGGCAGTACTTGGGTAGGGTGCCCTGTGGGATATGGGTCAGAAGGAGGGAGCCTCAGAGATTGCTCAAGCTTCTTTGGCCCCACTCCTGGGTCTCTGAAGCTTTCCAGGAATCCTGACATGCAATGTGTCTGCTTCCTATCTGGACCCCAAAGTAAAGACACTGGCAGGCTATTTCCAACTGTCAAGGAACAAAATAGAAAGAGCATATCTGCCTGTGATGAAGTGGCTCAGGCCCACTCATACCTAAAGTTTTTGAGTGGCAAAATCTTTCAAAACAGAGCCCATAATGAAGATACTACGAGGCATCTTTGGAGTTGCAAAGGTTAAGAAGCAGCCTAGCCCTCCCCACACGGCCGCAAGGCCCAGGGAGGGAGGGTTGTGGTGGCTCAGTGCCCACTGGACCAGACCAAGGCAGGGTGTCAGAGAGTGGAAATGGGATGGACACCTACAAGGGGTCAGGGCAGGCACAGGCTCTTATGGCTTAGTCACACATAATGTGGCATATGGGGACCAGATTAGCCCACCTCTATTCTCTAGCATCAGCAGCAGAAGCTCTAACCCTTAGCTGCTATGAAGGTGGAAAAAGGCAAGCAGGAGACTCTCAGCTAACCTAGATTTCTTGGTGTACCATTATGAAATCATGTGGAGGTCTCCATCACTGCCTTTGGAAGTTAAGAGATTTAAAATGAAGCATATTTTAATTGGTCCTTGGTTTGAAAGGAGTTTGTTTGGGACTAAGGTGAATACTGGGGATTTGCAGTGGCACCCACCTAGGCAATGAGGATGGCAGCATCAACATCAAGACTGTAGGGTATCTACTGGTCATTCTTGGTCAACAAGACACCATCTCCAGTTTTTGCTTTGGCTGTGACATGGTCGAAGAAAGTGGAAGTGTTTATAAGGTACAAAGGAACACAGTCTGGTCACTGGTTTTGATTAATGGATAGACATAAGCAGGAATGGGACACCAAGGAGGAGAGAACAGGCACTAGGAAAACAGCTTCAGATTCTGCTTGTGAAGCCCAGTGGCTATGGCAGCTACCTGTCCTCCTCACGCTCCTCCAAGGCTCCACAAAGATCCCTGTTTCCAGGAGCCCTGCCTGCTGTGTGTGGCACAGTGTGCTGCCTGGGTCAGAACTACAGCTCTGACAAGCTCTTACCTGGGGCTTCTTTGGAACAGTCCATGGCAGGCTCAGGAAGAAGGAAGGGAAGGATGGTGGGAAGGAGGGAGGAAGAGATGCACGGGAATGCATTGTTCTTTTGGAAACCTAGAAATCTAAGTAGCCTAAGAGCCCGAGGATTAGGCTGTGCTCTTCAGACTGAGTTTCCCAACCCTCCAGACTAGGACCCCTGGACCCCAAGGTTCACTGCTCTGCTTGCACTTCCTAGAGAAAAAGAATTTGCAAGTAACTGTGTTGCAGACAACTTGCTGCTGGCAGCACATATGAACTGCTTATATATGATCTAAGAATATAAGCTTAAACACATTAAAAGACAATTCTCTGTGAGCCTGAAAATTATCCGGTAGTTCTATTACTTTGCCCTGGATGGTATTGTTAGTCCCTCAAGTAACACAAATTCAAGGGGTACATCACCAATGTACCCCTTGCTTTCTGTACAAGCAATGGGGGTGGGAGTGGTGGGAACCAACAGGAATGCCCACCTCAGATGCTCATGGTTGGGAGGTTAGACCCTGAATACTCTGTTGCTGCAAATAAGTGTTGCTGTGCACTACAGGACAAAGAAGAACAAGAAGCTAAATTCATAGGAGTCTGTAGTTAAAAGGCAGAATAGTAGCTAATTAAAACCACCACCACCCAGGAGAGCATCTCTTTAAACCCTGCAAATGTACATTTGTGGGAAGCTCTGCAGCATGAGTGCTGCCACAAGTCTTAGCAGGGCTTGGCATTGCAATCCTCCACAGCCTCTGGAAACACATTTAAGTTTAGCTCATGTTATGTGATGGAAAAAATGTTACCTGTTAAAATTCCTCTTAGGAAGGGAAACATGCTTGCTTGCAAAATAGCCCATGATGGATCCTAAGCTAGAAGATGAGACGCCTGGCAGGACTGAATCCTGGGAGGAATATTGAGGGAGAGGAAGGTGGGGGACTGGAAAGGAAAGGTGGGGTGGGGAGAATGTGTGCACTGCTCTGGGAGAGAAAGTAAGAGAAGAATTCCAGATAGTCAAACCCTCTATTTGCAATGTGTGAAGATCTCTGTTAGGGGCTACATATTTGTGTCCCACCTATGTCAAAGCTGGTGGTGCACACCTGCAATCCTAGCAGCTTGAAGGCTGAGGCAGGAGGATTGAGAGTTCAGGGCCAGCTGCGGCAACTTAGTGAGGCCCTAAGCAACTTAGTGAGAACCTGTCTCAAAATAAAATATAGAAAAAAGGGCATGGGGATGCGGCTCAGTGCTTAAGTGTGCTTGGGTTCAATTCACAGTACATAACAAACAAACAACAAAACAAAAAACAAAAAAAAGCCAACCCCCAGTGTGACTGTATCTGGCCTTTATGAAGGTAATTAAGGTTAAATGGGTCACCAAGGTGGGGATATGATGGAAAAGGATTAGTGTCCTCATAAGAAGGGACAACTCAGAGCTTGCTGTGTGCTTGTCGGCTCTCCATCCACCTGTGTGAGGACCCAGCAGAAACATGGATGTCTGCAAACCAAGAAGAGACTCCTCACCAGAAACAGATCTCAATCCTGGACTTTCAGGCCCCAGAACTGTGAAAAAATCAATGTCTGTTGTGTAAATCACCTTGTCTGTCCTTTTTATTTTAGAACATGGTCTCGCTAAGCTGCCCTGGCTGGTCTTGAACTTGTGACCTTCCTACCTCAGCCTCCTGAGTACCCAGGTACTTACAGGTGTGTGCCACCACATCTGGCTTCTGCTTCCATCTCCACATGGCCTTTCCCTGTGTCTCTGTGTGTCTTCTCATCTCTTCTTAAAAGGACACCAGTCATTAGAAGCAAGGACCACCCAGTGTGTCACTAAACCCAAGAACCAATGCTCCTGGCCATTCCTTGTGGCTGGACAGTGCCCTGAATAAAGCACCTGATCTGGAGGCAAATGCCTTCGGGCATCACACACCCCACCAGGAGCTCTGGAGTTTTCTGCAGTCCCCTGTTCATATGAGCTACTTCATCTTTTCCATCCTCAAGTCTAGCAGTTGATTTTTGTTTTTTACCCTAAATTCAGGATGTTACATTTATTCCTATGCGATACCATCCTGGAGGTCTGGACCCTGGAGTTCTGGCGTCAGTAATGGAGAATTTTTGGCTGAGGGATGTGTTCTGTGTCTCCCTTGAGGCTCTGCTTGGGGGAAGCACCAGAGAGTCCTATAAAACCTCAGGTTTTGAGAACTTAAAACCAAATCAGTCTTTATTCTGGTAACTCTGCCCCAGTCACCCAAACCAGCTCTAATCCCAGAGCTGGCCTTCAGGAGTACAATTGGCCCCTCCAGATTTTCTTTTTCTCCCTCCCTCCCTTCCTTCCTTCCTTCCTCCCTCCCTCCCTCCCTTCTCTCTCTCTCTTTCTTTCTCCTTTTTTAAAATTTTTTCCTCTTTGTAGTACTTGGGATTGAACCCAGGGTCTCCTAGGCAAGCACTCTACTACTGAGCTACACCCCGAGTCCTATTTATTTATTTATAGACAGGGTCTCACTCAATTGCTCAGCTGGCCTTGACCTCGTGATCCTCCTGCCTCAGCCTCAGCTGGGGATACAAGCTTGTGCCACAACGCCCAGCAGGTGGGGTTGCTTCTTCCATCATTGGCCACAGCTGCAGCTGGAATACCAGAGAGGCTTCTGCTTACAGCTGATTCACTGAGCCAGAAATGCAGAGAGAACACACCTACTTCCCTTTGGGTCCCTGGCCCAGGGCTCATTGTAGGTCACGGGAGCACACAAAACGTGCCTGCCTACCGCAGCCTGCCTCAGCTGACCACTCAGGTTAAAGGCCCAGCATCTCAGGCCTCTGCAACTGATGAGGACCTGAAAGCAAGGAACCCTTAGCTGTCCAGAGGGTGGCTGTGGCTACCCTGGCCCTGGTTCTGGGGCCTTGCTGGGCCCAAGAGTTCCCAAGAACTGCAAATTCTGAAATTTACAAGTTAAGAAACTGGAGGTCTTATAAATACTGCATGCTAACCTGGAGGAACACACACACACACACACACACAAAAAAAACAGTTAACAACAAAGAAACTGGAGGCTGGAGGTCAACGAGAAGGGAGTGCAGCCACTGAGCTCCAACCCCAGGGCTTTCCTGCTACACTCAGGCCCCTGTACCCTGCAGCAGCTTGAGGAGAAGAAGGTAAGAGAGAAAAGGCAAGCTGCTCCTCTCCTCTCCCAAGGCCCTCCTTGCCCCACTGCAAATAATCTTCCTTTCCACACAGTGTCACCAAGCAGGCCTCCCTGGGCTTTCTCACCCTCTGGAAACTCCTCACTACCCCATTTAGGTCTAAAGATCCCATCAACCCCTCTCCTGCTCCTGGAGCTAATTAGCACACTTAACTCAGATTTTTGTCTGATAATAAATTAATAAATTCTCTCTCTCTCTCTCTCTCTCTCTCACACACACACACACACACACACGCACACACACACAGAGACAGACAGACACACACACAAAGAGAGATTAAAAGCTTAAACAACATAGAAAAGTGTAACAAAGAAAGTTTAAAGAAATCATCTGAGCTGGGCATGCCTGTAATCCCAGTGACTTGGGAGGCTGAGGCAGGAGAATTGCATATTCAAAGCCAGATTTAGCAATTTAGTGAGGCTCTAAGCAATTTAGCAAGAACTTTTCTCAAAATAAAAAATAAAAATGGATAGGGATGTAGCTCAGTGGTTAAGCACCCCTGGGTTCAACCCTTAGTACCAAAATAAAAGGAAGAAAATAAATTATCTGATAATTCACTACAGGGAAATAACTTAATATTTTTGGTAATTTCAAAATATTCATCTCTTGCCCTTTCTTTCTCAATAAATATGTTATGAGCTCATGTGAGACAATGCCAGAAAGATTAGGGGTGAAATAATTGGGATATAAGAAGTTTAACCTAATCAGTGCATTGATCCCCTAATAGGGATTAATTAGGAGGTAAGTGTAGGTAGGTAGAATGTGGCTAGAAAAGGTGGGTTCCTGGGTGCCTGCCATTGGGGTTTATATTTTGTCCTTGTTGAGCAGATCTCTCTCTCTCTCTCTCTTCTTCCTGCTGTCAGGTCTTGAGCTACTTTCCTCCACCATACGCTTCTGCCATGATGCTCTGCCTCATTTCCAACCCTGAAAAATGGAGTCAGCCATCTGTGGACTGAGATCTCTGAAACTGTGAGCCCCCAAATAAACTTTTCCTCCTCTAATTGTTCTTATCAGGTCTTTTGGTCACGGCAGTGAAAAAGCTAAGACAATATTGTATTATTTAAATATTATATTATAAATACACTGTAGTAACCTACAGTTTTGCCCAAACAGTAGGTTTCTCATATCCATTAATACAGATTCATATTTCTGTCATTCTGTGCCCAGTAGTCCCAACACAGGCTGTTCAGGATTTTTACTGTGATAAACAGCTCTGTGATGGATCTTCTGCAGATTGCTCGTTTGAGTGACTGGCTTTCCATCAATCCCTGGGTGTGGCGTTGAAGGTGAAAGTGCAGGAATCTCTCCTGTCTCCACCTGACTGCTCCGTATCTTGGGCTGGCTGGGGCCCTGCTTGGCAGTGTGGGAATCCCTCTGATTCTAAGATGAATGGGAAGCCACTTGTAAACAGGGAAATGACACCAACCAGAGGCAGGGCTCCTTGGGGACAGGGCCAAGCTCCCATCCAAAGGAAGCAGGAACCCAGCCAGTTGGGCAGGGCTTCAGAACGGAAGGGGTTAATAAAAGATGGATTGAGAAATCTATAAACACCCGGAAATGACTGACATGTGCTAATTTCTTCTTTAGTATTCACAATGGCGTTCTGTTAATTAAGAAGAGCGGGAGCCCAGGGGAGGCAGCAGGCCAGGCGTCTGGCACCAATAGGCCATCCGCCTGCCAGTTCTGGGCCTTCTGTGGATGAGGGGCTGGCTGGGGTAGAGTGTGACCTTGAGGGCACAGGCCAGGGACGCCTGGCCCTCAGGGAGCCTCCTTGGGTAAGAGACAACATTTTCAGGGGCAAGCAGCAGTTTTAGGCAATTTGAACTTTAGCAGTTGCTGGTCTTTAAGGAGGTTGGGAACTTAAGCACCCTGGGTGGGGACTTGGGGTCTCCTATTTCCCAGAGCCTTCTCCTCAGGTGGGGTGGAGTAGGGTGGATAGCATTTCCTTCCCATAGCTGATGGAGGAAATGAGGCTGAGCAAGATCTCCAGAGCAGGTCCAATGTTCTGGGTGCAGTGGGTAGGGAGGATCCTGCTCTCTGCCTCTTGGCTGTAGGGGAGGGATCATAAGAGGGAGACCACCCCAATCACCTCCCTCTACCCCCTCCATCATTGCCTTCCTTTCCCACTCCAAATCACTGAGCTAGAGGCCTGGCCTAGGGCACTCTGGATAGGCGAGCACACCTGGAGACAGCCTGAGTGTGAGTGTGTGCCCCGTGTAGTCCATGTGATGATGTGTGTTCATAGCCTGTCTATGTGTGTGGTGTGCATATCATTGTGCGTGTGGGAATGTGTGCACACGAATATGTGTGGATATAAGTGTATGTCTGTTCTGATCCTGGTTGTCCCCCTCTCAAGCTGTGTCTTTGGGCACGTTGCTCACATCTCTATAACTCATATTCCTCATCTGTAAAATGGAATAATGATAGCACCCCGTTAAGCCAATGCTGCCCACTAGTCTGTGAAGATTATGTGAATGTGTGACATGCTGAGACTATTCCCTGGTGTGTGTAAGTGCAATGGAAGCACTTGCTATTATTTGGCTGGTGCAGCATCTTTAGCCTGGAATGCCCTTCTCTCCTCTTTTAGCCCCTTTGCTTGGTGAAATCCCATTCATCCCTTCAAGACCCAGCTGAAGGTCAGGCAGCATCAGGTCCATGTCACAGTACAAGGAGATCTACTTTTAGAATCCCGGGCTCAAGGGCAGAAGCTCAGTGCCTAAAGAAGCAGAGAGGAGACCATAGGTCCCACAAAATACCTCAATACCTCATAGTTACCATGCGAATTTTTAAGTTAACACACACCAACTTGGGCTGGTACACATGTGTACAATGAGGACACAGAAACAGACGCCCACCCAGACATCCATACACAGTCTGCAGGACACAAATATTTTGTGTTCTCAGCATTCACAGGCACGGGACTCACACACATAATCTTTGCAGATTTAAACCTTCCATTATGAACAACCTAACACAGAGGCATGATTTATATACACATACTTCGTACACAAATAAGGGACACAGATAGGACACACATATAGTTCTTTGTTCACACAAATACAAAAGTTATATTTTGTGTGCATAAATGTTACATACACAATGTAGGCATACCCAGGATGCACACATGTGTACACATGATGTGTTCTTTATGTGCAAGGCATGCAGGACAATGAATATGGATGTGCACACATGTGAGCACACAGTGCACAGTCCCAAATGCAAGGCCTCAGACTCTCACCAAGTCTCGCAAACAGGCCTCTAACTGTCATCCCTGGGGAAAACTCACCCTGAGCCAGTCCCCTCCCTTTAACCTTCAGTGCTGAAGGCTGCATTGGACCCACAGATGGGGAATTAATTGGTGTCATTAACATGTGGCAATGATAATGACTTCCCATCTATCCCTGTGGCAGATGTATGGCTGCCCCGAGGTGGAGCTAGGAGCTCAGGATTGGGGTCCTGGCCTCCCCTGAAGATCCCTGACTTTTGGTGGCCACACCAGGAGCCCCTGCTCCTCCATGCAGACCATGGTGAGGCCCCACCTTCCAGGCTTCCTGGCAGAGCACAGAACGGAATTCCAGGAAGATAAACAACTTGTCCTTGGTCACCTGTCTGCTGGAGGCTGGGGCCACCTGACTGCCGAACTCAGCACCTTCCATTTGAACCCCTATCCTCTTTTCTGCTCTTCTCCCATCTCCTTCTGTGGGAGAGACCCTCCATCCTTCCCTGTCCCTCAAGCCCTCCCTTTCTCCCTAAGGCTGACTGTTCCCAGTCTCTGTCCTCTGTGCCTGGAACCTTCTGTGTGGCTGAGACCATGAGGTGGAGGAGTTTGGCTAAGGGCAGAGGAGAGCATGGGCTGCAGCAAGAAAACCAAGGCAGAGAGATGGCCTCAGAAGGACAGATGGACAGAGCAACAAGCCCCTGCTCCTCCTTCATGATGTTACGTCCTCCCAGAAGCCTCCCTGATGACCCCTCTAGGGGACCCGCTGGGGTCCCTCTTTGGAGCGTATGCAGTGTGGACTCCATTCAGTCCTGCTCACAGGGGCTCACAGTTATCTTCTCCTCTGCTGTGCCGAGAGCTCTTTGTGGGTGGATTCTGTCTAATGGAGCTTTATAGTTACTTTCAGACTCAAACTAACGAAGAGTAGGTGCCAGATGGAAGTTGAAAAAATGGGGATAGACTGAGACAGAAAGATGGACAGAAAGACTAAGACTAAAACTGATGGGATGGATGGGCAGGGGTGCTGGAGAAAGAGCCTCAAGAGCAGTGAGGTGGGGGAGGGCGGGTGGACCTTGCAAGTTGCCCTGGCACAGCGACCGGCCAGTCTGGGCTAGAGCTACAGGGTCCCCTTTCCTACCTTGGAGCCAGGCTCCCGCCATCCATCTGGCCCTCTGGGGGGGGGAGGAGCTAAGGAAGGGTTGCCGAGGGCTCTGCAGCTGGGAGCTGTGCAGGTGGAAGCATGCAGGTGGGGCGAGGAGGTGGGCTGGGGTGACGCTTTGGATCACTTTCATGGCATCCAAAGAATAAGGATTCAAACAGAGGATCCAGACCTGGACATAGAGGTGAGCTCATTCCCAGCAGCGCCCTGGAAGCCCAGCCTGGGTCAGGCCCCTGGGGAATAACCCCATGCTGCCTGGCTGCACTGAATTTGTTACTGTCACTGCATTTCCAGGGCTTCTAATGAGCTGTTAATGAGCTGTCAGCTAATTATGAGAACTAAATGGGGCACCTTTGCTGGGCTGGGCTGGGCTTTTGCTGAAATTTTCTGGGGTGTCAGGGAGAGGAAGGGTTTCCATCAGCCTCCTGCCCTACACAACTGATTTAGCCTCCATCCTCATGTGGGTGGCAGAGGTATTTGCCTTTGGAGAGAAAGGGAGAGCCCCAGTGGCTCCAGAATAAGGCAAGCTCCAGCCCTGCAGCTGGGGAGGAGTGGCACCTGAGGGCAGCTTTTGGCAGGGCAGTCAGGCCTCACAAAGGCAGCTCAAGAACCCAAGGTCTGACTCTGTGTGACCTTGCACAAGTCCCTAGCATCTAGAGTCAGGTGATCCCTGCAAGCCCTTCCTCTCAGTGCAACCATGACTCTGTCAATCCTCTCGTTACAGATGCGTCTCAGATTCCCCAGCTTTCCAAGGGTAGGGACTTGCCAGGGGTCACATGAAATAACTAGTAAACCCAAGTAGAGAAATCTTCAGTCAATAGAAATGAGTGCAAATGTTGACAAAGACAAGTGAAAAAATGTTCATAACAGCCTTATTTATAATAAAGCCAACCTGAAAACAACTCCAACATCCCTCATATAAGAATGGATAAAGAAATCGTGACATTCATGCAATGGAATATACACAGCAGTGAAAACAGACTAGTTATCTAGGCCATCTTCATTTTATGTGGTTCCAATAGGCACAGTTACCATGGTTTAGTTAAATATAATACCAGTCTCTCAAAAAGGTGTTTGAATTTCAGTCACTATGGTGCATTTTAAAACACAAGTAAAGGTAAGAAGCATAAACTTCCTTGTTAGCTCTTTGGTCCACAGGTTACTATATAAATGGCAGATGTACAACATGAACTGCGACCAATCGTATCATTTCTTTCAGAGTCTGTTGGTGACTAGACACTGGGTATCTGCTGTTCACTTCACACACAGACAGCAAGGTGTGTAGTTGTGTTGCCTCTTTGTCTCCAAGTTAGAAACCCATGTGACAGTTTGCAAAAATCATTTATCAAAAGAATGACTTAGTTAACAGAGATGGAAGTGCTACAAAGAAATGAGAAAAACAATAATTCTGGAAGTGAAATTTGCATCAAAGTTAAATGGAGTTATGGAAGAAATAGCTGGTTGTGGGAATATTGACATGGCTGCTGTTTGTAGACAAGCAGCAAAGGAACTTAGTGACATAAATGAGGTTGTGATAAAAAGGATGAGAATGTTCTAGAGAAATGACTCTTCCCAAAGACTTTATACTGAAGGCACTTTCAGACATACTTCACATCACTGAAAACACAAAGAATAAAACATTGGAAGCTGATCCTAATAGCAAACAGTAGGACAATTTGCCAAGGCATAGAAAAGATGTTTGCCACATTGCAAGTCACATGACAAGTGTTGTTCAAACAGCTCTTGATAAATTTTTCACAATGAAATAAAATTTACACTCTTAATGTTTCTGATGCCTTAAATTGCAATGTATTAAATGAGTATCAGTTTTACAATTTTTAAATTTCATTATGCATTTATAACCAAGAGTAGAAAGTTTTTCTTCTTTTGACAAAAGCTTTTAAATTTTTATGTTTAAAATCATAATTTCCCCTACTAATCATTATGCTCCCTGTCCATAATTTTAATCTATAGTTTGTTCACAATCCCTGCTCACTCCATGCAGAGCAAGAACAGCAGGGGTGAATCTCACAGACACTTGTGGAGGGAAAGCCAGACACCAAAATGTACATGCTGTATAAGTTCAAAAGCAGATGAAAGTATTCTATGGGGTCGAAGCCAGAATGTGGTTACCTGGGGGAAGGAGGGGTTTAATGGGGAGGGGTCCTGAGGAAGTGTTGATATATTCTAGATCTTGATTTGGTGGTAGATTCAGGCATGTATAAACTTGTTGTGTTTTTTTTAAATCCCCGAGCTCTGCACTTAAGATTTATATATTTGTGTACTTTACTATAGGTAAGGTATTATCAGTCACTCTTCCTCTCTCTCTCTCTGAATAAAACCCAGGGCGCAGCCAATGAACTACATCCCCAGCTCAATAATTTTTTTTAAGTTGAGAAATTCTGTGAATGCCTTGGTGTTTTATGCAGCTCCATTTTCTATTGGATATTAGGTATGGCTGGGCATGACTGGCCTTTTCCTCCTTCTTCAAACTCCTCCCTCCTCTGACCTCTGCCATCCAGTCCTTCTGGTTTTCCTCCCTCCTCTCTGGTCACTCCTTCCTCTCTTGTACCTGGCTACAAAGTGTTGCTCTCCACCTTCTCTCACCTTCCTCATCACCTGCTGGGCTTGACCAACCTGAGGATACTTCCTCCACCCTGCGGCCCAAGCTCACCCAGAGCCGGCCTGCTGTCCCAGCAGCGGTTTGACTATGTTACCCTGTCCTTACCCTCTGCCAGGAAGGAAGGAAGGAAGGGGAGAGGAAGAGAGTGAGGAAAGAAGGAAAGACAGAAGAAGAGAGAGAGGAAGAAGGAAGAGCAGAAGAGCTGGCTGCTGGGGAAAAGGCAGCTTCAGGGAGAGGCCATGTGGGTAAAAGCATCTCAGGGAGGATTAAGGCCTGATCCCAGTTTTAGAGAAGCAACACCCCATTAATGCTGTCCTGACCACTCGACATGTCTCCCTGATGGAGTCTGGAACTCTACACTATTAGCCACAAATGGCATTTTTGAAATGGTTTTTTTTTTTTTTTTTTTTTTTTGGGCGAACCCCAAAGACATTGCTAAGATTTACATTTTCAAATATATGCTGACCTTTTTTTCCTCTTTCTTTGAGTTCATTTGTCATCAGTGTATAATTGAATCAATATATTTCCCGATCAGCCCCAAGATTGAATAAGGTCACAGGGAGCCGTGTGTGGGCATTAGACATCATTATTTCACTCCGAATGAGCGGCCATGGCATGGAGCATTCCGGGCGCCAAATGAAATTCTATTAGATTCTATTACACTTTTACAATTATAGAGACGTTCCAATATTACAAGGGGAAATGAAGTCATAATAAAAAAGCCCAGAGGTGTATTACAGAGAAATGGGCACACTATTTTTCTAGTTAAAAACTTGATGGAAGGAACTCCACTGGCCTTTGGTTGCTGAGATATGACCTTGTTCTCAAAGCCCCTCAGCCTCTCTGCCTGGCCATCCCTGCCCAAGCTTCTGCTGGTCAAGAACCATCAGAGTCAGAGCTATCAGGACTGGCCAACTCATTCTGTTCAAACTGAGTCCCATTCCTGGGCCCCAGGGAGAGATAGACCTGTTCTGAAAAGATGTCACAGCTAGGGCAACAGAGACAGTCCCCATACCAAACCATCCTGGGGAATATCCAAGAGTGTGCAAGAGTTAGCTAAGTGGCCTGAGCAGGCATGTGGCAGCGCCTCTGCTTACTGCTTCATATAGGTCAAGTTATCTAACATGATGTGAGGCACATCAGCACTTTGGGTTGTCCATTCCTTGCCTTTAAACATTCCCTATTCCCACTGTGCTGCAGTGATCCAGAGGTCCTGCCACCTGTCCTGACCCCTCCTAGAGGAAGGAGTTCCACCCAGCCCAGGAGCAGAGATGAGACAAGGTCCGGGAAGAAGTTTGTCAGGGCTTCCTGCAGGAGCAGAGAAAACTAGGCCTGGAAGGATTGCAAGGATTTGCGATGGGGATGGGGATAGGGATGGAGATAGGAGGAAAAAAGCCCTGAAATTCTGTGGGATGAGAGACTCCTATGATAAAAGACCTGGAGGTTGGAAGGAGCCTGGCACTTTGAGAGTTGGGGATGAGTAGGGATTGGGAGGGCAGAGAGAAGAGAGAGTGTGGCTGGAGAGAGGGCCAGGAGCAGGGCCCTGACCTCAGCCTCTAGTCACAGGGTTAGTGTCTTGGGGCATCAGAGGGCAAGGAAGGGTCTGGCCAGGCCTGAGTGGGTGGCTGCCCAGGAGGAGCTTGCTGTGCTGTAAAGACGGCACAACCGTCACAGTGAGGCAGGACAGGGAGCCTAAGGAGGGAGGCTCAGGAGTGTTCCTGGGGCCTGGTGGGGCTCAGACAGCAGGTCCAGGCCCAGGGACATCCTGAGAAGAAGACAGTGACAGAGCCTCTGGGGACAGGCATGGAGCCCTACCCAGGTTCTGCTGTCTGGTGGATAGATAAATGGATCTTCAGGTGTTCCGGGGGACCTGTGATGGAGAGGATAATGTGTGACTTTTCACTTTCCTCTCCCTCAGGGAGGTGTATATTTTCCCACCCACAGATACTGTGCTCAGTCATATGTAGTAAATAGAATTCTACACATGACCCCTCCCCGCCAAGATTCCTGACCTCTAGTTATTCAGAGAAACACTAATCTAGGAACTGCTGTGGAGGGATTTTGCAGATGTAATTAAAATCCCCCATCAGCCAACAGAGATCCTTGGCTTAAGCCCATCAAGTGAGCACTTTAAAAGCAGAACATTTTCTCTGGTTGGCAGCAGAAAGGGAGGGCGAAAGATTTAGAGCATAAGGATGTGTTGCACTGTTGCAAGCTTAAAGACAGAGGGGCCTGAGGAGCAGCCCCAGACCTGACAAATCCTTATATCCCTGTGGAGTTGACTTTTGTCCTGAAGAGGAGTCACCTGGCCAACCTGCAAACCTGGGAGCAAGAAAACAGATGTTGTGGCTGTAAACCGTGGGGTTCTGAGGTGGTTTGTCATGCAGTGATATCCCAGCAGTGATTGACTGTTATAGTCACTGTCACCTGAGCAGCAGCCAGGAATAGGCTAAGCCAGAGGAGGAGCTGTGTGGAGATCCTGGAGCAGGCCCCTGCAGGGGTGAGCCCTGGAGGTCAGGTTTGTGCTGAGGCAAACCTGGCCCAGAGCACTCAGATGCCAACTCACAGTCCTCATAATCACCCAGGGCATCTACATGCCCTTTCTAGCAGTGTCACTTCCTAAAGTCACCATGTACTGCCAGAAGTCTCCTTAGGGAGGCTCCTTCAAGAAAGCTGGAGCCCTGTGACCTTTCCCTTGCTGCTAGGGACATCCTTGCCCTTATCCAAACTTGCCAGTACAGAACTCTCAGAGTGGGGGACTCTCTTCTGTCTGCAGCCCAGGCAGCTCCAGTTGACCTCTGGCCTGCAGATTTTCCAGCAAAGTATCTAGCACCTGTCTCCAAACTCAATGAACTCAGGCCACATCCCTTCAAGAATCCCTCCGCTTGCCTGGAAACACTTTCCCACTTTTGAGGGAGAAAAACAAAACTATCCAATCTCTCCAGGGAAATCCTTGTTCTCAAATCTGTCATGTCTCCAGCCTCTATGCTTTTCAGTGGGATACAAGCAGCTGGGTGGGGACACAGGGTCAGTGCAAGTCTCCCCTTGGCAAAATTGTCCTGGACCATACAGCAGCTGTCTTAGGATTTGTATATCTGGACTCCTACTTTCTCAGCTTTGAACCTCAGCCCCTCCCAAGATCCCCCCATGTCCTTCTAAAACTTACTTTGAAATAACGTCACTTTACAGAGAAGTGGTAAGTTCAGTACACATAATTCTTTTTTCCCTGAGCCATTTGAAAATAAGATGACTACCTGATGCTACATCCCGCCCCCTGCTTCAGTGTGCATTTCTCCCATGTTCTTTTGTGGATACAGCCAGCAAAATCAGCAAGTTAACTCCAAAGCCCTTTGGTCTTCAGACTCCACTCAAGTTTCTCCAGTTGTTCCAACCATGTCCTTTATAGCAAAAGGACCTGACTGCTTTGGATCATGTGTCTCAGTTGTCATGTTTCCTTGCTCTCCTTCAATATGGGACAGTTCCTTGGTCTGTCTCTTTTTGGGAGGTGGGGTACTGGGAATTGAACGCAGGGGCTCTTTACCATGGAGCTACAACCTAAGCTTTAAAAAAAATTGTTTTATATTGACACAGGGCCTTATAAAGTTGCTGAGGCTGGCTTCAAACTTGCAATCCTCTTATCTCAGCTTGCAAGACACCAGGGCAGGATCACAGGCCTGTACCCCCGTGCCCAGCTCCTTGGTATTTCTTGATCTGGCACTTTTATGACAGGCCAGTTATTTGGTAGAAGGTCTCTGAAACTGGGGTTTATCTAATGTCTCTCAAGGTCCAATTCAGGCTGCATGTAAGCAAGTCTGTGACTACAGGCTCTTCTCTAGGGACATACCAGGGAATTCAGCTTTTTGTTTTGCAGTACAGGAGATTGAACTCAGGGCCTTGCACATGCTAGGCAAGTGCTATACCTCTGAGCTATAGTCCCAGCACCCTAGTGCACAGTTTTGGTCCCATAAGTAAGGTGCTCTTTGCTAGCTTCTCCACTGTAAAATTACTCTTTTTCCTTTGTAATTAATAACTATGTGGGAAGGTCTTTGAATGCATGTAAATATTCCATTCCTCACTAAATCTTCAATTTATTCATTTATGTCAGTATGAATTCATGGTATTTTTTACATGTAAAAAATGTTTTTTACATGTATTTTTTATTGTAAAAAAACGAATTCCTGTTTTTTTACAATAAGCTATAAACTGCCACTATCCTTATTTATTTTGATGTACAAATTGCACCAGATTTGGCCAGTGGGAGCCACTTCAAGTTGGCATCTATATCCTATTGATATGTCCCCATTGTTCTTTGCATACATACTTATTTTGGGGACAATAAGCTATCCAGGGCTCATCTATTTTTCTGCCCCAGCCATGAAGTCAGCCATTTCTTCAAGAATCCGTGGCTCATATTAGTGGACAAGTATATTTAGAAATCAAGATGTTTGTGCAAGGGATGCTCTTTACAATTGGGGGTGAGGAGTCACTGCCTCTGGTCCTCTCTATGGACTATGCTAAGGAATATGTGAATATAGATCCATTGATCCAGAGATCAGACTAATGTATATATTTTTCTCGATCACCTACCTAATCTATAGCTACAGACACTTCTAGGCTTCATGATGGCGTTACATCCCTATAAACCCATCTAAGTTGAAAATATTATAGGTTGAAAACACATTTAACACATCTCAGATGCCCTGTAAAGTCTTGGTTGTTCACCCTCCTGATCTCTGGATCAACTCAGAGCAGCAGCTTGCTGCCATGCCCAGGCTGGCTCCAGAGTATTGCCCCACATACCATCAGACTGGGAAAAAGTCAAAATTCAAACTATGGTTTCTATAGTTTGAAGCCTGTCACTTTTTCATCACCACAAGGCCAAAAAATTGTAAGTTGAGAATGTTCTTTATATTGAAAGCCCTGAGTTCACACTGACACTTGAAATTCTAACTTAGGTTTCCGTCTAATTTTTCCCCTTCTTATTATGGTTTGGATCTGGAATGTTCTCCAAAAGCTCATGTGCTTGGTCCCTAGTGCAGCAATGGTCAGAGGAGGGGCTTTTGGGAAGTGATTAGATCATGGGGGTTTAACCCAATCAATGGATTAATCCATTGATGGATTCATAGCTCAAAGGACTATTTGGAGGTGATAGAACCCAGTTGAAGGAAATGAGTCCTTGAGTGCCTGTCCTTTGGGACTATGTCTTGCCTCTCTCTCTTTCTCTCTCTCTCTCTCTCTCTCTCTGTCTGCCAAGAGGCAAGTATTTTGCTTCACCACACTCTCTCCACCATGATGTTCTGCCTCACTACAGGCCCAGTATCAATGGAACAATGAACTGAAACCTGTGAAACCGTGAGCCAACATGGATCTTGCCTCCTCTAAGTTAATTTTCTCAGGTATTTTGTCACAGCGATGGAAAGCTGATTAACATGCTTCCCTTTTGATACGTTTCCCTTGCAATAAGAAGCATGGATCCCATCAGCCTTAGTATATTTACATGTTTGATCAGCCTACATGTGTGATCAGTCTCTGCTGCTGCACTGCCCTCGCTGGTGGCTGCCCTCCTCAACCCATCTACTCTGGCATGCTATGGAAGACACCTCCTGCCCAACTCAGACTCAAGCCCTCGGTGGCCTCCACTTTTGTGCAAACATTGACCTTACTTGGCCTCACCTAGTGATTCTGGATGAAATTTTTCATAAAAGAAAGTCATGAAAAAAGAAGAAAGAGTGAAAAAAACATCCCTTTTGCCTACCTATAAGGAGAGGCCACTCTTTCCTACAGGCTCCATGAGGTCTGCCTTTTGCAGACCCTAGGATATCGGACCAGTGAGTGGTTCTGCTTGTGCTCAATCTTCCTCCCTATCCCCTCTCTGTCTCATCATCTGTGAAACTGAGGTGATAACAGCATATACCCCATATGTCATTAAGAGGATGCAATGCCCTAGGTGCAGGTCACACTAGTCTCTGAGGGAAGCCTCTCCCAGGACCTTGTCACAGATCCCTCACTGTCATTGTTCCAGTCTGTTCCTGGATGTGGCTCACATAAATATGTGCCTGGAAGACCTAGAAATCGATCCTCTTACCTGCTAGGCATTCTTTGACAGCACCTCTAAAATGCCCCTGGTTAGCATCCTGAGCACCCATTTCCTATTCCACTGACCCAAGCAGTTGGACCTTGGCGAAGGGCAGAGCAGATCTGGGGCCCTGACCTGACTGGAGCAGACCTGGGCTGAACTATCTGCTACCTGGTGCCCCACCCACCAATGTGCTAGAGGCAGGACTGGGCTGTGGGCCCAAAGGGGTCTCAGCTTCTTCAGGTATGGGTGGGGAGGGCTCATTCTCAGGAATGTCCCCCCCCCCAGGCTGTGAATCCTCTAGACCCCTAACTCTGAGATCTTCTAGTGTGGGTCTTCCCTGTTGTCTTAGGAGACATGCAGCGTGTCTTTGCATGCAGCGTGGCTCTGTGAGCACTTGCAGGCAGCCCATGATTTGTAGAGGGTAGAGAAGGCCTGGTGGCAGCTGTGTCATCATGGAGGACAGGTGGGCATAGTCTGGGGAACCAAGAGAAGGCTTCTTTGAGCCCGAAGTAGGAAGAGAGGCTGAGTCACACCAGGAGTTTGGGTCAGGAGAGGGCTGGCATCTGTTTGGCTACACAGGCGGAGCCCTGGGAAAACAGCCTGGCCAACAACCAGGCTGAGCCCAGTGCCTACTATTTTCTGGCTTCAGGTTCCATGAACCTGCAGACACTTCCTAGTGTGGGTAGGAGCTCCTCTGTTCCCATGGCCCCACATAGGGCCCTGTTTTTCAGGAGCAGTGTGCATAGCTTAAGTGTAACTGGGAGTTTGGGGGGCGTCCACCTGAAGGCTGCACTTTGCCCTAATTCCTGCAGGCTTGCCCCAGCATTCACTAAGTGGGGGACAGAGGGGACTTCAAGGTAGGAGGTTCCTGGGGAGTTCGGGGCCAGCTCCCACCCCTCCTGCAGTCTTGAGCCCAGGTTCTGGCTGTGCAGGGGCTGGAGCTCGAGGCTAATTGTGAATTAGGAGCCCAATTATGCCCGGCACAATTGGCTCCGCGCTGCCTCCTCTTCCCGACAGACATGTATATTAATAGTTGGCACTTATTGAACCAAATATGAATATTCATCTTCATTTATATTTCAAGGCCTTTCCTCCTGGAGGCCCGCGGGGCTGCGACCAGCTCCAGCCCCATCACGGCGCTGACAGCTCACACTCCTGGGCCCTGACTCCTGGCTTGCAGGCCGCTGGGCGGGCTCCCAGCTGTCCACAAACACTCATTAGGGGGGCCGGACCCAGCGAGCTGCGGAGAATGTGTAATCGCGCAGCGCGCTGCTAATTAGGGAGCTGATGGGGCATTGAGGGCGAGAGGACGAATTCTTTAAACAGAGGACGGGAAACTTGAAGAGCTGTAATTACTTGGAGCAGAGTTCATTTCAGAACTTGGGAGCCAATGAGTCTGATGACAGCCCTCCTTGGGGGAGGTGGCGGGCAGGGAGGGGGCCTGAGAAGCTGGGTCTGGCAGCTACCACTCTGGGGCCAGTGCCTCCACTTTCATTTTGTTTAATGCAATCTAGCTGTGTGAACCCCAACTTGGGGTAGCTTCCTCTACCTCAGGGGACAACTTGGGGTCAGGATCCTGCCTCCTTTGCAAACCTAGCTCCCAAGTGCTCCCTGGCATTATGGAGTGTGCTGCGCACTCTCAGCTCTATCAGAGGCCTTAGACTCTATTGACAGTCATCACTGCCTGGAATAGTGGGCCACCATCCAGCTGATGGCCTTACCTAGAGCCAGCAGAGATGAGGCACCTCAGGCTCCCCAGGGCCAGCAGAAATATGACCTGCAGAGGAGAAGTTCGGGGCTCTCACCAATGGGAAGTTCTAATTTCCCAGATCTGTCACCTAAAGCCTTTGATCATTTAGAGGAAGTGTTGACTCCTGAGTACTCTCTGAATCTGTTTCTTCAACTCTGATGTCCACTCCCTCTACTACCAGGTCGCCCTTAAATCTGCCTGGAATCCCTTCTCTCTCAGGAAAACCTCTGTCCTCCCCACCCCCTATCCTAGTGCAGGGTCTCTTACCAGTCGTGATTTTAGAGCAGCTTAGGGCAACAGTCACGGGTCCCACTGGGAATCTGGGAAGCATTTGCTCACTTCTGCCTCTGCTGTGCTTTCCAATCCTGCAGCCACTGACCTCATGTGGCAATTTAAATGAATTAAATAAATGTACACATTTGGTTCCTTGCTCCTAACAGGTACAGGTCCTTGCACAATAGTCACATGCAGAGTGTTAATCTCTGAGGTTATCAGCTGACCCATACTGAACACAGGTGGCCTTCCTCCATAGGGTAGAACTTGGGAGTCCAGAACTTTCAGGAATCTTCTTCCAGCATCTTCAGGCTTTGCGTACTGACTGCCCAGCAGGGCAGCAAGGGAAAAAGGGAAAAGGTTCTGTGGGAAAGTTGGTAGGAAAAGCCCCACCCTCACACCTGCCTCCCATTCAAGCCTCAGAAGCTGCAATTAGTGGTGGTGGTGGTGGTGGTGGTGATGGGGTGGTGGCAGTGCCCTTGAGCTTGCCATTCCCCTCCTCCCAGAGCCCTGCACTTCCCAGCAGCTTTGCTCCTCTTCCTGTAAGAAGAGATCAGAAACAAGCATGCAGGTTGCACCTGGCTGGCTCCTCTCTCAGCATGAAATCTATGCCCAGCCCTGCCAGGCTGGGCTTCCAATTATGGAAGAGGCTTCAGCTGCAGAGGGGCCGGCGCCTAGCCAGCAGCCCACCTGGTCCCCTCTCCACTAAACAGGGCCTAATTGATGTAGGGCTTGCTTGCAATGCTCCCCTTGATTCCACTGGCCCCAGTTGCCATTCCTCAGGAAGGGGCCAGCCCTTTGTCTCAGCAAGTTTGAAACCACCTGGACAGAAGATGGCAACTCCATGTTCACAGCACTTTGGACCTCACGCCCACCGGGAAATGGGTGGGAGAGAATGCAGAGCTACCTCCCCAGCAGCTCTGTGTTCTGCACCTGACCTGGGCGGAACTGAGCGCCATGTAGGTGTCCGAGGGGCTGTCCCTGTGTGAGGTTTCCTAGATTAGTGTTCTGGTGTGTTGATCTGCTAAGAAATCAGGCTTCCAGCTCTGGGTATGAGCATGTGAGTTCAGAGCCAGGTGCCCCCTCCCCTTTTTTTCCTGGAAGGCAATGATGGGAGGGGTGAGGAAGGAGTTGAGCCCTGAGGGTGAGAGTGAGGTGGGGGCAGGAGTGGGAGGATTCCTGGAGGCAGCGTCGTCTGGGCCTGGCAGGGTCTTTATGCTACCTCATCCTTGGAGTTGGTCAACACAGAGAAAGCACTAGGAAGAGAAGAGAGGACATGGTGCATACAGTTTGCAAAGGGCTTCCTTCCAGTTCATCTCCACATTGGCAGGTGAACAGGGCAGGACTGTCTGCCATTCTGCAGAAGGGGAAACCAGTCTTCTGAGTGCCACAGAGTTAGAGGTGGAGACGAGACCTGATGCTTGTCCTCTTGCTCCCCAACCCAGGGCTCCACCACCAGGCCGAGGTACTTGGCTGCCAATAGAAATGCCAGAGCTTCCCTTTGCTCCAGGAAGGCCACTGCTACAGTGGTCATGTTTTTGGTTCCAAATGGCCTGGATTCGGGTCTGTGGCTCATGTCTTATTTGGAGTTTTAAGAAAACTGGCATAAATCCGAGAGTTTGAATTAAATTGACACAACCTTGAAAACTACTCCAGAAGAATTCCATCCAGGCAGCAAAGGTAAAGAGATACCCTAGGCCCCCCAGGCCTCCTCCAAGGAAGGCTCCTCTATCGGAGCCAGCTGAAAAGCAATAGGGAAGGAGAATTTTGGCTGCAGATTAACAAATGGAAAGGATTTCATTTTGGTTGTCACTTTCTCTGTGGGAACTTAATGATGAAAGAAGGATGTGAGGTTCAGATTTTGGGGACCTCTTCTATCACTGGTTAGGCTTTTGTGGCATATATTCTCTTTGGGATTCCCAGCGGGTCTGTCAGGTGACAGCCAGGACTATATTGCTAATTGATATAGGGGAGTAGTAGGGCAAATATTTGTCCTAAGTATAAACTGGCCATGGGGTCATTTAGTGTCCTATTCTATTTCTAAACTATTTCAGATATTTCAGGGGTTTCAGTGGCTCCAGTAGGTCATAGGAAGGGGCCTTATCTAGCTGGGAACAGAGCTGCGTGGTAGACTGCTGCTTGTCCAGAGGGAGGCTAGACAGACCAGAAGTAACTCGAGAAATTATTCTCTTTCCCTTCCTGTGTCACATCTGCTCTGACCACTGTCCTCCCAGCTCCTTCCCAAGGGGTCCTTGCCAACCTGCTTGGTCAGGACTGAAGACATTGACTGGGCCATGAGCACAACCTTCATGGGCATCAACTCAGATTTATGGCATCTTGGTGACCTAAGCAGGGCATACCACCTGAGTCCTTTCTGCTCTTCCCTTCTGATTCCAGGTTGCTAGAAGAAGTGGACCCAGGACCCCTGCAGGTTCTTTCTTCCCTCTAGGTCCACCTCGGGGTGCTGAGGCCACATTTACATGTGGGGGACTCTGGTGAGGACCTGGAGCCAAAGCTGTTCCATTTGCTCCATTCCTCCACAAAGAGCACTCTGGAAGGGGGCACTGGGCATTCACACAGCTATTAAAAAAATGGAGTTCTGATTTCCATTCTGCTATTGCTCCCTCAGGACTCCCTCAGACCCTCTCAGGCTGGTGTGCAGAGCAGGATGCAGGCATTCCTGGGTCCCTGGCAGAAAAAAGTCTCCTATAGAACCAAAACTTCACCCTGAACCTAGAATGGTTATTAACATATTAATTAATATTTAAAAACTCATTAGGCCTTGATGATGGCTTCCTTAATCTGTTTTTATATTAATTGCAGCCACCCAGGAGCAATAACCATACTTATGTGGCAAAATGGAGTCATTCTACTTAATTACTGAGGAGGTTTTATAGGCAGTCTTCAAAGCCCACAAACAATCAGAGAGTTGATGAGATGTCTTTTTAGATTTTGTTTTAAATTGGATGCTGTGGTGGTTAGAAGTTTTTTTCTTATACTGAGATGAAATCTCCCCATCAACACCCCCTGCTTTCTTTCCCATTGTGCCGGCCTGGAGCAACTGGTCTTCCCAGATGCAAGGCCCAAGGAGGAATTGACCTCCGGATGAGTGAGTTCTAACACCTATTCTGAATCTCGAGCCTCTCATTTTTGGGTAGCACCATAGGCTAAGGACCCCAGACTAGCAACCTCTTCTCACTTGGCAAGGTTCTACGTTTGAGCCCAGGGCTGAAACCCTGGGACTCTGTCCTTAGCAGCCTCAGTCTTCTGGGTAGACTGGGCCTTCAACCTTAATAGTTACCTGGGGAAGTGATCCAGCTAGCTTCTGGCTATAGCATCCTCCCTGTTACCTGCAGGCCTGTTTCTGAACCATGTTTCCCCTATACAATGCCTGTTCTAGAAGAACTCACACAGCCTCTACCTACCAGCTTTGCCCACTGCTCCGAGATCCCCCAACAGCAGTACAGGCCTCTCACTTTCAGCCCGTTAGGGCAGTTGCTAATGGGGAGAGTGACAACAGCCTCGAAGGCCCTGATTATATCTCTTCTGCCTGTTAAAACAGGTCACAGTTGCTGAGTACCTCCAGGACTTAGTATTTCTGTCATCTTCTAGGGGCTGCAGGCATAGTGTGGGCAGGAGCCCTAGGGCCATTGGCCTCACCTGCCTCCTTCAGTTCCCAGTTGATGGAGGTACTCATGGTGGCTCAAAATTCAGGTGAGCCAGGAGTGTGTGCTGAGGCTGGGACCCAGTGGACCCAGTGTGACATCTGCCTAGGACACCAGAAGAGAATGCCTGTCATTATCTGAAGAAGGATCACACTCCTGGGTCATCCCTGCTGGGACCTGGCCCAGAGGAAGCCTGCAGGGCAGGGACAGAGTCAAATGGTGTTGAGAGATGGAATCAGCTTCCTGTGCTTTAGAAATTATGGTGAGGTGACAGGCAGGGAAATTGGTGACTCCCTCCTGCGGTGCTGATAACACCAAGCTCATCCATCACCCATGCAGGATCCGCCACAACTATTCAGAACGCCAGCTGCTCTAAGGGGTCCCTCGCAGCCCTCAAGGCAGGGCAGGCAGAGGCTGCTGCCAGCCACCAGGTTCACAGCATAGTCCAAAGCTGTGACCCTGGACAGGTATAGGCCAAAGTTGCAGGGTGGGGGACATTAAAAATAGCATCAGGGGTGGAGTAAGGTTTGGTGTTTGGTCTGAGGAGAGTCAGGGTAGATTCTAGGATAAGGCTGGATCAGGTCAGAGGGCAAATGAGGCTTCCTTCTGAATCTAGGAGAGAGACCAGGACTAGGGAATAGAATTGATGTTTGCTTTGCAGGCAGAAAGTATTCGTCCTGGGTGAGGGTAGTTGGGGGTTAAGTGTGTGAGCATTATTATTAGTTATTATCCTGTCTGGGGGCCCAGCTAAAGAACAAGACAGGTATGTCACCTCCAGACCAGCTAGGTGAGCATCAAGGTTCCCTCACCATCTTCCCAGGCCAATGTTCTGTGTTTTCTTTCCCCTGTCCTTGTTCCAGGGCCCTCTTCTGTATGATTTTTCTGAGGAGAGGCACTGGGGCCAGTGACCCTGTGGCGAGCCCTTAGACCAAAGGTCCCCAGTAGCTTTGTACCAGGGCAGGCAGTGTGTGCCATCTCCAAAAGGCAGCAATGCTTCAGTTTCCTCTCCTCTTCCACTCTCTGCCCAGTTAGAACCACCAGCCCACACCTGCCACTTGGCTGTAAACCCTGTCCCCAACTCTGTTCTTCTGTGACAGGCCCAAGCCACTCCTGTCTTCCCTTACCCCTCCCTGACCAGCACCATCTAGTCTGTCTCTCCCTCCCTGAAGGTCGAGCCATCCTGGTGGCTTCTAGTGCAAGATGAGCATGGCACGGAGGAGACCAGAGTCCCTGCAAAGGGATGGTAGGATGTGAGTGTACCCAGGGTGCATGCCAGCATGGGACAGGGGAAGCAGCAGGCTGTAGTCTTCCAGTTCTGGTGCCCACGGTGGCTCAGCCCAGCCAAACTCATGTGTTGGCTGGGGTCTGCATCTCCTCTCCATCTATATCACAATTAGTTTTTTCTGTGCCCACCCACCGCCCTGGATTTCTCCAAAAAGAATCTTGCTCTTTCCTTTACATTGACTGCCTTGCTTTAAGCTATGGAAATATGGGTCCCATATTGCCTACTGAACCTTCTAGGATTGGACAGGGGATAGGGGTGCAGGCTGTAGAGTTTTCCAGTCCTGGACCCAAAACTTGTTCTACCATATATCTGCTGGCTGGCCTTCAGTGAGTCTCACGCCTACTCTTAGTCTCAGTTTCCTCATCCATAAAATGGGAATACTAATGTGCCTGGTGGGGCTGTGCAGTTCTAAGGATTAAGTGGAGGTAAGCCAGGTGACATGTTATACACACAACAGGCACTTAAGAAATAGCTGATCCTCGGGGCTAGGGCTGTAGCTCAGTGGTAGAGCATTTGCCTAGCATGTGTGAAGCACTGGGTTCGATCCTCAGCACCACATACAAACAATAAATGAATAAAATAAAGATCCATCAACAACTAAAAAAAAATTATAAAAAAAAAAAAGAAAGAAATAGCTGATCCTCTTGGCATATAGTTGTCTCAGGGCAGGGTCCTCAGAAACAGACCTGAGATGAGGATGCAAGGAGTTTGTGGAGAAGCTGTTCCCAGAAGAAGCCCGTAAAGAGTCAGGAAGGCTGAGAAGCCAAACTGGTAGGAAGGAAGGAAGCACTTTCCTGGAGGAAGTGAGATCTTACATGGAGAACTCTGAAGTAAAATTGTGTTTTCCACTTGTCCTAAATGGAGAAAGGGCACTGAGCTTTCACCCTCCAGCTCCTGCTGGTCACTGACCAAGGCCCACCCAAGGGACATTACCTCCAGAACACTAGCTCAGCAGTGCTGGGGAGGTCACTCAGAGAGTTGCATATGTGGTAGTTGGAGGTGTGTGCTCACCAAAGCAGGGAGGAGCTCATAGAAATGGTGGATAGGATTTGAGGGGACCTGGGCAAAGAATCCCTAGTGTCCACTGTGATATATTTAATTATGGGACTCAGCGTGTGAGGCCTACGGTGGCTGAGAGCAGCCAGCTTGAGATGAAACAGGAATGAGCTAACTCACCACTGGACTATGCCAGATACTGAGACATAAGGCTCCAAGGCACCAAGTGTTCTCCAAGAGGGGAGAATGGGGGGAAAGTACTAACAAGAGTACCTAACACTTGCTCAGCACTCCCTATACCAGGCACTGTTTTAAGGGCTTTATATAATTTAATACAGTCCTATGAAAAAGAAGCTATTACTGCCCCTGAGTTAAAGAGAAAGAAAATGAGTCTTGACAAAGCCAACCAACATGCCTGAGGTCACACAACTAGAAGTGGACATGAGCAGCAAGACTAGCCAGAGAACAGAGGGTGTCTGCAGCAGGAGTTAAATCCCAAGAGCTGTTCCATAGGGAGAGAGCACTTTATGGCTGGCCACCCGGCAGGCAGCCTGCCCGGACCCAGCTTTGTCAGTGGAGGCCCTAAGTGACTTGCTCAAAGTCACATACCCAGTAGAATTCCAACCAAAGCAAAAGGGATGATAGTGTTAAGTTAAGCCACGGGGCTTTCTTCTGTTTCTTAGGTGCCCCCCTACTCTCACCCCTTTGGCTTAGCCAGAGGCACCCATTGTTTGAAGGGTACTCAGAGTTGCTGAGTGGGAATGCAGAGCGGCACACACAGCATGCAGACTCCCAAACAGGACCACTGTGTCCCAGTGACACAGACAGGCTTAGTTGAGAGAGAAAAGGTTTTCTAAGTTCCAGAAGCCCCTTTCACACAACAAGTCGGGCCTGGTGGGCTGGAACCTTAGAGTTTAACTCCAAGCCATAGCATAGAGAGGGTGAAGGATATAACAGGAGGCAAGCTCCCTGGACAGGAAGAGGAAGTGGAGCAGGGAGGGAGGCAGAGGTGAGCTGTGGGGCTTTTGCTCCTGGAGAAAGTTGCCCAGATACATTTGGACCCTCCCAGGGTCCAAATTGTCTTCTCTCCTTTCAGGGCCCAGACAGGAACAAGGCCAGCTTCTCTGTGAAGCTCCCAGCTCCACAGGGACTGAGGGCAGGATGCACCACCCAGGTGGCTATATTTAGAGATGTCAGGGGAAAGAGTCTAGGTAGATGAGCTTAAGGGCTGTCTCATAGGGCCTCCCCAAACTGGGGCACAGAGAGGAGAAAGCACTTGATATTCCCAGGCCTTGAAGGGGCCCTGGGAAGAGCAATGGTGGAGTCAAAGAAATCTGGGATTGAGTCAGGTATTGGAGGCCACAGAACATTAGTTCTGTTTGTCAAGTTCTAATTATAATACTCATGCCCCTCTTCCTGACACAGGACTGATCTTCTGGGGTCACATGACCAATTCTGGCCAAAGTATCATGAGCAGAAATAACCGGTGTCACTTCTGGAGTGGAGCATTTCAAACTGCTGACAGGAAACCCTTTGTAGTGCCTCCTCCCCTCTGCCATGCTCACTAGCAGTGTCCCAGACAGGGGTGGCTTTATCTGCCCCGGAGACTGGAGTGAAGACGATGATATGGAACAGAGTCCACAGCTGACATATAACAAAAGCTGGCATGTAACAAAAGCAAGAATTAAGGCTTTGTTGCTTGTGACTGAGATGTGGGGGTGTTTGTCATCACAGCACATCACAGCTTATACATGTCTGATATAGACTTCATGACTAGAGCTTGGACAGGGTTCCTGACTTGGCACCCCAATGAGCACCAGGAACAGTCCAATCTCATTTTCTGAGATCTGTGAAGTCCAATGGGCAACAGACAGACCTGATTCCTTTTCCTGGCCACCATGAGAGGTACAAACTGCAGGTGGCTGCCATCTTAGAAAGAAAGAGGTAGAATGAAGCTGTATTGAAAGAAGAAAGAAACAGACCTCAAGGAGAGTTAGAATTCTAAAAGACTGAGTATTCACAAGAGACTGTGTTAATCTGAAAGAGACAATTTTCAAGTGGAAAAGGCTGAGATATCTTTAATTGGTCAAAGTATTTCCTCTACTCCTTCCCCAGTCAGCTGTGGAAACACAAGCTCAAGAACAAGATGAGATGAATTATAAAAAATAAAGGTCTATGATTTTTTTTTTCACATTTGAGTGTGTCAAATTTTGCAATTTTGTGCCTGAGAAACTCATTAGTGTCTAACTCCAGAGTCCAGGCCTGAGTGTCCCTTACTATCCCCAGATAGTTCATGTTCCCCCAAACACTGTCCCCCATGGAAGATGGGATTTCCAGGTATCATGTCCAGATACCTGGTCCAGAGTCATGATAACAAAAAAATGAGATCTGGGTGGGGGTTAGTGAGATAAAAGGAGGCCCTTTCATGTGGCTGGTAGGTCTTTTGTTCTAGAAATAAAGGGACGAATGACAGGATGAGATAGTCCTTCAGGGTCACAGAGCCAGCAAGGGCCATGTGGATCCTGAGGGTGGACATAGGGCATTTCCTCACAGATATCCTGCCCTCCTTTCTCTTGCATTCCTTCTCAGAATAACACTCCACCTTGAGCCACCAAGGCCCATGCCAAAAGCCTGGGTCACCTTGACTCTTCCTCCATTCATACCCTCCCATTCTGTCCCCAGCCCTCTGGCTGTGACTAGGTGTTGGAGCCTCTAGGACCATTCTTACCCACACTGCTTGTGCCCCAGGAAGCTGATGCTATCTATGAACTGCCCTCATGTTGTCATTTCCCCAGCTACCCACCTCAGCAGGGTCACCATGGGCTCACTCATGTGTCATGGGGTCAGCTGAAGGGTAACCCATGTGCGACACCACCCTGATTCTCTCTCTGAGTTGTAGTAGCTGTTCCCTCTCACCCCCTATCTGGCTGAGGGGCGGTAATGGCTCCCCGCTATTCCTAGCTCTAGGGTATGACACCCATCTTTACCTTCCTTATTAAGCCTGGTCACATCTGAGCAAATAGTACACTGAGGAAATTCCTCTCCTGATACTCAGTTTGAGGGTACCATCTATTTTCTTCCAGGATGTGACAGATAAAAACTCCCTTGAAGGATTCCTGCAAGAAATAAAGATAATGGATCTGAAGTACAAAGAGCAAAACACCAGTACAACAGAGTTGCCACTTGGAAGTCAGTACCTGTAATTAACTGTTAACTCCTAAATATACTTCAGTGCATTTCTCTCTATCCTCACTGCCACTTTTCTGGAAAATGTCTCCATTGTCTTTCTACTGCCAATCCTCATTGTCCTCTTGGTCTCCCTGCCTCCATTCTCACCCCTCTCTTCCTCTGCAGAAAGATCCTTCTGTGTGCTCAAGCTCACTCCTCACCCCCTTCAGCACCTTGGTGGAGCCCAAGCTCCTCAGCCCATCCTGCAAGGCCATCCCTGACTCTCCTGTCAGCAACACTGAGCTGATCTGGGGACTTGTCAGGTATAACCTAAGGGTCTTTGCAGGTAGGGCAGAGGCAGCTTCAGAGCCATGGATTGGGGCTTTAAAGGATAAATGTGATTTTCTGTGAGGACAAAAGAGTGGAAGGGCATTCAAAGTTGAGGGCAGAGCTTGAGCTGGTAGTTAGATTGACCTTGGGGGAAATAGAGAGGGGTGTGGGGTGACTGGAGGCCAGGGAGAGAGGAGGGATGTAGTGATAGATGATGCCAGGCTGAGGGGCAGGAGCCTTGTCCTTGGGTGCTAAGAGGCCTCCAGAGGTTGATGACAGGTCAAGGCACAGTTAGAAATGTGTTCTGGAATAATCAGTCTGCGGGGTAGGATAGTGGGGAGGGGGAGCAGGTATAGAGAAACTTGTTGGTAAGGCTCACCTTCCACCCCTGGGGAGGGCAGGTGGCCAGGAGTGAGAAATGAATGCATTCCTCTAGAGAGAAGGCACCTCTGGGCACTCAGTCTCTACCCTTGTCTCCTTCTTTCTCTCTTTGCCTGAGGCCTGTCCCAGGGTTCAGCCACCCTCTAAGCTCTGGTCCTATGTATTCTTTCCCTTCTCAGATAAGAAAGTGAGAAACCATGTCTCCATGACTTTCATGTGCTTCCCTGTCCCCAAAAAACCCCAGCTTAGTCCCGCAGACAGCTGCAGAGCCCTGACAGGCAAGGCGCCACCATGATGAGTGAAGCACTCTGGTCCTCGCTTTCCTCTTGAAGGTAAAGCTCTCTCACCCACACTCCTCCTGCATGGAGGCTATAAGCTGCCAACATGATGCCACCTGGCCAGGACAACAGAACTTTTTTGGCCCCAAGAGGGCATTTCTGAGTGACCCTTCCAGTTGGGCTCTTCCCAGAACTCTGGGCTTCAGCCCAGTCATGAAGGACCCACAAGTATATTATCTTGTATGGCGGGACACAATGACCCAGGGCCAGTCACCTGGGTCTGATCCTGGTGCCACTGCTTCCTAGCAGTGTAATGCTGAGCACTATGCTCAGCCTGTGTCTTGGTTTCCCCATCTGTAAAATGGGGATAATGATATCTGGCTCACCTGTCATGAGGCTGTGAATGAATCAGTACCTGTAATATTGTGTGGCTGCAGAGAACCCCCTATGTAAGTGTTAGCTCTTGTCGCTGTCCTCTTTTTCTGCTTAGTGGACATATGGGGGCCTAACCATGTGAGTAGTGATCATCCAGGAGAGAAGAGCATTTTGTGGGAATCTGGAATACCTGAGTGGGGAGGAGGAAAGAGGGGCGAAAGCAAGGAGAAAGAAAGAGGAGGGCTAGCTCAGTGGTAGAGCACTTCTCTAGCATGTGTGAGGCACTGGGTTCAATTCTCAGTACCACATATAAACAAGTATATAAATACATAAATAAATAAAGGTATTGTGTCCATCTACAACACATATACATACACACACATATGCAAGAGGAAAAGAGAGAGGAAAGAATCAGGAAGGCTCATCTCACACTTCTCTAGATTGGACAGGAAGTCCCTTGGCAGCAGCCTTGGCACAGTGATTTAGCTTCAGCTTGCTCACTTCCAGGGATGGGGAACTCATCCCCACTTCAGATGACTTGATTTGTTGTTAGACTCTCTGAAGCCAACAAGTTCTTCCTTGTGTGACTTACATCTCAGGCCTTAACAGAACATCTAGAATTTCCCCCAGAAGCCCAGGGCTCCGCACACTTTACTTCAATTGTTTCTGGGGATTTTCAGCAGTGCCTTATATGATTTTATGTTCACAGGGACAGTGAACAGTGAGCCAGAGCCCTGGCCAGGCTTTCATTGATACAGCCACTGCTATTGTCACCTTGGAGATCATTGTGCCACACTCTATCCCCACTGCCAGTAGAGGGCAAATAAAACACTCCTATCTCAGTCATTTAGCCCTCCCTTGCAAAGTGAGGTGGATGTCCCTCTGTCCATGTGATGCCCAGTTAACAGTCCCACAGCTAGGTGGCTTGGGCTTCAAGGTATACACTAGTGCCTCAGTTTTTGATGGTTTCCTCCGCCAGGGGCACAGTACATACTGTACTGGCTCCCCCTTCAGTTTCAGGGCCATAGCCCATGTGTCTCCTGAGGTTCTGACCTTCTAGGTTGGCCCTCCAGGAGAAGTCTCACTTAAGTTGAGTCACTGGTCTCTGCCAGGGCCCCAGATCTCCATAGGAAAAGATTGTGGTTTAAGTTCAAGTCCTTTCCCAAGTAAATTTCTTAGCTCTTGTGTCATTGAATGCACATGCTTACATGGGGGTGGGCCCCAATATTTCCATCAGAAATTTTGGAGATAGCTCTTGTTCCTGGCTCCTACCCCAGGACACTTTCCTTGCCCTCCTTCTGCTCTCTGTACTGGTACAGGGTACAGGTACTGGTACAGGGAAAGTCAGGTCTTAATAACCTTAATAAGCACTTGTGGTTTGCCTCCTATTATATCCATTAGGAGAAGGGTATCTCATAGCTGTATGTTTTGGTCAGCTTTTTTGCTGCTGTGACCAAAAGACATGACAACACCAATTTAAAGGGAGGAAAAGTTCATTTGTGGCTCATGGTTCCAGAGGTCTCAGTCCCTTGAAAACTGGCTCCATTGCTTTGTGCCCGAAGGTGAGGCCAAATGTCACGGTGGAAGGGTGTGTGGCAGAGGAAAGCAGCTCAGAACATTACAACCAGAAAGCTGAGAGAGATTAAGCTCAACTTATCAGGGACAAAACATATGCCCTAAAGACATGATGCCCCCAGCAACCCACTTCCAGCCACACCCTACCTGCCTACAGTTGTCACCCAATTAATCCCTATCAAGGGATTAATGCACTGATTAGGTTAAAGCTCTCAAAACCCAATCATTTTACCTCTGAACCTTCTTGCACTGTCCTGCACATGAGCTTTTGGGGGACACCTCATATCTAAACACTATGTGACCTTGGGCGAATAACTTCTCTGTGTTTTATTTTCCTTGTCTTGTAAATGAAGAACTAGTACTTCCTCACAGACTTGTACAGAGTAAATGAGTATGTGGACATAAAGTGTTTAGAATAGTGCTTGCGATAGCGCAAATGTTTTTAAAAGCTCTCATTATCATAACTTAACAATTTCAACTCTATTGATTATTCCATTTTCTAGGCAAGTCACTGACAGATGGTGTGCCTTTCAGAAGTCACACAGTTGAATAAAGGAAGAGCAGGGGTTATAGTCAGGTCTGACTTCAGGATCCACTTTCCTAATTCCTAACTGCTTAACTGCTTCCCCACACGGTCCTCTCTGGACATGATCTCCCAGAATCTGATCTTTTCTAAGTGAAATGCCTTCAATTCTTCCAGCTGTTGTCTTTGGGTCATTTCTAGGTAGGAGTAGGATATTGAGGGGATATTGCCCAACTGCATCTCTTCTCCTACAAGCAGGTAATGCCATAATCACCAAATCTTGAAAGAAACCAGTGCAGTGGGAGTGGTGACTCTAGACATACAGGGAGTGCAGGGAGCTGATCCCAAAGCCCAGGACAGGGGAAAAGAAGGTTTCAGAGGGACACTGAGAGTGGTGTGGGCCCTCCTGGATTGTCCAGAAGCTCTTCCGGATGGGAGGGAGCAGCAAAATGGCCCAAGAATTAGAACCTTACAGAGACAGACTCGGTGCCTTGAGGGGCTCCTGTCCTTCCTGTTGGGAAGCTCAAGAGGCTTCCCAACCCTAGTATCCACTAAGCTCTTCTCTGCTCTGAAGAAAGGCTGTGTCAGCAAGTGAAGACTGGTAGCTGGCCTCTCCGAAGGATGTCTTCTCCGGAGTTCTTCCATGTTAACCAGGTTACCCTACATCATTTCAAGGGAGACACATCAGTGAACAAGTACAAAGTCCCGGCTCTGGTAGAAGCTATTTAGGCCAAGCATGGATTTGGGAAACTTGAGTTGCACTACAAACTCTCAAAGGAAAACAAGTTGGAATCCCTTTTGTAAAGCAAGAGAAGCCCCTTCATTTTCTCTCCTGAAAAAGAGACCCCAACTTTTATAAATTGTGTTTGCTTCAAAGGGAAGCGAACAGAGACCTGCCTGTTTCCAGGCTGTTGGAGGCGTTCGTTTGTGTAGGGATATGCTATTTATGAATACACTTCTATTCATTAGAGCAGGTTCCCCCAAGGCCCTAGGCTGCTCACAAAGTGCTGGCTGCGCGGGTGTGCCTCCTGCTCAGAGGCCTCACAGCCCTGTGTCCTCCAGTTCACACAACCTCTCCAGGTGCAGCGAGAAGGTGGCAGGCGGGGTCCAGAGCCTGGCCGGGGCAGGGAGAGCAGCAACGAGGACTAACCAGGCGCAGAGGTGGGTGAGGCGGGGCGGCCCGGGAGGGGAAGAGGCCGGGCAGAGAGGTCGGGCTCTAGGGCTTCGCTCTGGCCCTGCGCGGCGCAGGTGGCCAGGAAAGCGTTGACTCTCGCTCCCGGACCTTGGAGGCCGTGCTACAGCCTCCCTCCCACACCTTTCCCCGGCCCTTGAAGCCCCTGCCGCTGGCTGGTCCGGGAAGCTGTGCCCCGGTGAGCCCAAGAGGCTCCTGGCCGTCACCTACAGGCGCGTCTGCTGCTGCGCGCTGGGCCATCCGCCTCTGAGCGCCGCCCTCCACCCTCTAAGCGCACGTCTTTCTAATGGGATTAGGCTTCACACGGGTCAGGGAACAATTTATTATTCTGCTGGCTAGAGCCAAGTTTCTCTTTGAAAAATGGTTACTCCCGGAGTCGGCAATTACTTCAAAATAAATTTACCAAAGACAAAATTGTGCCTCTTGGGTCAGTAAACGACTTGCCTGTTTGGGGCTGAGGAGACAAGGTGTTTATTAAGGACCGCCTTCGTTTCCTGTACAGGTTTTTCAGTTTGAATAATTGTCCAATTAAATATAATTTGGAAGACGGTGCTAACCCAGTGGCTGGATTGCAGGAGGAAGAATCACTTGGAGGCGTGCATTAATAAATCCCTCCGAGCCCCATCACTCCCAAAACCCCTCCTTTGGTTTAATTTTGAGAATTTTTTTTGTCTTCCCACAGCCTATAGCCTCCCGTTTGGAAATGAGCTTCTTTCCCCCAAAGAATTCCTCAGCCTTGCTTCCATCTGTCTGTCTGCTTCTCTCCAGCAAGCAGATGCATGGGGTTTCTCGGCTGGGACTAGTACATTGATGCTGAGGCTAAAGGGCCATTCTTTTATGGGCTGCACACGCGGGGGTTCATTCTTTCATTCACTCGTTCAGTCAACAAACACCTACTGAGAACTTATTCAGAGCCAGCCCTGGTAAGGAGGAAAATCAGACAGACCTGTCCCTCAAGGTTGACTTAGCCCAGTGAGAGATGGGGACACATTAAAAAGGTCAGTGACTGTCAGACCTATAAAGGAAAGTGTGAGTCACCCCTTTCTTGTTTCAGATGGAAAGAGAGTCATTCAGGGACCAATCTGGGGAGCTGAGCGAGCAGGGTTGTTTATGCAGTAACTCTTTTACCTCCTTGCCCTGCCTAGGGATATAGTAAGGGAAGAGGGTGGCAGCCCTGGGGTCCCCACAAGATGCTCCATCCTCTGGGAAAGGCTTGTGGAGGGCGGCTGAGGGATCAGAGCATTTATGTGATACCATCCCGTTGGGCTGGGTCTGATGGTGTCAAACACCATCATGATGGTTCTGTTCCTGGAAGGAAGGGACTGACAGGATCAGACATTGTCCAGGACATAGAAGCCATCAGTCCCAATGGCAGAGAGGGGACAGTCAATATATAGTCCAAGCTGCAGGCCTAGAGAAGTATCTGGACCCTTTTTCTGGGAGCCTGAGGTCCTGGTACTGGGCATGCTGTGTGGTGCCCTTTGCAGGCTGATGTCTCAGAAGCCGGGTGTGGGCCCTGGATGGGCCTGGTATTGTTCTCCTATAATCATTCATGCATTGAACAATTATTTATTGAGCACCTCCATACAGTGAACACTGTTCTAAGTACTGGTGACATCACAATGACAGAAGGAGCACAAATCCCTGACGACACAGTGTTGAGATTTTAGTGAGGAGGGACAGACAACCAATACAAGCAGTAAAATATATCATATTTCAATCGTGGTAAAGGCGTCTCAAAAAAGAAAAACAGGGAAGGGTTAGAGAGTCCAGGGGGAGGGGATATGATTTTAAATAGGGTGGCTAGAAAAGATTTCACTGAAAAGTTGGAATTTGTGTGGAGACTCGCAGGAGGTGAGGGATGAGTCTGGAGGATGTGAAGGGGAAGAGCTTCCTGGGTCTGGGAACAGAAATGCTTAAGTCCCTGGAGTAGGAGTGCACGTGATATATTCAGCTAGCAGGTCAGAGCTGGCTGGAGTGAGGAAAGTGGTGAGGGGGTGGGGTTGGGGGAGGCTCAGAGGAAGAGACGGTAGGAGACACAGGAAGTGAGAGAACAGGCAGAGGGCAAGGGCCTTGTCTTCTGGCTTCTTCTGCTGAGTCCAACACTGCAGGCTGCCTCAAGGTCCTGCAGCTCCACCATTCCAAAGCCTCCCCATAGGCCCACAGTGACCTCCCTGGGTTCCTGCAGGGAAAGTGCTGGTTCTCAGGCAACCCTGCAGAATCCTGTAGGAAAGAGACACCACACCGAGCAGGTGGCGAGGAGGGTGCAGAGCCCCAGTAGCCTGGGACCCTCTGGCTGCGACCCCCATTCTTCCTCAGCCCCATGGGGAAGGAAAGAGCGGCGCTTGTCCGCCCATCTTCACAGCCATGGAGGTGATCCAGGCTGAAAGAAAATCAATAAGATGTGTCCATTTATGTGGCACAAAGGAAGAAAGGTCTGCAGACAGAAATAGGCCGGGATTCACACGCAGGCGACTTAATAAGACTTTCCCCAGTTTGAAGAGGACGGTAATTTAGATTTGTCTTTGAACGTCTCCTTTTTTGTGCCTCAATAACTCTCAGGATCAGCCTGCTTAGGAAGCAAGGGAAAGGAGATTGGCTGCCTTCTTAGAAGACAAGCCCGTTTGGGAAGGCTGCTTGCTCAGAGAAGTTCAAACACCGGCCTTGAGAAAAGATGAAAGTGCCGCGTCAGCACATCCTGGGCCCATTGATCGCGATGGAGGCCCAGGCCTGGTGCATTTGGGCTGGAGCGGGACAATGAGAACAAGGCCAGGCTGCCAGGAGGCCTCCTCTGAACCACAGTGGTGCAGGAGATGCTCATTACCCACATCAGGGCTTAGTGGCCAGGTGGGGGCAGGAGGCAGCTAGGCCCTGCGTGCAGAGCATGGGTCCCACCGCCTACAGGCCCCACAACCCAGCACCCAGCCTCGGCCCAGGAGGTGGGTTGGGTCCAACCTCAGGCTGTGGCTGCACTCAGGCTGCCTTTCCAATCCAAGCTCGGTCCATGAGTAGACTCAGTTCATTCTAATGCCAGGGATTTCTGCCAAGCAAGCCTGGAATGCTTGCAGGAAAAGGAGTAGCTTCTCAAGGGTTCTGTTGAGGAGGCCACAGCCAGCCATCTCTAGAGAGGTGAGGCTTTGCCTGCTAGCAGGACTGTGGGTAGGGCTGAGCCACCCACTGTGTGCTGCCTGAGTGGGCTCTCTCGCCAGGACTGTCCACCCTGGCAGGAAGAATCGGGGTCCTAGGGTTTTGGGAAGCTAAAACAGCAGGAGCCTCTGGGCAAATTCTCTGTCACAGATTAGCACAAGGATCACCTTTCCTGTCTGCTCCTGAAAAACAAATACTGTCTTCAACACCCCCACCATGTCTGTGCTTTCCTATCCCAGCCGTATCACTCTGTGCTATCATGAACCTGCCCGACTGCAGGCTCCCCAACGGTGGCCATTCTGCCCACAGGATATGGTACCTGGCACAGAACAAGTGCTTTAATGTCTTTGTGTGCCCTCCTTCTACAGTGAGCAGGGAAAAAGGGTAGACGGCTGGGGCCGTGTGTTTAAGGCAGTTCCTAATCCACCACAATCATACGTGGTTAAGTGAGCAGCAGGCCCAGCATGTGATGCAGGCTCCAGCTCCAGCTCAGGACTTTTCTGCCTCTGTGCCCTTGTCCCCTTTGGGATTCCCTAGGGCAATGGGAACAGGAGTCAGGGGACTTCATCCCAAGTTTCCTCCTCTGAAGACCCGTGTGTTTCTATGTCCAGTACAGGAGCCACATGTAACTATGGAGCATTCGAAACATAGCTAGTTGGAATTGAGATGTGCTAAAAGCATAAAATACACACTAGATTTCTAAGACTTATTGCCAAAAAAAGGAAATATCTCACTAAACTTTTTTGTGTCTGGGTTTGGTCCCCAGTACCGCAAAAAATAAAAATAAAATAAAATAATATAGCATATAGATTACATGTTGAAACTATAGTGCTTTAGGTTTTATAAAACCAATAAAAATAATATTGGGTTAAATTAATTCGTAACACCAATTTAATGTTTTTTTAAATGTGACTATTGGAAACTTGAAAATCACTGGTGCAAGCTGAGCTTGGTTGTGCACACCTATAATCACAGCTACTCCAGAGGCTGAGGCAGAAGGATGGCAAGTTCAAAGCCAGCCTAGATAACTTAGAAGGACTCTGTCTCAAAATAAAAAATAAAAAGGACCGGGATGTAGCTCAGTGATAAAACACTCCTGGATTCAATATCAAAAGCAAAAAATAGAATTACATGTGTAGCTCATATTATATTTTTATTGGACAATTCTCATTCTGAGCATAAAGTTCTAGGCATCCATGACATAAGATAGTGGGTGTGAAAGTACTTTGAACAGAACCGTTTTCTTAGGGATGACACTAGCAGTAGGAGAGATCAGATCTGCCTCAGGAAGGGTTAACACCAAAAGCTGTGCCTTTTGGGAATCTCCTTTAGGTTTTTGAAGTACCAGGGGCCAATGGCCATTGTCCTGGATGAGGTAATGCTTGCAAAGAGTCTCTCTCATTGGTGGTTACAGGTGTCACCAATTAGCAGAGGAGGGATCATCTGGGCACTTCCTTCTTTTCCTCTCTGAAGTTCATGCATTGTCCCACTATTAACAGAACAGGTGGCCAGGACCACTTGATATTCATAAAGAGCCTGAGGTCTCCTGCTAGGATCAGGAAGGGGTACTAGAGTTGTCTGAGCTAAGGGTTTGGCTGCTTCTCAGTCCAGGCTCTTCTGGTCTCTCTGTACTTGGACTTGCTCTTTCCCTCTGGAAGTCCCTTTATTTTCCACTTGGTGACTTCCTCCTAAAGCTCTGAGGCCCAGCTCACTGGCACCTCCTCAAGGATTGCCTGCCATGGAGCTCTCTGCTCCCTCTCAAAGGCTCTAGCCCTTACTGTGCTGACCTAGCTCTCCTGCTGTGTCTCCCATTTGGATGGCAGCAGCCCAAGAGCAGGGACTGGGCCCTGTGCTCACATGCTGAGCAAAGAGGGAGTCTACACTGAAGGAGCCTGGGAGCAAACGGACAGAATCTGGTTCTGGATCAGCCTTGGGGGCAGGCAAAGGAGAGAGGAGGGTAGAGCTTCAGGGTGATACAGAAAAGCAATGGCTATTGGCAGGGAAGTAGGGGGGAAGACTAAGATGCCAGGAAACTTCCATGGGCGCCGCACTGACAGGCTCTGAGGTGTGAGGTCCTCCTTACAGAGGTATCACAGACGGGCTGAGGCAGCCTGAACAAGGAATAAGGCCTTGTCCCTACTAATAGATCCTGCCATGTGGCTTCCTGGGCATCTGGAAGGGCAGGCCCCAGGTGGCCAAGGGGACCCAGAGAGCCCAATAGTATTTGAGTAACTTAATAAAGGAACAGGCTAGAAACTGAGAGGGAAAGGAACCCTATCTGGAGATGGATGGCTTCTGATGGCCTTGGAAACTGGTATCTGAAACAGAGGGTCCGTCAAGAGATGAAAACCCTAGGTGACACTGGTAAGAGAGCTGGAGAGGCTCCTGGGGTGGCTGGGTTGTGGGGTATGCTTGGGCAAAGTAGTTCAGCAAAGGGTAGGACCACTTGATATTCATAAAGGGCCTCATTGAGCATAGATAGAGAGGTTGTGAATCTCAAGGGAAGTGTTAGACCCCTGAAGCAGCCCACAGATCCCCCCTGACATGAGCAGGTGTGTTGACAAGACAGCTGGGCTCCATGCTCTGCCACTCACCAGCCCTGGGACACCTGTCAGCATCTCCGCAGTCCTACAAATCCTATGAGTGGAGAACACCATGTGGTCTTTGGGCAAGCCACCCTGAGGACAGACACCTGGCTTCTAGCATAGCTTGGTCACTGATGGCCTGAGATGACCACTGCCTTCTCTAAGCCTTGGGTTCCTTATCTGTACAATCCTCTGGGATCAGTGACCACTGCCTGTCCAGCCTGAAGAGCTTGGGCTGTAGACCAACCTTTTCCCTTTTGTAGAGAGGGGGTCTGGCATCTCAGCCGGTGGGGACAGATCCCAAGAGATCCTCAGGGTGGGCAGATGAAAGGCGCTCACTCCTGCCTGCCTCCCCCGCCTCCAGGCCAGTCACTTCACCTCTTCTCCTCTCCTCTGCAGAACTGTAAGAATTATTATTTTTTAAATCCTCATTGGAATGCTAATTTTGATTTTGAGTGTCTGTCATGGGCTCTTTGAAGTTTTTCAGACAAAATAAGTATCTCCTTAACAGAGGGGATTAGCGCCTACTTGTTTAGAATCCTCTGACTGAGAGTGACAACCAATTTCAGAATCTGTGGGGTTTAGGGAGGCTGCAGGAAGAGGGACTGCCTCCCTCCCTGGTGGTCAGCTTTCCATAAATGGCTTAATGGGGTTAGAGTTTAACCCCTCAAACAGGGATCAGAGCCCCCAGCTTGAAAGCCAGTGAGCAACGAGGCAGATCTTTCTATTTAAATCCATCAGGACTTGGTTAGAACTCTTTTATTCTCTTAAGTTTAAAAAAAAACAAACCCATTTCCCTTGCAGAATTTAGAACCCACTCCAGCCAGTGCCCCCATTCTCCCCAAAATGCAGACCTTCACTCCACAGGTAATTCATGGCCCAGACTCAGCCCGGGCTGGGATGCTCCTGGCTTTATGATTCTGTTCAATTCGGGAGTGCTAATGGGGCAATTTGTAAAGAAAGAAATATAATGAGTTATCACAAAGCCCAGCAAGGACTCGACAAACCCAGCACTTCCCATCCATCAAGCATCCTACCGTGGTTGAAGACCAGCAGCGCCAGAAATCTTGTGAGGCCTCTGGGAATGCAGCCTTGCCTTGGCCTGGACATGCTCAGACAGCAGCCACTGCAGGCGCCTCCTGCCCCTTTGCTCTGTCCCCCAAATCATGGTCCTTAAGGGCCAGATGACCTGAGGCAATGGTGTGAGGTGCATGGAAGTTAAAAGGGGAGTTGAAGCATTTATTTGTTGAAGCAAAATGATTATGTAGGCATTTTTTTAAAAGAGCAATAGTATCATGTGAAGGCCCGTAGACGCCCCAAGTGTGCTGTGACATTTCCCCAGGACACCCATTGCCAGCTCATGCTGGGGTGCTGAGGTTGGGGCTTGACCATCATTAAGCCTAAGGTCATGGATGATGTTGTATAGTCAGATCCATTCGGTATGTCACACGAAGGTAAACTTCACCCAGTCTGGACCTGGGAGTGGGGCTATGGAACCCTTTATAGACAGCAAGTGACATACCAAGTCTACTCTGCTGAGACAGAAAATCATGAACTTGAATCGTAGATCCACAGGCAGGCAAGCCCCTCCTGTTCTCCTTTAGATGTGCAAAGGGAGGCCCAGAAAGGAGAAGTGAATTGTCAGAGGATAGCTTGTCATACTATGTACATGATACTCTAGGCCATAGTGTGGTTGAGGCTGGGGTCGGGGGAGCAGCCAGGGGCAATAGGAAGTGCAAAGTTGAGAGAGTTTGTCCAACAGGCCTAGATGCCAGACCTGTGGGCCTGGATTGGGCCCTACTCCATACTGTTCTAGCTCAGGCCTAGGAATCTGGAGGACTTGGGCCAGTTTGGGAAGTGGGGCTGGTCCATGCAGAGGTCTCTCTGGGCTGAAGTCTTCTGAGACTTTTCTTTTTCCCCATAAGCTTCTGCTGGGCCCTAGGTATCTGCCCCATTAGGTCACTTAGGAGGTCACTTATTAGAGCTACAGGTTGCAAGAATGCCCCAAGGCCAGCAGATAGTACAGTAGAGGTCTATCCTCTGAAAGGGATTGTTTGATCCAAACATGGTGTGATGTATGTGGTCCTGATTGGTCCTCAGCATGGGTATGTCCCACCTACTGTGGTCTTGTCTCTTTCCCTACAGTTTTTGTAGGCAACCTGGGTTCCCTCAAGCCCAGCAAAAGTCAACCTGGAGCCTCAGAACAGACACAGAGGGCCACAGTCACCTCCCTCTCATGCTTAATAAATATCTAGCACAGCTGGTGTTACTGTGCACCAAGTGTGATTTTGAACACTGTACATTCATTGACTCACTAATCCTCTTAACAACACTATGAGACATAATTGCTATTATCCCCACTTTGCAGATTAGGAAACTGAGGCATAGAAAGGCTAAATAACTTGCTTAAGGTCACCCTGCTAATGCATTACAGAGTAAGAGTAAAAACTCAGCCACCCTGACTCCAGACTGGGTTCTCTAGTGGCCACTGATGTCCAGAGTCCAGCACAGGCCTGGACCCAAACTTAGTGCTTCCACTCTATAAGGCCAGGCCAAGTGGCGGAGGGGCAGATTCCTGGACAGAGGGATTCTCCTGGGAGGAGTCAGTTTGGGATAGCCTGTTGAGCCTTAAGAACAGATGCTGAGGTTATCTCTGCACTGTGAGGGATGAGAGACAAGGAGAGGGTAGTGGGCACAGGGCATTGACTCAAGTTTGGGGGAGAGCCGGAAGAGCCTAGAGCTGACCCAGTAAACACCTATGCATGTCAAGCACCATGTCCAGGATTTCACTCACAGCACTTCACACAAGTCTCCCCGAAAGTCTCAGGGTAGGAACTGCTATTTTCATTGACTGATAATAATATAGAAATTCAGCAAGGTTAAATAACTTGTCCAAGGTCACACAGATAGTAAGGAGCACATCTGGGGTTCAAACAGGTCTGTCCAGTTTAAAAGCTGAGTCCATGCCACCAGGTGCCAGAAAGGGAGTGGGAGTTGTAGGAAGAGTGGGAGGGACAGTGAGAACTCAGGTGACATACCTGGGGGAGCACTGATGGCCTAGGAAGTCACACAGAGAGCCAGCCGGAGATTCTAAGGAGAAGTAAAGACCCATCCTATCGGAGGGTGGAGGCCTGTATAGAGTCAGGGGACTGCAGGGATTGACCTCAGCTTCCAACTCCAGGCTTCCTCTGGGGCAATGAGGAGCTGAACCCTGCTGTTAACTGGAGGAAACTGCACCCCATAGACTCGGCTGAAGCCCACATTCATATCACCGGGGTGTTCTAACCCCCAGGGGTTCCATCACTGCTTCAGAGACCTCTCCCCATGTCCTTTGTGGCCCACACTGTAGTCTCATGGGGTCAGCACTCCTGGCATCCTGGGTTACTGTCCTGTGGCTGTCCTGGGAGTGGAAGGGTTACGGCTTCTGCTGCAGCGTGGAGGCTGCTGTTCCCCAGCGTTAAGCAGCTTTAGTGTCTCCTACCCCAGCCCTGATTTAAAATTCATAAATGCTAATCCTTCATAATTTACGGTTTAAAAGCAGCCCCACTCACAGGCCCCGTGGCTACAGCTCTGTCAGAGTAATTATGCCGCCAAGCTGAAATTGGACTACTAACTGAGATATTAAACAGGGGGGGAAATCCGCGCGCTGGCAGCCGACCCAATTATTCCAAATAAGCAAACAGATTAGTGAGTAATTTTCCAGTTAAATTTGGTGATTGGTGCCAGAATTGTATGTTAAATATTCAGAAGTAAATAGATTAAAGATGAAATGTGCCCCCTCCCTTTTTCTGGGCTTAATTTACTGTGTATATTAAAACTTTTTCATGAGGACAAAAAAAAAGTAAAAAATGATAATTAAAAAATCCAAATAAGCCTCTCTGGGCTTCCTGGTGCAGCTTGGCAGAGACCAGAGCCGGGCCCTTCAGCCACCTCCACGGCCCAACCCTTCTGGGCAGGGTCAGCCACCTCCAGGCCCAAACTCCACCCTTCCTCCTCCCTTCCCCACCAGAAAGGGGAGGGGAATGAGGGATTCTGGGCATTGGCATCAGGGGGTGGGCTGGGGACTTCCTGACTTCTATATGCTGGAGTTGTATTTCCTTACAAAGACAAATCCCAAGTCCATTAGTGTTAAACTCAGACAGAGCTAGGAAACTCCGTGTGGGGTGGAGGGGGAGGTGGCTTGTGGGGACTCAAGAGCTTAGGGGTGCTGAGGTCCTCCTCCAGGCAGACTGCAGTCTGCTTCTTAGGTCCCAGTGCCCACGGCTGGGTGCCCTGCCCCCATGCAGCCTCGTTGCCACCACCACCACCACCACCACTGAGCCTTCCTGGCCTGGCTGTGGCCACCCGTCTGCTGTCCTGGAGTGTTAGCTGCCCATGCTCAACTTCAAGTGCAGCTCCTGCCCGCAGCACACACAGCTGGCCGGGCCTCCCTGTTGCTTTCCCTCCTACATTCCTCCCCACCACCTCCTTAGATGCTCTGCAGCAGCTCAGCTACAGCTGTGCCTCTGATAGGGAAAGGCCTGTGAGTCGTCACCCCACTAGGCAAAAGTAGAAACAGAAGCCCAGAGAGGCCCATGAATTGTCCAAGAACACCCAGCACTTCAGGGACAGAAATGAATCTAGAGCAGGCCTGCGTGGCTGCTCCCTCTGCTGCCCCCTAGAGGGTACAGGCTTCTGGTACAGGCTCTCCCTCTGCAGATGTGCAGAACCAAGCAGCAACAGGCGCAGCACAGGAAAGGAAGGGATCTCTGTGCCCGGTCAGAAAAGAGGACAGAGAGTGGAATGGGGCCCAGCCCATGATGAAGACACCATGAGGACAGGGATCTGCAGGTGGTAGTGGGTGGGTAAAGCTGATAGGCTCTGGGAAGGGAGGACAGTGTTGGGGCCAGGGCCTCTGGTCTGGTTCCAGGCCTGACACCAATATTAGGCACAGCCTCCTCCAGGGCAACCCCTTCCTATCTTTGGTCTCAGGGATCTCTTCCTGTAGCTTTCAAATCCCAAAGCACTGAGAGGGTAGATGGGGGAAGCCTGAGAAATGAGGGGCTGCATCCCCTCCTAAGTAGCCCTCTTCCTTTCCATCAGAAGTATTTCTGTGGCCCAAATGGTGCTGCAAATATCCTCTGTCCCAAAGAGCACATGGGAGAGATGGGAGATGGCTCCAACCACTTGTTCCCAGCATGGATATATTGAGGCTACAGTAGGAAGGCCTGGCTCAGGCCATAGGAGGGCACCCCACATAAACACAGGACAGGCAGGCTTCAGGGCCTGCAGCCCCGGCAGAGGAGGATGGTGCGGGGACAGAGAAAGGGCACGTTCTGCCCTATCCCTGGAACCTTCCCCCATTTGGCTTTCTCTGACTCACAAGCCTACTGGTTCCCAGACAGCATATGAGAACTCACTGAGAATCTTTTCCAAAACCTAACCTCCCCCACACAGAATCCCCTAAGGGTTATTAACCTATGCACCCCATGAAAGTTGCTGCCCCTAGACCAATGTTTTGCAATTTTTAAAAAGTGTCCGACACTTTGTTCAAACAAAAGCTTTTGTACAGGCCATTATACAAAGCAGGTAACAGCACAGTTCAGATTCAAAGTCTTAATTTGCTATTCCTTCTGCCCACATTCAGAGTCACCTCTGGGAGAGCCTCTATACTTTCACCAGAGAGCAGGCAATGGGAATTTGGTCCTGTAGCATGGGATTCCTGGAGGTGCTCCTCTTGAGGGCCCCCTTATCAGTGGGTATAGCCAGCTGAATATGCTGTTAAGCTCCAGGGTGGGCAGTGAGTAGAGGTAGAGCCATGTCCATCCAGGTGCTGCTGAGGACAGCCACTGCAGCCTAGAGGGCTGATTCAGCTGGCAGTCAGCTGTGGCCCCATTCTCTTTCTTAGAAAGTTTACAATTAACTTGTCTGAGAGTTTCCAAGGAGCCACCAGTTAGGGTTTAGAGAGTGAGTAGGCCCTGGCCCAGTCCCCCTTGGTGACTCCCTCTGTAGATAGAGACTTTCCCTGTCTTCTTTCCTTCAGGTCCATGGAAATAAAGTCCTTTTCCCTCAGGCCTTCAGGGAAGATGGGAGGAAAGGGCTGGACCACTATCTTCATATCTGGGGCTGTGGGCAGGGTTCAGGGGACCGAAGGTATGCAGACATCTCAGTTTTTAAAATTTCTTCTTGCTCTAGGGGAAGAAAAGTCACAAAAATAACACAACACAACAACAAACACTTATTTGAGCACTTACTATATATGGGCAAATGACAGGCTACTCATCAACCCACCCATTTTTGAATGCTGCCAGGTGTGTCTCATGACTTCTTTTGACTGAGAGAAGTTCTCACTTTCTTCCACACCTGCCTGGCCCAGCTGAGTCCTGGCATCTCTACTCCTCTCCTAGTAAACAGAAGGTCTCGTTGCCATAGTAACCAGCTCCTTCTATTTCCACCTTCTCATTGATCTGCTCTGGATTTGGTGGGAACATAATTTGGCATGGAAAGCTAAGATTATCCCTTAACTAACTTCCAGCAGTTTGGTTTTTTTTTTGACTGCTTCCTACTTAAGACTTTCCAAAGGGATCAACATTTGTTTTCTATGAGTATTAAAACAAAATATGACAACCAAATGCATCAGAACACAGGGGTCAAACAGAGTCAGCAAGTAGCTACTAGACCAGCTGTAGCGAACAGGGGGCTTTGATGAATTTCTTTGCCCAGAAACTCCAGCCCCTTACTACACAATTGAACTGTGGGTAGAGGCCTCTACGGTTAGATGGGAGAGACTTTGCAGCTACAGGGCAGTCTCTCTGTGCCAGGACCCTTGCTAGACTTCTGGGAGGCAATTCCCCCGCAACAGGCAATTCTTGCCATATGGGTAGTTTTGGTTGTCAAAGAATCCACCCTGCTGGTACACACAGAAAGCCAAACACACATACTTACACACATATGCATAGGAATATATAGATGCATACAGAGACGCCTACATGAACAACACACATGCATACTCACACACATGCATGCATAAACAGGTGCAGTCACACCATACACCAGGCAATTCCACATGCCCCTAGGCCCTTCCAAACACATGGCCCATACGAATCTGGGCTCTAGGCAGCGGTGTGCATTGAACTGTTTCTCCAGGGAAAATTGGCTCCGATTTGTGGTGGTCTTCAATTTCCTTGATGTAATAACCCCACTGTGGCAGATTTTAAGCTATTAAAAGTTTGATAACTAACTTGTAAAATTTCTGAATATTTACCAGTTGGCTCTTGCTGCCGCCAGCGGACCACTCTCTTCAGGACCCTGTGTTTTCCTGTTCCAGGACTGGTTGCTGTAGGAGTGACCTGGCTGCAGTGGTCTGAGTAGATGGGAAAGCAAGGAAAGGTCTTGGCTTGAAGTAGGCTAAACCTGGTTGTAGAGAAGGATCACTGAGTTCCCAGTAGGTGGCATGAGGCTTCTACAAGCCCAGAAGGTTCCAAGGGGCCCAGTTAGGCTCAGAAGGGAGGAGCTAAAGACAGGTGGATTGGGCACTGAGCCTGCAAATAACATTATCCCGGCCACCCCATGAAGCCTGAGTTCCCTGTTGCTGTGTCAATGGAGATTTGACATAGGGCCAGAGACCAGTCAGCTGGGACAATGAGAAGAGTTTGTACTCACCTCCTCTTACTTTCTTCCCACAAGGTTACAGCTGGCTTTTTGCCCCCACAGACAAATAAAGAACTAGGAAATCCAGTTCCCAATGGTGAAGGCCAGAATGCCTAGCTTTGGCTTCATGTGACACCAGGGACCACTCAATTTGTGCCATGGACTTGGCTGAGAGCCAGGCTGCTTCTCTATTTTCTGCCCTTAGTTGGTCTTGTGGAAGGTTGTGGGCATCCTCAGACCACAGCAATGTTACCCTCCTATCCTGATTTCCCATAGGGCCATGTTCCCCATAAGTGACCTTTCCCACAATCCCAGGGAACTGAACTTGCCTCAAAGGCAAATTCTCAGCTGGGAGCCCACACAAGTTTAGATGTGTGTGGGATGAGGAGTACAGGACCATGTGCACATAAGTAATTTTTTAAAGTAATCTTTTATTGTGCACTTATTGTAACAACCAAGGCAGAATAATACAATGATTATGAACCCAGACCTGGAAGCCAAACTACCTGGTGTCATAAGCCTGCTTCTTCCATTTACCAGTTCCATGACTTGGGGTAAGTTCTTATTGTCTCTGAGCCTCAGTTTCTCCATCTGTAAAATGAGTTTATAAAAATGCAACTTCAGTTATGATGAAAACTAAATGAGTTGGTATATATGCAAAGCACTAGGAACAGACCTGGCACCAAGTTAGTATGATACAATGCCAGCTATTGTTATTATAGTCACCACTGAATAGACAGGGCATTGGTTCCAAGACACTCCTAGCCCACATGAACACCAAACTGCACAGATTCTTATATAAAATGGTGTAGTATTTGCATCTAACCTAAGGACATCCTCTCCTATACTTTAAATCATCTCCGTATTACTTATAATACCTGATACAATGTAAATGTTACATCAATAGTTGTTCTACTGCATTGTGTAGAGAATAATAACAAGGGGAAAAAATCTGTATTTGCTCAGTGCAGATGCATTTGGTGGGACAACCACTAAGCACCTTCCTTGCTTTGAAACTCTGTGTGCCTCATTTGTCATCCTCATAAAAACTAAAAAGACTCTTTGCCTCCTGGTGACCCAGGCGTGGGGATGTTTGGGATGGGAGCCTGTTTCTGTGACTGAGCCTGAGATCTCTCTGGCTGTCTCTGATTTATTTCTAAATGTTTCTTTCTTTAGCCATCAGTCAATCCTTCACCCCCAACCCCCATCCCACTCCTTTGGGAGCCTACATCTGTGTGATACTGCCAATCCATATCAGTGATTACCAAACTTTTTCACTGGTCACATAAATCACTAAAACCTTCAGGGCACAAGTACCCATTTTGGGGGCCACTAACCCAGCCAAGGCCCACTACATAATTTACCTAGTTCAGTACAACAAATGGACACAGGTCCAAAGCAGACTCAATCTCACCTTTTCACCACCCCAGCCCATGGCAGATGTGTGAGCCCCAAGGGATTATAACCTCCTTGCTAATACCTGGGTGTAGGACAGGTGAGAGGCCCCATGGAATTGACTGCGGGACACACCATAGAGAATGGGGCAGGGATGGCCACCTTGCCTTGCCCTAGTTCCAGCATGTGCACCTGGCTCCTCTGGGTCTTTGTGCAGGTACCTACCAGAGTGGAACTGCTGGATAGAGCTCCCCTGCCCGCGTGGAATGGAGGGCAGCAGGCATGGGGATGGGGCTTGAATGGACCTGGAGTACTGGGCAGTTGAGAACTTATCCCAGGGAGGTGACAAAAGCTGGGCTGTGCTTCAAGCCCCCAGCACATGTTCCATTGTCCCATGAGGCTTCACATGTAAAACACAAATTCAAAGATGAAATTTTAAGAATTTCAAGATCACAGCCACAGAGCATGAATCCCCAAACACAGAGCCCTTCTGGGCATGGACTGCTGCATCCAGCACTTGTTCAACAACCAGGTGCCGTCAATCTGCACCCAAATGCTTCTTCCTCAGGTCCCCTGCATCATCACCACCACCACCCAGCCCCTAGACTAGTGAAGAGTCCCCTTCACTGACCAGATGAAGTCCTCACTCAGGCAGCTCTCTAGTGAGAGCTGGCTTTTCCCCAGTCCCATCTGCCCCTTCCAGTTCCCACCTGGTGCCCCGGCCATGCCAATCAACATGCACCTTGCAATCCTTCTTTGCCTTCCCTCCTTTGTCTGTGCTGTCATCTGCTGAATGTCCTTTCAGAGTGCCACCCAGATTGCTCCTATTCTATCCTTAGGTGTTTGTCTAGTTGTTCATCTGCCTTGTAAAGTGTTTCCTGACCTCCAGGAAGAGGTAATGAGGGTTGCTTTTCTTTCCTCTCACTGCCCATTATGTATGAACCTTTTTTTTTTTTGGCACCGGGGATTGAACTCAGGGGTACTTGACCACTGAGCCACGTCCCCAGGCCTATTTTGTGTTCTATTTAGAGACAGGGTCTCACTGAGTTGCTTAGTGCCTTGCTGTTTCTGAGGCTGGCTTTGAACTCATGATTCTCCTGTCTCAGCCTCCCTAAGTGCTGGGATTACAGGCATGCGCCACCACGCCCAGCTGCACACACCTTTTATAACACCTTCTACATTTGTTCACTTGTTCAATATTTACTTATTGAGCATCTAGTACATTCAATTATAGCCTAGCTGATACTTTCCACTAATCTGACTCTCTCCCTTGAGAGATAACCAGCTCCCAGAGGTCACTGTCTGAGTTCTAGTCACTGCCATACCTTAGAGTCTGGAGGCAACTAATAAATATTTTGTTGAGTCAAAGAATGGATGGATGGATGAATGGATGAATGGATATCTAGTTGAGGCTACCCCCACCCTCCAGTTCTATCTGCGCTAGTATTTAAAGACAACCCTTTGAACCATCATCTGGTCATAAAGCATAGGAGACATAAACAGTGGCCTCTTTTGGGGAGGTGCATTGAGGAGCAGGACAATTGGGGTGGAGCACAGAGGTCAGGCAGGCAGAAGAAGAAAGATAAACAGGGAGCCAATCAGCTGGGGTCTAGAATGCCCTAGTAAGGATTGTTGCTCCTCATTGTGTAGGCAATGGGGAGCCATTGAAGGTCATCAAGTGACTTGACTGTCTTAGTAAGGCTTTGGCTCCTGTCACAACATCAGTTAGGGGATGAAGAACAAGGATATTCATGCAGATATTGATGGAAGTGGGAGAGCAGTTTGGGCTCAGTAAGTTTAGCTGCCATGGCATATTAGCTTCAGGGTGGGAAGCTGGGGACAACATTCCAGACTCAGGGGGGATCAGTTCTTTACTGGCTGCCCCCTGCCTCATTTCTAATGACTGTATCCTTCTAAAGCCAACAGAACTGGCAGTCATCTCTGTCCACATTGCTTCCGAAGTTTGTTGGCCTCCATAAATCATCAGGAAGTGTAATAACACTCAATAACCACAGGATGAGTGGTTTGTCACAGTTTTCAGGGCATTTCTAGTTTCTGATTATAATACTTGATTCATTCTGTGAATTTAAAAAATAATAAATGCACATTAACACTGTGTAAAGTAGGCAGCCAGCCATGAGCCAAATCTGCAAGTGAACACACACATGCACTCACAAAAGGACACATCACACAGTGCACACATACACAGACATAATGCACCATGTGCACCACACATGATACAACTCTATACACACGCACACACAGGGTGGGGCAGGGGCCAGGGCAGCTCTCATCCTGATCACCAGCCAGAGTGACCACTGCCACTGTGCTCATACTGGAGTCTATTCACCCTGTCTTCACGCTGACCTCACCCCTCAGTGCAGGATTCTGACCTCTCTGTGCTCCCTTGGGGCTTTCATGCACTCTAATCTCACTCCCTTTATGTCCTCATCCTGTTTTCACTTGACCTTGACCTCCCTACACCCTCCATCTCATTCCTCACCTTGCCTTCATATGTCTTGGTCTTACTTGACCTCATCCAACCCTGACTATGTTCTCTCTTTGATCCCAGCCCTGGTTCTGGCTAACCATTCATGGAGGGGCAAATTTCCCTGTGGTCTTCCTTGGAGGTGGACTGTGCTTTAGGGGATCATGAAAGAAGCTGGCTGGCATCATTTCTATATTCTTTCCTAGCTCTAAATATGATCACATTTCCTCACTGCATTAAATTGTTTTGGAAAAGAAATAGCATATAAATTAAAATCAATAGGCAACCATATATACTCAAGTCTCCCCAATCATTACCAAAAACAAACAAAGAAACGAAATAAAAACAATTTTAAGTCCTCTCACTCCTCTCCCAATGCCTACACACTGGAGTTCCACCTCCATCCTCTGCTCCCTGCTCCTAGGTGGAGACTGTCCTTCTTCCACGTGGCTCTGGACTCCTGTAGGGACAGGCTCAAATGCTGGGGGCTCACCTAGGAGCTGGTGATTGGCAAAGATAGGGATCCAGAGCTGTGGAGGGCAGCCTGGCCTGCAGGCAGTGGTCTGACTTCTTTTCACATACCAAAGTCAGTGCTGTGCATGCCCAGGACTCTTCTGCTCCACTGTCACCCCTCTTTCAGCTCTCTGAATGAGTCTGGGGACAGAGGGCCAGGCCCTTCACAGAGTTCTCAGATGTTGGGATGGGAGAGCGGCCCCTGTGTAGAGGATGAGCAAGGCAGGCAGGGGGCGCTGCAGAGCCTGAGGGCCCTCCAGGTGAGCCCCGGCGCCTATGAGGTTGTACCTGACCCACTCCTCTGAGCAGCCAAACACTGCAAAATCAATACCGATTTCCACTTCCAGTGCTAGCGATTCCTTCCATCATGTCTTGCGCCTCCTCTGTTCTGCTAGGAACCGAGACACTTCCTTGGACATGGTCCTAGCCCTAATCTCCGCACTAGCAGATATGCCTGGTTAACACAGGCTCAGGGTCCTGTGGTCCCTTTTACAGGGCCTCAAACCCGGAGGGGGCGGGGTCTCTTCCAAGCCTGTCATCTTACTCTTAGGCACACTCATCCCTACCTCCTCTTACACACGCACGCGCGCACGCGCATACACACACACACACACACACACACACACACACACACACGCACACACACACCCCTCGGGGAATGAGTTTTTTATTCACTTACATTATTTTCCAGATAGTGGAATGTGTGGCCATTTAAGCACCAATTGTATCATTTTAAACCTTTAGATGAAAATCTTTCCCAAATGTTTTTGAATTTCTCTTGACCTTAAGAAACAATCTGTATTTTTATTTCTTTTTATTAAAATAACAAATATGCATTATGAAAGTTTGGCAATTGTAGGCCATATGAGGCCAAATCATTTCACTCCAGAGTCATTAATTTATAAAAAAAAAAAAATGTGCATAGGTGAGCATGCACGTGGGCTCAGTGAGGGTTTGCAGATATGTTCTGCAAGGGAGTGTGTTGATCTAAGCTCTGACATCACCTCAGGAAAGGAAGGAGAACCCATGCTCCTAATCAGTTTCTGGTTTTGTACACAAAGCTGTTTTTTTTCTTGTTTGTTTTTGTTGTTTTGTTTGTTTGCTTGTTTTTCCCATAGCAAAATTTGAGTCAGCCCTGATTCAAATTATCTGACTTTGTTGTCTGTCTCCAGGGCTGCAAGTTGCATGATTTGGGGGAGGGTTGTTGACATCCTAGTCTTTGTGCACAGCGTACCCTCTCCTGGAGTTGTTTGGTGTACAACCCTTATGAGCACACACAGCTGCCCTTCTGTCTTCTTTCTTTAAAGTGTGAAATCCATAAGAACTAGCAACTCTGACCCACAGTGCCCAGAACAGTGCCTGGTATGTAACAGATGCCTATCATAGTATTTGTTGAATGAATTAATGAATGTGCTTATGGTTAAGACTATAACTTCTCATAGTTTCTATCTAGATGCTCTCTTAGCTCAAACTTGACTGAGAATCAGGAAGGAAACAAAGTGATCTGAATAAAAACCACATCCCAAACCCTACATTGAGGAGACTTCTCATGCCCTCAGCCAAAGCCTCCTTTATCTAGTTCACAAATTAGTTATGAAGTTTAGTCTTCATGCTTCAAAGTTTACTTTCTGGTCTCCAAGTTCATTAAAGATTAGGAATAGCATGAGGATGTGAGGATGCTATGGATGGAGGCCCCAAAGGCTATAGTCTTGGGTGTTTATCAAGAGAGGAGACAGAGGCTCGATAGGTGTCCTCCTACAGAGCCCAGAAAACACAGCCCTATAGCCAGGATAGCCTCAAAGTGCATCAATATATTATACCTCCAAACATAACAGTGACCTTAGCCATCACAAGAAGATTAAGCCCTGTCTAGAGTGCTCTCTTTAAGAAAGTATATGGTATTCATTTTTTATTTGGTTCCTCCAAGTGGTTCCCACCCTGATCTTTCTGTGCACCCTGGCCTATGGGCCTGCACTAAACTATTTGGAAGACAGAAGAGAAACACACCTGTGTTAACTCCAGTGATTTAGGATGATCTGGAAGCACAACTGTTGTGCCTTGCTCTCTCCTGGACCCTGCAACCACTCTGCCCAGGCTTTTCAGCCCTTTTCACCCATCCTGGCTCCCCAGTAGGGTAGATCCTGGTGCCCCTCGAGCAGACCAGCCTCTGCAACAATGATTAATTGGCCCTAGCAGTTTAAGGATGCTTATTTGCACACAGTTATGAAGTGTCACAATATGTCTCAAATGCAAGCTGCTTCCATTAGAAGTGGAACGGCAGAGCGGGAAGCGCAAGCAATATTTCCTTAAAAGTTCATCGTAGGCAATGGGGTAGTGTGCGAAGCTAAACAAATCCAGGCAATAATGGAAATGTAGCATGAAATTACTTCTGTAAACAACAACCATTCATTATTTGAACATTTTTCATAAGCCAGCAGGCAGGGAGAGGGGCAGGGCGGTGGGTGGGAGGGGAGGGGGCTGCGGCAGGCAGGGCCTGTGCACACACCGGAGTTTCCAGGCGAGCGTTCCCGGGGCTCCGTGTGCCCATCTGTCTTGGGAAAAATGCCGAGGTTCAGCTCTATTCTGCCCAGCGCCCGCCGTCAGGTTCCCTCTCTTCATTAAGCGGGATCGACGCAGGCAGAGGGAATGTATGATTTAAGGAGGAAAGAGAGACCCACTACTTAATGTTGATTTGGCGGAGTGTATAACCCCGGAGAGAAATGTAAATAGCAGCCTGCAATAACATGACAGCCCACTAATCATATTTACAAACGATATTAAATCTGTCCACACGCAGGCCTGCCTGCGGATTGGCCCGGCCATAATTGTCATTGTAACCAGCGCCGGCTTATGGGAGGATTTAACTGCAGTGATATAAGGTGAGTTGCGGGCTTATTATGACTTTATTATTACCCGGTTTATGTTTATTAAAACAATTTGTCATGCAGAGCAGGGATGGAGGAATGGGGGCATTAAATCGTGCCATACTCAACCTGGAGAGATGGCTCCGGGGATGAATGGCAGCAGGCCCTGATCCTCTCTACTCGGTCTCCTCCAGCTGGGAACCCTTCAGCACTGGTCATCAGGAGCACTGGCCTGGCCAAGGAAGGCCACTCTGTCAAAATCTCAGAGCCAAGTGACACACAGCCAAGGGGCTTTTCTGTGACTCTAACTGCCTTTCCTATAGGAGTTGACTCAGGACAACTGTGGGAAGGATCAGCCCTGAGTTACTTCAGGTGTTTCCAGGACCGGTCATTAGGGCCACACCCAGGGTTCCCCTAGCTGGCCAGGAAAGGAGCCAGGCCTGTCAGGACTCCACCCAAAGAGACTGCAGAGGCTCAGCGCAAAAGGTCTTGGAAGAAGTTTAATAAAAGCTGTTTTATTTTCTCTGGGGGTCCTTATTGGTTATTATCAAATTTATTTCATCCCCAATCTTTGTTCTTTGGTGAGGCAGAGAAAAGAGAGGGAGGGCGGGTGGGCCTAAGAGGAACGGGTCCACACGACTAGTAAATAATACTCCCTTTCCCCAATCCAATTATCAAAGGAAGAGAGGCTGCGGGAGGAGGGAGGCCAAGGCAGCAGCTCACCATGCAACCAGGGCTGAAGCCACATGTGCAGACATAAAAAACACAGGCACCTGCTCCTGCTGCCAATCCCAGGAAAGTCCCCGCATGCTGAGGTTTGAGGGCCAGGATCCCCAACCCAGGAGCATCAGAACAGGGTCTGTGACTGTCAAAAAAACTTCAGAAATGTGACTTATGGTCGGGATGCCCAGCAGAGGAAAGAGCTGAACATTGAGCAAAGCCAGTCTTCACAGACCGGGTAGAAACATCTCCTTCCTTTCAGAACCTTCACCAGCCTTGGCAGTGTCTCTGTGAAAATTACAATTAGGAAAAGTTGCCCCTTGCTCCAGGCTGGGCCCATAGACTGGTGAGCAGAACAAACTCTGGATTCCAGCCCTTATTTGCCCTCTTAACCCTTGTAAAGTGAACAACCTACACAACTGGGCATGAGAGCCCTTCCCCCTGCCAGGAGCCTTGTGGTCTGAAATGCCATTATTTCAGAAACTCACTGGTTGAACAAAGTTTCCAAGGCCATTAATGTCCCAGGCAATGAAGTAGGGAGTCCCCCAAGGGGATGATGGGGAGTAAGAAAGGATGTTCCCCTCTCACGGTCCACCAGGATGCATTTGTCAGGTTTCAGGCCTCATGCCGGGAGAGTGCAGGATGGGACAAACTGTGCAGGCTCCTTCTGGGCTCCTGAGCACTGCTGTTTATGGAATATGATGCCAAGTCTCCCAGCAAGGGGTGCCTTAGGACGTGGTGCCATCTTTCAGTCTCCACTGAGGCACAGGATACCTGGCCCCCAAATGTGTGCAGCACCAGGTAGCAGCCTCAGGTGCAGAATGTGTCTCTGGAGGGATCACCATGTCCCTCTGCCCTACCTCCTCCCTGCCCAACTGAAAGGCCTGCCTGAGGGTCCTAAGATTGGCCATTTGGGCTCTGGAAGTGACCTTCTTGATTAGAACTCAGGTTCACCCTGGACCCTCTTGGCAGGGGGGCGTCTGTCCTCTGCTCACATGCTTCCTGCATGAGGAGCTTACTCTCTCCTGAGGTGGCCTTTCTGACTATTGGAAACCTTTCCCAGGACACCCCCACCTCCTGGGGAAGACTCAGTGGGGCTGTACCCTGCATCTCTAGCTGCTCCCTTGCGGTGGACTCCTGGGCCCCTCCCTGTCAGAGTCCTGCCTCCTGGAGCTCTGGGGTCCCCCACGGCCCCCTGTGGAGTGTGGATCCTTCCCTGTGTACAGTGCACCAGGCTATGCCTGTGGGTCTTGGGTTCCCTTTGTCTCACTTAAGAAAGAAGTCACTGAGCAGTGGCTCAGAGGAGGAACAATAACCTTTATTGTGTCTGCCCTTCTCCTCAAATGCTCAACCTGCTGGCCAGAGGGAGAGCCGTGCTGGCAAATTAAAAGTCTCTAAACTTTCTTTATGTCTCCTTGGACACTCCGGAAGCTTTAACGCTGAACTGGCTGGCCTGGCTCAGAGACAAAGAGGATATGCTGGGGTCAGGGCCAAGACCAAAGGGCAAGGAGGGTGTGAGATGCTGGGTGGGGTGGGGTGGGCTTAAGTCTTACGTGTAGTGGGGGGTCAGTGGTGGTTCTGGACTCCATGGGCTTGGGAAGGACTCCTGGAACAGTTGGTCTGGGCAGGGGTGTGGGGCTTTGCTTCCTGTCTCCATTGCCTGTGGGTAGCAGATGCAATCTTCTTCAGCCCTGCCTGAAGTCCTCCCCAAGGGCAGCACAGACTGAGCCAAGGCAAAGGATGCCTCTTCCAGGCCTCCAGGGAGTCTTAGCCCCCAGCTGACAGCCCCACCCTGCTGAATCCTGAGGCAGCTAATACATCCCTAGAAGAGGTCAGTGGGCAGATCTGGGTCTTGCCAAGATGAGCTCTACCTGCCCATCGCTCCCCTCAAACCTTGGCCCAGCCTGTGAGCTCTCTCCGTGGACTAGGAGGTAGCAGATCAAAGAATAAAAAAATGATACTGCGATAATTCCCATTGATACCTGTTTCCTGATATTATTAAGAGTGCCTCTTTTCAGTCCTCACAGTGCCAGGGTCCCCTCCTCTGCACTGCTGAGTGCTGGCCATGCCGTCTTTCCAGTGATGCTGGTTGAGTCATAGGCACTGGGGGCAGAACTGCTGGGCCATCAAATTCCACACCACCAACACACACAAACATACAAAAAGTGCCAGGATTTGCAGAATAGAGACAATCTATGTGGGGGTACTGACTGGGAGGGGGTACAAAGGAGCCTTCTGGAATGCTGGAAATCTAGACCTTGCATTGGTGATGGCTACATGGGTAGACACTGATGTAACTAACCATTGAGTTGCATGCTGTGCTGTTAGTAAATATCACCTGAGCATTATATTGGAATAGGGACCATGTCCAACTCCTCTGAATCACCCCTGGCTCTGCAAAGGGTCTGACTCAAGAAAGTGGTAATATGATAAGACTTCCTGTGTCTGCAGTATTGGGAAGGGTAGCAGGTCTGAGTGACCCCATAGCTCTCCAGGAAAACATCTTACCTTGTTTAACCAAAATCTTGGTTATAACATTCTTTTTGATGCCTCCCCCATAGCAGTTCCTCAACAGGGGTTTAGAGTAGCCTCTTTCTCACTTGAAAAGCAGGGCCAGAGCTGGAGTGCTGAGGCTGAAGCAGGGCCTGGAAGCCCTTAGGGGTGTTGGGGAGTAGGGTTCGGTTTAGCGACAGACCAGAGGGATTTTCTGTCCTTGGCAGGGTCGGGATGGGGCTGAAGAGCCATGCTGCTGGAACTAAGGCCATGCACTGAGACTGGCTCTTTAGGACAAAGGACTTGGGGTCTAGGTCAGGGGTGCACTGTGCACACCGAGGACACAGTGCACCCCTGACCTAGACAACCACAGTAACACCCTGTCTCAAGTCCCCAATGGTTTGAACTTCCAGGCTCCTCTTGGGGGAAGGGCCCCTTCCCTCCATCACTCTATCTGATCATCCGCTAGGCTAGTTTTTGGCAATTTCTTGCTCCGTTTCTTTAATCCCTGATTCTCTTCAAGCGCATAAGGCAGAGGAAAAAGCAGAAGGCTTGAGGTGGGAAGTGGGGTGGAGGGTGTGAATGGAGATGGAGAAAATAGCTCAGCCTGAGGCACCCAGGCTTGGAACACTGTAGGGACAGCAAGGGCCCCTGAGAACTCAGACTGGAGCTATGAGACCCAGGTCTGGGGTAGCCTCCCCCTTCTTGACCTCTCTAGGCTGAGGAGGTCAGTGTCAATTATTTGAGTGCCAAGACTGCTGGGCTACAACCATTTCTACAGACCAAGAACAAAGAGCTTTTGGGTGAGCAGCACCAAGGGCAAAAAGAAGATGCAATCCGATTACCTCAGTTCAGGCAACTTCCTGGCCCCAAGCTGACACTTAGGCAATGATGCACCAGGGCTCAGCCAATGTGCAGGGTACTCAGGCTCCAGAAGCGTGAATTTCCCACTGGTTGCTTGGGGCTGGGGGCAGAGAAGGGTCATGTGAGGCAGCAGATGTGGGCATTTCTCCCTGGCTGTCCTGCTTCCCTGCTCAAAACTCAGGAGCCTCTTGCTTCCACAGAAGGCACGGGAGGGGACGTGGCACAAGGGCAAGCTCTGGAGAATGGAGCTCGTGTGGAGTCTGCAGCTTCTTAGAGGAATACCCTATTGAGGGAAGCTCAAATCATGGCAGTAATTAGGCCACTTATTTTGCAAAAGTCCAAATTAAATGGAAAATTTGGTGCTAATGAAAATGTTCCATTTTCCCCTTTTATTAAATCTAGCTTTGTGCCTTCCAAGAGTTTGGGAATAGCCAGCCCCTGATGGCTTTCTCATAGCTAGTTCATATCCTCTGATTGTAGAGTTGCTGAGACAGAACACACTCTCAGGGCCTCCAGTTACTGGCTCAATTGAAAAATGTCCTTCATAAGGCAGCAGCATTAACCCACCCCAGCCACCCACTCCTATGAGCCCCATATCTGCCAGCCTTTTTCTGGCCTGTTACCATCAGCTATTTGGGCCTCCAGGAGTCCAGACCCAGGAGGGAAGGGAATGCATGCCTTGTGAAGCTGGGCTTCTGGTCTACCTCATCTCCAAAGAACTAGTGCTGCCTTCAGTCTGCCTGGGTCCTGATAACAGTCCTGGCAAGGCTGATTAGACCAGCCTTGGTCAGTCCAAGTTCTGATTAGACCTGCACTTACATCCCATGCTTACCATCTAGGGGCCTCAAGCAACTCAATTTACCTCTCTTGACTTTGTTTTCCTCATCTGTAAATTGGGGACATGCTCCTGCCTGCTTTTGAGAGTGCTGGGAATATGAGAAAGATAAGACATTGGAGAGAACTAGACACTTGGGAGAGTACAGCACCTGCTTGTGGCCAGGTCCCGCACAGAAGGATGGTCTCTGGTAGGTGTCAGGTTATGGGTTCTGACACTGTAGTCTCTCCAGTATTTCTTCTGGAGGGTTTGAAGAACAGTGTCTCAGGGCACTTCTCCCATGCTGGAGTGGGTTTGAGGGGAGAAGCAGCTTATGTGGTCTGGTCAATAGGACTCCTGGGCACGGGAGCCTGGATATCAGGCATGGGGAGGTGTGCAGGAAGTCATTCCATACTAGCAGAAAAAAAGAGCAGATATAAAGGCACTGCTATTGTTTGGAATGCCCCCCAGAGGACCGTGTGTTAAAGGCTTGCTTGCCAGCCTGTGGCACTTTGGGGAAGTGGTGAAACCTCCTCAAGATGGTGCCTAGTGAAAAGAAATTAGGTCATTGGAGACCTGTCCTTGAGGGGGGCATTAGGGCCTAGCCCCTTCCTGTCTCTCTTTGCTTCCCGACCACCACAAGGTAAATGGGCCTCTTCACTATGATCTTCCACCATGATGTACTGCCTTGCCATAGGCTCAAAAATGCAATGGGGCCAATTGACTGTGGACTGAAACCTCTGAAACTATGAGCCAAAATAAACTTTTCATCCTTTTAAAGTTGATTTATCTCAGGTATCTCTTACGGCAATGGAAAACTCACACACACACACACACACACACACACACACGCATGCACACACACGCACTGGCTCAGGCCCTGCCCTCTTCAGTGGGACTGTCAAGGCCTTGGCCGTAGGGCCACCTACAGCTTGACTTGTATGCTACACTTGACATCTACATTTTAATTCAGCTCCCAATCTATCTACCCGTAAGGATTTCTCAAGAACCTAGTGTTTATCCAGAACTAGAATAGAAGAAGTTGAGAAGAGGAGAACCACCCATCCCTGATACCCAAAGAGAAATGTGAATATTGCTCGAGTCTGCTCTCTTCATCTCCCCATTCTCCATTACTCCATCCTGTGGTTTCTACCTGTTGCCCACTTTCCTGCTGGATCGTTCTCTGACCCCGCCCTACAAAACTTCCTTTCCTTCTACTTCACTCCAGGCTCCTCACCAGGATTACTGTAGTAGTCTTAAAACTCACTCCAGTCTCTCCCTCCTGTGGGCCAGAAGGATCCTTCTAAAATGAAGATGTGAGGTCCTCCCCCTCTGTTTCAATCCCTGCAGTCACTGTGAAACTCCCAATATGTTCAGGATAAAATAAAACTTGGTTGTTCACATGTTCTGCACCTCTGTCACCTCCCCAGCCTCCTCTGGTCTTGTTCCCCTTCTTCCAACCACCCAGTCATACCAAATAGCTTGTAGTTTCTCAAATGCAAAGTGGCCTTTCTTACTTTGGGTGGACTCTAGTTTTTTTATTTATTTATTTACTTTTCCATCTTAGAGTTTCTTCTAATTTCTGGGAACAGAATCCTTCTCTTAGATGGAGAGCAAGCTCTTTATGGTTTAAATGAAAGTATGTGGGTGATCTAGTTCCATAATCTAAGTCCATGACAGGACAGTATGTGTACCCCATTCTTCTAGGCACCTTGATGAATGCACAAGTATGAGCATGGCCCAAACAGGGCCCATTAGAACCTTTTCTGGGAATGTTGTATGAAAAGTATGAAAGAAATCACCTCCTAGTGATCATACTAAGCTGACAAGAAGTCTAGGGCTTTTTAAGGACACTTAATTGACTATGTAGAGTAAGCTTATCTGAAAGGTATATAGAGAGATGGAACCCAGAAAGTGATAAAACTCCTGGATCTAGCCATGCCTGAAACCACATCCTATGGACTTTTCACTTATGTAACTTTTCTAACTTTTTTGTTTTTGCCTAAGCAAGTTTGAATCTTGACTAAGACAAAGGCTCAAGTGCTTTTCACTTGGTGATCACACCGATGGCAATTCTCACTTCCCTTGTCTTATTGGGGGAAAAAATTATTTAAAAAAAATAATTTCAAATGTAAACTCCTCTGGGAAGTCTCTTTTTTTCATACTTTGACTCTGGTGATACTCCTTCTCTGCTTGCACAGTGTATTCCTTACTGCATCATCATTATCTATTCATACACCAAATGTGGCCATTTTGATGGCAGATTTCATGTCCTTCATTTCTATCTTCCCTCTGCTCTGTACATGGTCAGACACCAGGCAGACAGGGAGACAACAGACAGAGCATTGACAGTATTAATTAATATAAAGATCAAAACCAAGCAAAACTAATCAACTCATTTAGGAATGCAGACCTAAGCAGAAAAACAGTAAGAAAAAGTAAGAAAGTGATTATCCTGAGTCAAGATGGTGGTTACTCTTAGAAAGAAGAGAATATCCCTGGAACATGACACTCAGAAGGTTTCCAAGATTCTAGAAATATACTGCTTTTTAACCTTGGTGGTGGATGGATACATAGATGTTCACTTTACTATATTTCTTTAAATTATTTGTATCAGGTTTACAGTTGACCCTCCAGATCCATGGGTTCTGCATCCATAGATTTAACCAACTGGGGACTGAAAATATTAAAAATAAATTGCATCTATACAGAACATGTACAGACACTTTTGTCATTATTTCCCAAATAATACAATACAACAACTAGTTACATAGCATTTATATTGTATTAGGTATTACAAATAATCTAGATATTATTTAAAGAATATGATAAGAATATGTATCAGTTGTATGCAAATAGGAACTACCCCATGTTGTGTAAGTAATTTGAGCATTTGTAGATTTTGATCTGAGGCAGAGGTGATCCTGGAACCAATCCCTCACAAATATCAAGAAATGACTGTATATCCTTTTATACATATAGTACAATTCACTTTAATAAAAAAATTAATGAAGTTTTTTTTACTTAACTTTTGTATTGTATTATAATTTTATTGCCTTGGATTCATACAATGTGTCATTAATTATATCAAAATTTTAGTATGTTTAGATTTCTTTTGTAGATTATTATATTGTCCATCTTTAAAATGTTCCATGCATACCTGAATAAGTATAGGGTTTCATATATGCATGTTAAATAAGGCATGAGTAATAAATAAAGTATAGGGTTTTACATATACATGTTAAACCAATGTTAGTTATGTAGTTCAATCATAAGTACTCAACTTACGTGTTCTAGCCACTGTTTGGACTGTTCCATCAGTTTCTAAGAGAGAAGGGCTAAAGCCTCATGGTTATTGTAGGTTTATCAGTTTGTTCCACTGCTCTGTTTTGGTATGTATTTTCCTTAATATACTCTGTCATTTTTCCCTCATATTTTATATTTTAAGATTATGAGCGATAAAGAGCAATCAGGTTGGACAGTTCTTATTGAATTGTTCCTCTTGCTACTAAACAGTAGCTTTCTTTAAATCTCAGTTTTTTCACTTTAAAAATCTTTTTTGCTTGCTATTAATGTTACTATATCTCATTTCTTGGGGATAGTATTTGTGATGTGTTTTCTTTATGCTCGTACTTTCAATCTTTCTGTATAGTTATATTTTAGTTATTATGTCTCTTAAAAATAAATTATGACTGGATTTTTAAAATCTTATCTGAGAATGTCTTAGGATAAGTAGTTTTAATCCATTTAAATGTAATGGGAGTACTGATAAATTTAGATTTTTGTACCATTTTTAAGAATTACCACATATTTTTCTTTGTTTCTTCTCTTTTCCTGCATTCAATTGGATTTATTGTGTTCTTTTTACTGCCTTTCTTTTCTTTCTTTCCTGGTTTGGATGTCATATTTTTTTAAAAGTCTGTTTCATCAGTATTTTCATTTGCCTCCAATAATACGAAGATCTTTAAATGTTTTAACTCCAGTTCCTCCCATTTCTTGCCATTGTTATAAAATATTTTAGTTCTACTGTTTTCAAACTCCTTCTAAAAATCAGTCTTTTTGTAGTGAGTGTTTATTTAGATTAACCAAACATTTTTATATTTATTTGTTCATCATTCCTTCCTGTTTTAATTGCCCTTTTACTAAGCTATGCCTCTTAGATGTTACTTTAGAAAGAACTGTAAATAGAGAATACACTCTATGAATTTTTATATGTTTATTTTGTCTTTAATAAATTATAAATTCCCATTTTCCTTTGGTACTTTGAAGATAAATTCCATTGTCTTCTGGAATCAATTTTGCAGCTGAGATGTCTGCTGCCAACTCAAGTCTCTTCTTCTTTTTTTTTTTTTTAAGGTATTCTGCTGACTCTATTGATTTTCTCTTTTATTCAATGTTCTGAAAGTTTCCTCATAATATATAATGTGTTTTTTTAAAAATCAGGATTCAAGGGGTCTACTGAATTTGAGAACTCATCTCTTTCTATAGTTATAGAAAATTCCTGGACCTATTCTCTTCCTTTCCCATTCTTCTCTCTTCTTCAGGAACTAATACCAGGAATAGCTTGAATCTTCTTGTTTCTATTGATTCAACATGGTGCCTCATTTCCTTGTGTGGTTCTTAACTTTTCTTTGGTAGGGGTTGAGTTTTTACTGGAGTCTCATGAGCCATAGTTAAAATATTCCTTCCAAAGTCAAAATATTCCTTCCAAAAAATTTCATGGCTGTTGTTCCTGGGTCCCCTAGACCATTTTTATTCTCTCAACTTGTGGACCCTATGACACACAGATAGTATACACTTGGATTTCATACCTACTTCAGCCCATTCCCAAGGTTTCAACTTTTGTGGACTCCTTTTTTCCGCCTCCTAACCACTGCCCCAGACATATGCTATTCTTTTGGTGCTTCCTGAGTTTGTGGATTTTTTAATTTTCTGGTTCTGCTTTCATATAGATGGCAGCCTGTCATGCTCCCAGTCATACACGAGGGAATTAGTTCCAGCTCTATGATTTTTATGGGCAAGAAGCTAAATCTTTTGTGTCTCCTTGGATGGTAAAACCCTGGCCACCAGTCCTATGGCCTATTTTGTGTTTGAACTCCCCCTCCAGCCACCACCATGGAGCACAGCAGCATCACTTCCTGCTTACTGTCCTAGTAATATGTCCTCTCTGGTTCTGGTCCTGGTTTCATGTGGTGGTATCTCGAACATTCTTATCCATTTCATTATTTTTGTTCAGAGGTTTAGAACTAAACTAACTCAACTAAAGAAGTTAGTTTCTTTACGGGAAGTTATCTTTTTTAAACATAAAGAAGTACAAGTACCATATTTTTATACTCAAGAGTTAATGGAATTTACCAACATGGTTTTACCATTTCGTGTGGTTGTCCATAGTTTCTTGCATCTTATTTGCTTTCCATTTGTGTTCACTTTTCTCCTTATTGGGAAGACATCTTTATTTCAGTAATGAGGCCATATTAGCTTAGTCTTTGCATGTCTACAAGGAATTTTATTTTTCCTACACTATGGATAATGGATTAGCAAGGGCATAAAATTCCAGATCAATTATTTTTCTTCAACATTTGAAGATACTATCTAAATTCCTTCTAAATGAGGATTCTGTTAATAGCACCCCCTCCCCTTTCTTTGCGATCTGTCTTCTCCTTCTGGTAACTTAAAAAAAATAAAACAAGCTTTGCCAAGTTTTATTAAAGAAAAAATTTTGCATGTTTTACTTTTCACCAGTCTGTTCTAGCATGCTTCTAATGATAGCAGAATCACCTGGATCAATGATAGATGGTGTGCACACTCTGCAGTATTTTCTGCAGGCTGTACTCAATTCAATATTGTTGCCACTGTAATGATGGACACCAGTTTTGGCCAACATGAAATAGTACTCTATTTCAGATTTCCTCAAAGCTGGACAGTTGTTGGCGAGGATGACCAATTTTGCTTTGCTCTGTCTGATCATCTTCAGACTCTGCTTGTACTCCAGCACATACTTTTCACTCTTCATAACAAGCTGGAGCCTAGAGTTGATTGACTCCAGAGATTTTTTTGTCTTCTTTGCGGCCTCCATTTTCCTGCCTTAGATATGGGACAGCCCCTAACCAAGAGCAGCCTTCAAGATGGCCAAAGACCTAAGAAAGGTCCTTCTGTAACTTTATAAATGATCTTTTTGAGTGAACTTTTGATGTTCTGAAGTTGTACTACAACGTTTCTAGGTGTGGATCTGGTTTTATCTTTCTAACCCAATACTCTGGATAAAATTTTAAATTTGAAAACTCACATCTTTCTTCAATTTTGGATACTTCTTGATAATTACCTCTTTACATATTGTTTTTCTACTATTTCTTTTGTTATTTTCATATGCAACTTTTATTAGCTGCATGTCGGAGCTCTTCAATCTAACCTCCATGTTTCTCAGCTGCATGTATCTTCTGTTTCTCTTTGTGAAGCAAATTGGGTAAATTTCTCCAGTAGTAGCTTCAAACTCAATTTTTTGTTTCTCTGTTTAAGTGTGCTCAATCTGTCTGGAATTTATTTCATCTATTGAACATTTAATTTCAATGACTGTATCTTCCCTATTGAAGATTTTCAATGGACTCTTTTTTTAAAATAATTTTTTTAGTTGTAGGTGGACAGAATACCTTTATTTTGTTTATTTATATGTGGTGCTGAGGATTGAACCCAGTGCCTCACCTGTGCTAGGCAAGCACTCTACCTCTGAGTTACAATCCCAGCCCCAGATCCACTTTTTTATTTAGTTAATTTTATTGGTATATTGTAATTATATACAATAGTGAGATTCATCTTGGTCATTTGTTATTTATGCCTGTTTTTATTTGTAATATTTTGTTTTCTTTTAATGAGACTTTAACCTTTATCTCTTTGAACTTGTAAACATGCCTCAAGTCTCTGTCAAATTTTTCTACGAAATTAATTGTATCTAGAGTAAATTTCTGTTTTTATTGCTGATCTGTTTCTTTTTAATAAATCCCTTCATATATCTTAGAATATTGATTTGTAGGCTCATTTGAAGTAAGGATTTATTTTCCTCTTTTCTTTCTTTTCTCCTCTTTCTCATTTTCTCTCTTCCCTCTCTGTTTTCACACATTTGTATTTAGCATAGGTCAAATAATAGTAGTTTGCAGTTCCTTCTCCCTGGTCATAGTGGGGATGTCACTCACACAGTCAGTGGGCAGCTGGCCACATTCCTGACTGCAAAGCTGCATGCTTATTCTCCCATTCTTTAGGAACATTTTAGTCTTCTCAACTACCTGGGTTGAACTGTCAGCTGCATTGCTTGATGCCATACACAGAACCTAGCAAAATTATATCTTTGGTTTTATTCACTGTTTTATGTTTTTATTCCATTTTTAAGTCATGTAGATATAATATTATTTTTGAAATTGCCTAGAGGCTTTTGGTTTTCTCTTTATATACCATCATTGCTCCTTGTATAGATCAAATCAGGCAATCAAAGTGTGAAACAACACACCATTCCATAGTCAATAATCTCCCCATCTCTATTCAGAAAATCTAGACAAGGAATGTATGGGTTCAGCTCATGTCACTGGGTCCAGGGTATGCAATGCCCTGGACTGGTTCACCTGAGGTTATATGTCCACCTTGGAGTAGAGGTGGAGCCTGGGTCCCTGGACTGACAGCCTCATCATAGCCACAAGGGGCAGAGAAAGGAGTTTCCAAAGGACAGGAGAAAGAGTTCACCCCCATAAAGGAGGTGAGATCATGTGCTGAGCAGAACAGTCATGGCTGCCACACCAGGAATCATGATTTCTGTGATCTGGAACACTCTAGAAAGCTAAGACTTACTCTTGTATTTCTGTTTGGACACTTTGAGTGCCCAACAGAGTGCTGAGTGCACTGTAGGAGCCCAGCTGTATGGATGGGAGAATGTATCATGATGGAGGATGGTGCATACAGGAGAAAACCTGCCAGGGATGTTCCCCTTGCCCCAAGCTTTCCTTCAGGGACAGGAGAGGCTGATATAGCAGCCAGCATGGTCATCAGATATATTTTCTCAATTGAAGCATTGTCTTTACTTTTCCTCAATTTCCAGAGATAGATGAATAGACAAAAAGATTCCAGAATTAAGCAATGAGGAGCCTGCTGCTGAGCTGGGGGCTCAGATGCCATCTTATATTCATGGTAGGAATAATCATTTGTTTAACCTCTAGTTTGAATAACCAACCCAGGGTTATGGAAGACTGGGCAAGTGGGCAGGGGCTCTGGTAGAAAAAAAGTAGACCATGGGTCTTGGCTAATCAAGGTACAGGTACCTCCTGCCCACACCAGGGAAGGTAGGGTGGAGATTGGTGGGTTCCTGGGCAGGGCTCCAGGGTCAGTTTCTACCCTGTGCCCCTAGTCCCCTGTTTCAAGGCCTGCTTAGCACTGCCACTGCCACAGTTCCAGTTAATGGCATCTTTCATTTCATTTAGAGCTTGATTTGTTTACAAACTAATAAATATGATTTATAAAATGTGCCCGTGGTTTGCTAATTACTGCACATATGGCGTTTTCATTTTGTAAAACTGGCATTTGCATTCTTTGTAGATTATGACTTTGTGTCCCCAGTGCTAATTAGTCTGATTAGGCAGATAACTTCTCTGTTACTAGGCTGGGAGGCCGAAGACTGGGGCACTGGGGGCAAAGGGGCAGGGGGTTGCAGCAGGCCTTGAAGGGAGGAGCCAGAGAGGCCCTGGATTTTGTTGAGGACCCTGGAATGTCAAGCAGCCCATTTTGTGTCCTTCCCCAAATCCAATTAAGCACAGTTGGTTAGCACAAATTTCTTAATCAGGCCTAATCTTCCCACTGAATGCACAATTTCTGGATTGTCACAGAGCTGGGTCAGCCTGTAGGGGATCAAGAGGCTGTTAAGGGCTTTGGCAGGAGAGGAAAGAGAAGACTACTGGACCCTTCCCAGTGAGTCAGTGATGAGGATGCACAGCACCGGGCTTGTCCACAAACCAAGACCTGGGGAAACATTAGGTCTCCAGATCACTTACAAGCCTCAGATGGGAGGTCCCCCGAGTGATCTAGTCCACAGGATCCATCCTCGGGCCCCTGGACAGCTTGGAGATGGTGCTTCTAGCTGTGGTGGAGGAACAGGTGGAGGGCTGAGCACAAGACTCCAGCACCTTGGGAGTGGGTCTTGGCAGAGCCACCTGTCTTAAGTGCTCCTACATTAGGGGTGAAGGGAGCCATATCTGAGAAGAAGGTTTCTCTGGATTGTGGGGATGTATAACCACTGAAGTTCTTGTAAAATAAAAAGGAAGGGAGAGAGAGAACTCTGCAATTGAGCGATATTAGGTCTTTTTCCACCTTCGGTGAGTTTGACTGGCACCAGGTATGTGTTAGAAAAATCAGAAAATTTGGTTTTGGTCGTACCCTAAGTGTCATAGAGCAATTTGTGCCTGCTTCATTGCCACCTAGGAAGATAGCATCCCTAAAGCATTTAGTAAGAAATATGGCACACGTCTTTGAAGCCTTCCTCTCAGAGATGGCTGTATTTTAAGCAGCACCTAGAGAAGGAACCCCACTGATGCATGCGTAATGGATGTGCAATAGAATCAGGGTCTATGGACTCCAGATGCAGCCAGAAAAATGTTTCCTAGAGACTCAGAGGCCATACCAACAGAGACAATGAAAGTGTCCCGGGCACATTCATTCACATTGAAAGAACCTGGTCTCACATTGCCCATCCTCTTTCTTCCCCTGCACCATTCCTTTTCTTCCTTCTTCTCATGAGGCTGGCTTCCTCCTACCTGCCAAGACTCCCGAGGCCTCATTCTGGCTGCATGAATAACATATCTTTGCTGCCTGGCTCCCTGTGTTTTCCTGTCACAGCACTTAACACCCTGGGTTGCAACAACTATTTTCCTGCCTGTCTTCTCAGATCCATGAGCTACTTGACGCAAGGACTGAGATTTCCTTGTTTTCTGCTGCAAACCCAGAGTAGCTGAACTTGATGGATGTATGGAAGGATGTGTGGATGGATGGATCTCTATGGATTCTTCAAATAATTTCCTCCTGCCTTTTCCTCTGCTTGGTATGAGAGTTTCAAAGAGCCAGTATGGGAGTAGGATGGTGTTATGGTTTGGATCATAAATGTCCCCCAAAAGCCATGCATTGAAGGCTTAGTCATGAGCCTATGGTGCTATTGAAATATGGTGGAACCTTTAAGAGGTAGAGTCTAATGGAAGGAAGTAAGGTTATAGGAGGCATGTCCTTGAAGGGGATGTTGAGATCCCAACCACTAGTACTACTTCTTCTTCTACTTCTCCTCCTCCTCCTTCTTCTTCTTTTCCTCTTTCTCTCTCTCTGTCTCTGTCTCTGTCTCTCTCTCCCTCCCTGTTCCCAGATGCCATAAGGAGAGCATCTCCGCTCCACCAGGAACTCCCTATCATGATGTTCTGCCTTACCGCAAGCTCCAAAACAATGGAGCAAGCCAACCACAGACTGAAACTGTGAACCAAAACAACCTTTTTCTTTTTAAAGTTGATTTATCATAGGACTTTGTCACAATGACAGAAAGCTGACTAACACAGGGTAGTGCGAAGGCAACAGCATTCACTGGGGCCCTACTTCTCTGTCTCTTTAAGAAGGGGAAGGAGGTGCTAAGATATAAGGTTACCTGGGCCTAAACTGGCCTACTTCATGGAATTAGGAACCTGGGAGGAGCTTCAGACCTGCTTGTCGGTCTGGGAAGTTCTAGAAGGTGAAGATCTCAGATTTGGTCCTGGTTGACCTTGGAAGGATTGCTTTCCTTATTTGAGGTTTGATTTTCTCTTTTGAGTATTAGGGATCAAATAGCTATCCAGGCTTCCTCCCTGAAATACTATGACAATTCAAAGAAGTACCTGTAGGTAGGAAGGGACCAGTGTAAGTTCGTGTATATTTGTGTGTGTGCGCGCATATGCTTGTGAATGTGCAGGGGAGGATGTGAATACCAATCAGCCCATGTGAGGCTAGTCCTGGCAGTGGCCTTCAGGGCAGTGAAGCTTTGCCCAGCAGCCAAGAGTATCCTCAGAACTCCGGGGGCGGGGGGCAGACTCTCCTTTCCCCCTCCCCAGAACCTGACGTGGGAGAGGCACTGTAAGAGGATTGCCTTGGCCATCCATTTGAATTTCATAACCCACATCCTGGTGTAGGGATATGATTCCTCCTCTTTCTTCAAAAATATTAATGCATTCTGCTTTAAAATTGTTTTGAAGTAATAAAGGGATTTTCACAGGCAACAAATGTGTCTCTGGACAGACTTAATCTGAGACCAAAAGCCAGAGACCAGGATTTACCTCCCATAATGGCTCCTTTCAAGCGAGGCAAAGCAGAAGCCCAAGTGAGACTCCTGAAGGGGAAACATAGAGGGGCAGGAGAGAGCACCCAGATCCCCACTCCAGGGCCTGGAAGCACTGGATATGAACAGCCTGAGGCCCACAGCTCCACAAACCTCCCTTTACCAACTACTGGCACCATGTTGGCCCTGGCACCATCACCCTCACTGCCTGTACCAAGGTCCTAGCTTCTGCTCACTCCAGGGTCTGCTGCACATGCCCTGTTCTGTCCTGGTCCTGGCTGCACAGCCATGACAAAGGTGGGGTGGGAGGAGGAAGATGCTAAAGCTGGAAGTCACAAGGCAGGAGTTAAGGGGACAGGACAGAGGGCCAGAAATTCAAACCCAGGTAAGAGCCTCTCCTGGGCCCCAGAACAACATCCAACATCCTAGACACCTCCTCTCAGATGTCCTACAGGTGCCACCAACCCACTGTGTGCACAGACTCCTCACCATTCCCCATAGATGCCCCATCCTTTGTGCTCCTGCCATTAGGACCATGTCACCCACTTCATCACCAGGGCAGAGCCATCTGGCATGGAGAAGGGGGTGGCAGAGGGGATGCAGGCTCTGCAGACTGAGGAGCTGATGGTGAGCACCAACTGACTAGGTCACTGCTTGTCCAGGTCTAGGGACTAGGAGGAGAGTCCAAAACAACCCCAGGAGACCTCCTCCCTCTGCCCTTTTCAACCTCTTCAAGGTCTTCCCAGAGGCATGGGAACTGCATGTTTCATGATTTTGGTTCACATCTCTGTGTGTGTCCCCTTTGACCTTCTCCTTGGATTATGGTAATGGGTGATAGTAATGATGCACACTTTTGTGCAAGACTCTCCTTCCATATTCCCCACACATATACCCCGTGTGTATGCACCAGTGCCTCACAGCATCCCCCCAAAACACGTGGCCATCCAAGCACACACACAGCCGAGTAGCTGTCCATCCACATGCATATGAAGGCAAAACCTCACATGATGCACCTGGAAATCTGACTTTGCATTTCAGGGATGAAAGAGCATGATTCAGGCAATGGCAGATGATGACTCCAAATTGAACCCAGGGGCACTTCACCACTGAGCCACATCCCAAGCCATTTAAAAAAAATTTTTTTTTGAGACAGAGTCTCACCAGGTTGCTTAGGGCCTTGCTAAGTTGCTGAGGCTGGCTTTGAACTCGTGATCTTCCTGCCTCAGCCTCCAGAGCCACTAGGATTACAGGTGTGAATCACCATGCTCAGCTAGATAAATTCTTGAGATGAAAAGAAAAAAAGAAAATGATGGCATCTTTTTTGTGAGCTGGAACCAACAGCCCCAGTGGCCTGTGTTGGTGGCTCACATGTGGGTCATGGGTCACATGCTGCTCTGGGGTTTTTTCAAAGCTCCTGCCACTGGCATCAGAAAGGCTCTGCTATAATTTGGAAGTCAAATGTTCCTCAAAGGTCCATGTGTTAAAGGCTTGGTTCCCAGGGTGGTGCTATTGGTGGAACTTTTGAAAGGTGGGGTTCATTGGGAGGTTCTTAGGTCATTGAAGACATGTCCCCAAAGGGGACTGTGGGACCCTGGCCCTCTCCTCTCCCTCTTTTACTTCCCAGCCATGAGGTGAGAAGTTTTCCTCCAGTGTGTCCTTCTGTCTTGTTGTGCTGCTTCACCACAGACCAGAAGCTAGGGGGCCAACCAGTCATGGACTGGAAACTCCAAATCTGTGAGCCCAAATAAACCTTTTCTCTTTATAAGCTGATTATCTCAGATATTTTGTTACAGTAATGGAAAGCTGACTAACACAGTCTCCTTACTCAAAGATGCCCTGAGATTATCTTGTGTGTCAGACTTTTCAAGCCTTTGGGGCAGCTATTGTAGCTTGGGGAAAGAATCCAGTGGGCTAGACCTGGTAGTTGCATCCACAACTGCTGTTTTCAGGCTGTGTGACCTTGAGCAAGTCATCTAACTTCTCTGGACATTAGTTTCCCCATCTGTAAGATGAGGATATATGTGTCTGCCTTTCTACTTCCAAAGATGATGATAATCAATGACAGTAAAAGTTCTTCAAAGCTGTAAAGCCTTGTATTTATTTGAGGGTTTATTTTAATATGGTCTCCTGGCTCCAGAGCTGGCCTTCCCGGAGGACACAATGCAGTGTGTTTGAACATGGAGTGAATTCCCCAAACTGTACCCTCCCCCTCTCCAGCATTTCTGCCTTAGGTTGTCAAAAATGGTAATCTTCTCTCAGGCCTGAAATTATGAGCCTGCTTTATTGGTCAAAGGCCATAATAATTTGAGCTCTTATTTTATAAACTCATTTCTGCACAGTGATATCCTGATAGGAGCAGGAATAATAAATCACAAACATGTCCCCCAAGATTGCATTGTAAATGTCAAACTAGACAGGAAATTGTAATTAAAGAAAGGAAATTGCTACAAAGAAGCACTTGATTTTAAAATGAGCCAAGCATAGAATTTTCTAAGCATTTAATTATAGTCCAATTTCAACTGACTTGGCTTTTGCAGTCATATTTCTTATTATAAGTCTTCCACATAATAACCAAATCTCCCTGCTCACATAGGTCCGGCCTGTCAGAGGGTAGGGACACTGCATAAGTACAGGGATTAGGAACTTTATAGGGACAGTAATCATGGTGGAGTCTGGGGTGATGGACACAGGTGCTGGGGTTTTAAATCAACCAGTCAAATTTCCAGCCCACAGGGGAACAACCTAACACCTGTGTGGAAACAGATTTGGCCTGACTTTAGCTCAATGAGAATTTCACTCAGGCACTGGCTTCTTTCAAGGGAAGAGAAATTTGGCTTTCCTTGTTCTATTCCTCAGCCCCTCAAACATGCATAGGAACAACCTCCAGCTCATCCCTCCCTGCAGGCCAGGCCAGGCCATTCCCGGGCTGTGACTTCACCTAGGTACAGTCCACCTCTGCACCTGGTGCCCAGTGCTGGCAGGTTGGTGTGCAATGCATATTTAACAGGTGCTCTGCATCTGGAGGCTCTGGAGGCAGGAGACAGTGATCATACCTATATGCCGTGATGTCAGACACTGAGTTCAAGTCCTAACTGCCACTGAGTAAGTTGGGCTAAGTCACATAAACTCAGCAGGCCTTGATTTGTTCATCTGTAAAATGGAAGTATTGATAGTCTTCATCTCATATGGAAGTCAGGAAATGCCTGGTACATGGTTAGCATTCATAAATGGAAGTGATTATCATTATTATTATAGCCAAGTCTGTCTGTGTTGTGCCCAAAAAGGAAAGACAAGGGGAATTGATGGTCTGTCTGGATTGGTGTGGGTAACCCAACTAGATGTGGCTGAGCTAGTGCAATTAGTGGTGGATGTGGAAAGGTGGTGGGGAGAGATGACCAGCGGCACTTTGCTGCTACCCCACATGATGAGGAGTGGTGAAACCACATCAGGAAGTTCTTACTGGCTCAAGAATGACTCCCCAAGTACCTTTCTTACCAGGGCCTCTTGTCTTTCCCTCAAATTTGTGGGGCCCAGACATCGTTCAGCTATGAGTTCCATTCCTGGACCATGGGGGATATTGCTTCCCACTGAAAGTCCCCATCCTCTTCAGCAGCTTAGCCTCTTTCCCTGGAGGGGAGAGGAAGACTCAGAACCAGGAAATCCTTCTGTCTAAAGTCCTCCTTTTTCTTTAGACAATTCAGCTGGCTGTGGGCAGCAGAGTAGGTAAAGCCTGACACAAGTAAAACAGTACTAAGGTCAAAACCCTGTTGCTGTCTCAATGGAAATGCCCAAGGAAGCACTGTGGGCAGGGATCCAGGGCTGTGCATGCTGATTTTGCATTGTACAGCACAAGGGAATGCTATTTACACAGAACAAAATTGAATGTCCCCTCTTCATGCTGTGCAGTGTACAACCTCCACAACTGAACATGGTGAACCTAGACTCTGGGCCCCCAGCTAAATTTATGAGGTGGGGGCAGGTCAGGTTGGTGAGGAGTGAGGGGTGCAGCACTGTTTGAAGATGAGGGCTTGAAATGAAAAGCTGAAGATCTTAAGGATAGAAATAGAAACCAGGGAAACAAAGTCCCAAAGAACTGCAAAGGTATGTGTGGAACTACAGGTATAAGGGTAGCTGAGAAATCTTCCTCCTTGTGCACCTCTCCTATGTGGGGTTTGTCTCACCCAGGTCCCCAGAGCAGCAAGGGGGCATGGCCTCTGGCAGGAAATGTTGAATGGAGCACCTGCCTGACCTCAGGCAAAGCATCCCTACCTTGTGGTACGCGGGGATCTCCGCACACGGGCAGACCGTGTGTGTGTGACAGGCAGTCGAGGTACCAGTCTCCTGGGCTGCGGCTGTCTGGGAGGAATGATTCAGGCAGAGTGCCAGGGGAGCTGGTCACAGCAGGGTGTGTTGGGATGTCACAGCATACATGTGAGAGGCCTCCCAAGGAAGGGGGTCAGCTGGACAAAGGCAGAGAGTATGAGGAGATTTTCATTCATTCAAAAAGTGTCGGCTGTACCATGGGCCAGGCACTGAGCCACACACTAGGAACACTTCAGTGAACAAATGGGGAAAAAAGCCCCTTGCTCTCCTGAAGTTTCCAAATAAATTAATGCTAATGTAAAAAGACAAAGCAGGGGAGGAAGTAGGGAGTGTCAGGCAGGAGGTGTGATTTAATTTAATTAATTTATTTATTTTGGCACTGGGGGTTGAACTCAGGGGTACCTGACCACTGAGCCACATCCCAGCCCTATTTTGTGTTTTATGTAGAGACAGGGTCTCACTGAGTTGCTTAGCACCTCACCGTTGCTGCAGCTGACTTTGAACTCACGGTTCTCCTGTCTCAGCCTCCCAAAGTGCAGAGATTACAGGTGTGTGCCACAGGGGTGACCAGACACCTTCCTGGGAAGGCAATATTTGGGCCGGAAAGAAATACAGGAGTAAGACAAATGGACATTCTGGGGAAGGGCATTCCAGGCAGGAGGAAAAGGAAGTGCAAAGGCCCTGAGTTCTGGAACCCTCAAGGAAGAGCCACGAAGCCACTGTGGAGCCAGGAGGGGGAAGTAGGGAGAGGCAGGCAGAGGATTAATAGTGACCAGGTTGCATAGGCCTTGGAGATCATTGTAAGGACTCAAATAAGATCAAGATCTTTCTGATCACATTGCAGAAAACAGACTGCATGCAATCAAGGGAGGGTAGAAGTGGAGGTGGTCTGTGTGCAAATCCTAGCCACAACTAGCTGTGTGATTTCAGGCAATTACTCTGCTTCTCTGGACCTCAGTTTATTAAATGTAACCCAGGAACTGATAATAATGTCGGCTTTGTAGGATCATAACAAGGTTTAAAATAGTGAAGCACCACAAATGTAGCCCCTGCTACCCAAGCGTCAGCCACTACTGTTTTAGGAGAGGGAGAGATGGGTCAGCGCTGTGGTCGCAGAGCTCCCCTGAGGAGGGAGGGTGCAGGGGTGGACTTGGAACAGGGAAAGAAACCTTTGCAGCAGTCCAGGACAGAAATGAAGGCAGCCTGGAGTGAGGGTCAGGGCAAGAGGTGGGAGAAGGAGAGAACTGAGGGGCCTGGAGACGACCCTGGAAGGTGGCTTTGGTGATGGCAGGTGGGGAAGCTGAGGAGAAGGTGGAGAGATGAGATGGCGCTCCTCATCACTGACGCGGTTGGTTCCCATTCTGGCTTCTCATTACTGTCCTTACTAACACCTCCTTGCTTCCTTCGGCTCCCAGCCTATTCCTCTCCAGCAGGGCCTCCCGCCCCTGCTCAGAGGCTCCTCTCTGACAGGATCTGGTCCACAGTGCTTGGCTTGGGAGTCAAGCCCCTCCCCACTTGGACCCCAGCCTGTCCTCTGCTGGCCCACTCAAGGTCCCCGTGCTGCAGCCCTGCAGGCCCTGCCTCCTTCTGCTCTCCTATGCTCCCCTCCATGCCAGGCTATGCCCACCTGTACCCCCAGGGTACAGCACCCCAACACCCACTCTCTTGACAGCAACTCAGGTTACCTCCTGGCAGTCATAAACCTCCATCAGATTTTTCTGCATTCCTGCCTCAGCACAGGACTCTGTCCAGCAGGTACTTCCTCGTGTATGGCTAGATCCACCTGTTCACAGCATCCTCGGTGACTGCACTGGGGGAACCCCCGCCCCTGCCTTCATCTGGGCCCTTTGTGAAGGAGGCAGGTGCAAGCTCTGAACTATAACTTACTGGTCCCCTATACTTCATGACCCTTTGGTCAGGACACCCCAAAGTCTTCTTCTATGAAAACAGACATTCAGGAAAGGACCTCTAATTCCTAGTGAAGATGACATTTAATGGGGGTACTCAGGCCAGTCCAACCAGCAGAGGGAGCCAGCTGGGCCTGCCCTGGGGCATAAGAAGCCGTTCTTCCCTGAGGAGAGAGGGTCCTCCAGCGGCCAGCTTGTGCCTGCACACCAGGACTTCATCTCATCTGGCCAAGACAAAATACCATATCCAGTTTTCTCTTCCTGGCCTCCAAGGTCTCAGTCATCCCCCAACTGCCCACAGAGAACTCCAAAGCCTGGCCATGACCAGCTGCTCTTCCTGTTCCCCGGGCACACCTTCCGGCTTTGCTCACTTTTGCACTCCACCTTCCCAACCAGCCCCTATACCCTCTTCCCTTTGCAGGAGCAAGTCTCCCTAACCTCCTCTACCTCTCTCTCCTCTTTGCTCCCCCAGCCAGTTTCTGGCCCTCACTGGGGTCCCTAAGGGCAGAGAAAGCCTCAGGGTTCAAACCTTGCCCTAGTACCCCAAGGTCTATCCCTCAGCTCCCACTGGCTTCCTTGAGGCCATGAGACCTCAGGAAACAGGGGCCACCTGCCTTTCCTTCTCTGTGTCCCCTCATGGGACCTAACTCCATGAGAACATGAAGCCCAACCTACATTCACTTAAAGGAAGAAAGAACAATTGTCCTGATGCCTTGAACCCAGAGCCAAGGCCTCTTTGGTCAGCCAAAGATGCCCACCTAGTAGGGGCCCTGGGCAGCTGAACCTAATGGCAGAAGATTTAGAGGTCCAGAGGATGCTTCTATGGCGGATGAACAGGACCTTCGGCCAGAAGACCCAGCCATGTCTAAGGGAGAGGCAATGTCCATTAAGTCCATTAACTTTAACACTGAAATCAATGTTGCAGCCACCAGAAGTAATTAGCGTAATTCACGTTTCAGATCAGGAGATTTTTGAAAACCAAGTTTAATTATGTTGAAAAATGACAACTTCATTTTCCCTCCCTGGATAGGTTCTCCTGATGTTCCCCACACTTTCATTAAAAAAGAGGACTGGTCACAGGGTGGTTTTCTTTTTCTTTTTTAAATGCCATTAAGTAAAAGAAGTACTTTGACTATTTCAGAGCTAATAAATCAGTTTGGACACCCACAATACAGTTCAAGTGCCTTTGAAACATTTCCTTCTTCATTTCAGGACAGAGTATATGGTTTTAGGACTGAAGAAATCCAGTGGGGGCTTTTAGAAAGTCAGAGTAGTTCTTTGAGGTCACCAAACGTATTTTACAGTGAACAAACTGAGGACTAGCCAAGGTAGGAGACCTGTTCAAGGTCACCTTGCCCTACCCCATGCTAGCTACAAAGGAGGCAAAAATGATCCCTACCATCAGAGTGAGCTATGATGGGCTGGGCCCAGACCAGCATGAGGAATCCCTCAAGGCTAGTGGAGAGAGGTGATTTCTGAGTCTTAAAGGGTCTAGGACTTAGCAGAAGGAAAAAGAGAAGGCTACCATTCCAGATTGGGAAGAGGTGGCAGCAAAAGCAAGGCAACCACAAGGGACTGGAGTATATCTGGCCTGGGTAGATGAAGGCCACTCAGGCTGTCCCAGGTCATGAAGTCTGGGGGTGATGCAGCTCACTCACTGAGACTTCCCTGAAAGAGGCCCACACCTCCATGAGAGAATAGTGGGCTTCTCAGTACATTAAAGACAACAACCAGGAAACTGACCCTGTCCCACCTCATCCCGTCCCATCGAGGTCTCGCTCCAGCAGCACCCCAGCCCCTACCCAGGCACCTTGCTCCATCTCTTTGTCGACTCCGTGGACCTATCCCCAAGATAGCCTCGGCATTCTTATTTTCAGCTTCTTCCAAGTCATCCACTGTCTCTGTAGCCTCTGGCCCCTCTGACAGATGAACGAGGCTCGGCTCCCATGACTTGGTCCCATGTGTTTGTTTAAGAGGCTGCCATGGTGCTAATTGCCGTGTTTATTCCTGCTCACCAAATGCGCTCTGTTTTGCAGGCATTTGCTCCAATGGCTCTCAATGCCTGGTCTTGCTTGTTTTCCTTTTAGGGGTGGGGGAAGAAGCATCCCTCTGACCTATATTTCTCAGCACTGCCCTTCTGGGGCCACAGACTGGAACCAGGATTCAGGCCTGTCCCTATCTGTATTGTCTCTCCTCCCTAAGAAAGGGCCCTGGGTTCTGGTGTGAATCAGGAGAGTTTAGGTTTGTTGCTGGGGCCTGGAGCAGCATTCCCTCCATGGAATCGTGGAATCATGTCTCTGTTTTCCCAGCAACCCCCATGGCCAGAAAAGCAAGCATTAGCTCATTGGTTGTGCAGTCTGGCCTGCCCTGTTCTCTAAGTAAAGGAACAACCTAGATGAGAATGTTGTGCTTCGCTGGATCTCAGAAGATGAGGCAATAAATGTGAGCCATCCCAGCCTCCAGGGATCCCCAAGAGGGCTGCTCAGCCAGGCAGGACCCCACCTCCAAGCTGCTCCATTGTGTGGGCTTGCGGGCTGGGTGGGGGACGGGAGGGTCCAGCCTGCCAGGGTCTTCTCATCACAGCCCCTTGCTGAAAGGCCCCACCCCCCTCCCCTGGGCCCCACCAGCCAGGCCAGGGTCAATGGGATTAAAGGCTCAATTCACGCCAGTCAGTTCTCTGGTAACACGATTTCATTAGAGGCAGGCAGGGAGGAGAATGGACGGAAACAGCTGGTGTATAAATTATAAAGTCTACTTTGTACTGAGTGAGCACACCTTTCCCCAGCCACATGACTAATTAATGTGGCGGGGAGTGGACTTGAAGTCAAATTGCCTTTCCCCCTCTCTCCTGGGGCTTGGTTAACAACAGGTCCCTGCAAAGCTGGGAGAAGGGAAGATTATGCAGAGCTATCATCATATGAAAATAGCGTATTAACATACTGCCTGTGAGCTGTGTCCAATCAGTTCCCTCCCAGTGGCGTGTGTACGAAACAATTAGAATGGCATCTCTACCACGCTTCTTTAATACATTTTGGCATTAATATAATCAAGGAGTGGGGGCTAGACATCTTGCAGGCGAGGTTTTCTGTAACACCCCTGGGATGTTGGAGGGGGTGTTGGGTATGGTCTTGAGGGGCGGGAGTGGGACACAAGCTGATATCCTCTGGACTAGAACATTGGGAAGTTTTCTGGAAAGAGCCCTGGACTCCACCAGCCACCTACAACCTTGGTCTGCCTTGGAGCAGAGGCTTCCTTCCCTCTGAACAAGGGACCACAGACCTCTATGGTTCCTCTACTAGCAACCTCAAGAAGTTCCAGAGTGAGTCTTTGGAATGCCAGTCACATCTTTGAATCCTCTGCTCGAATCCCCTGCTGACTTCCCATCTCAGTTCCAGTAAATGCACAAGCATCATGATCTAGCCCCTGCCTGCCTCTGCCCTCACCTAGCCTGCTCCCAGCTGTGTGCCACCTCCAGCTACTCAGCCTGCTCTCTGCCCCACACCAAGATCTAACCTGTAAGACTAGGTAGAGATCCTGCCTTTGCCACACAGTAGTGGTAACTAGCACATGGAAGGTGCTCGCAAACCTTTCTTGGGTGAGTGAATGTATGTGTGAATGAATGACTCCAGTCTTGGCATTTGGAAGGTCTGGGGGAACAAGTAAGACCTGATAGGGTTCCTGCCTTTGCTACCATCCCCCTTCCTGGCCTTGGGCAACCAGACTCCCCCTCTTACTCGCCAAACCTTCATTCAGCACCTGTTGGTTGCCTAATCTTGAATAACTGGGAGAAGTAGGAACCAGATGTGGTTCCTGCCCTGAGGCACCCAAAGCCTAATTGGGGAAACAAGTCCAGATATGAGGAAAAAAAGACCAGTTAAGTCAGGACCTGAACACAGAGTTGCAGAGGGGGAGGAGGTAGGAGCCAAGGGCCTGGGGCCAGTTTTATCACTAGTGTCCTGTGACTGCAAGCCCATCGTTAAACCTCTCTGGATCTCTGTTTCTTCATCTGTAAGGCAGCTGACAGTCAAAGCCACTCTTGGAACCATTGCTTATTTCAGAGAAGGGCAAACTGAGGCCCAGGAGTGGGACAAAGTCTTGCCTAGGGTCAGAGAGTAAATTAGTAGCAAAGCTAAAACTAACACCCAAATCAGGGTTCATGTGTTTTAATGGGGGTGACAGACCCTCTGCTCTCTGCCACCAACCTTCTGAACAGATCCAACTTCTCTGGGGATCCAACTGGCACCTGGCCCTGACCCCACAGCCAGAGAATGAGCCAAGAGCTCTGAGCATGTTCTTCCTTCCTTCATGACAGGTGGAGACCGTATCTGAGTGAATGCTTCACTCTCTGGGTTGAGCTCCTTGGCCTGGCCATGAGACATCTGGAAAATGGCCTATTGCCACTCTCCAGATTTTGTATGAACAAAGCCTCGTTTCTGTGCAAGACCCAGCACAAACAACCCAACTCAAGGCCTTCCTGCCTTAACTTACTCTGACACCCCTGGACTCTCACCCCACTGAGTCCTGGTGTCCATACATGATATAACCAGCCATGGGGCCAGCAAGTGTCTCTGAGTACTGCATGCCAAGTACTGTCCTAGGGGCAGAAGGGAAAACGGGGGTCTGGGGTTATGGCTCAGTGATAGAGCACTTGCCTTGCATGTGAGAGGCACTGAGTTCAATCCTCAGCACCACATAAAAATAAAGGTTAAAAAAAAAAAGGTATGTTAAAAAAAAAACAAAACAAGATGCCCACTCTCACCATTTCTAAAGACAAAAAAACGGAAGAAGAGGAAGGAAAATTGGTTCTTCCCACAGAGCTTAGAAGAAATGGGGGAGACACGCTCTACTACTGGTCTAACTACTGAACTACCATCAAGTATTTGGGTGATAATAAATACTATAAATGCAGATATAACAGGGAAGAGGATAGTCACCAGGGGGAGGGCTTGTGGACAAGGTGACTCGTGGGCAGGGAACTGGATGAAGTGCTGGGTCAAGGAATGCACATATTTGAGGAGAGCAGGCGGGGGAAAAGAAAGCTCAGTGGCCCTGAGCTATAAGGATGCTCAGCATATGGAGGGAACAGCAAGGAGGCCCATGTGTGGGAATGGTGTTAGCTAGCGAGAGAGAGCAGGTGGGAGGTAAGGTCAGAGGGTAGGTGAAGGGGGAGGAGGAATGGTAGCTCATGTAAAGACCCTGGAGAGGACTTGAGGTTTCACTCCATGACATTTGGCGACCCATGAAGGAACAGCATGATCTGACACATATTTTTTAAAAGATTACTCTGGCTGGTTGTAGGTGAAAAGTTTCGTAAGAGGGACATGTTAGAAGATGACCAGGAGACTACTGCAATAATCCAAGCAAAGGATAATAGAGTCTTAGATTAGGGCATCTACGGGAAGAAGCAACTGATTTCTATATATGTAGAAGATATGACTGACAGAGTTTGCTTTTAAGCCAGACGTGGGATTGAAGAGAAAGAAACAAGAGAAACTAAAGATCCTGAGGCACAGATGCCCTTAGGAGGGGGCCAGGCTCCTTCTAGACCTGATGCATGTGAGGCTGGTAAATCACCTCCTTGGACACTGTGCCTTCCAGTCTTCAACCACCCCAAGAATAATCTCAGGTTATGGACTCACCCGAGGCACACAGGATAAGAGGCCTAGACCTCCCAGGTGAGTCCATGCTCTGTGTAGTAGGTCCCATCTTCCCAGGCCCCTACTGGTTCTTACTCAGCAAACCTCTGACCATGTTCCCTCCGAGGTCCCATCCTACCTTCACTTAGTGGCACAGAAGATGAGGGGGCAGCTTCTGGCCAGAGTTAGTGCTTCCAGAACTGCATTTCATGTCTAGCTTT